>JAKCPB010000303.1:0-507792 GCA_021442155.1 Cymbidium sinense | reverse complement strand
ATCTTTGCGAGGAAGGCGAATCGACATATTATATTTTCGAGACAAATTGTTTAGCATTTGCCTCGTGATTTTAGCAGTGGTTAGGCCTCTACCCATTTGGTGAAGTAGTCGGCTAGAATGATGAACTTTCGTTGCCCGATCTATTGGAAAGGTCCCATGATATCAATCCCCCAAGCAAAGGGCCCCTTTGAATGGATGAGAGTTACGCATGCGGGCATGTGAGGGAGGTTAGAATGCAATTGACAACTTGCACATTTTTTTGTGAACTCCAAGGCGTCTTGTTTCATTGTAGGCCAATAAAACCCTTGCCTCATGATTTTAAGGAATGCTCTTCCTCCAAGGTGTTCTCCACATATTCAGTGAACCTCTTTTAGCAGCGTGTCGACTTAGGTGGAAGGCATTTGAGATATGGACGAGAAAGCTTCGCTTGTATAGTTCACCTCCAATAGCAAAGTTTGAAGCTTGTCTTGAGGAGGCAGTTGGAAGTTGGATCTTCAGGAAGGGTTCCTTCTTGTAGAAAAGATAGGATCGGGTTTATCCATGAACGTTCCTTTTCCTCATCAATAGTTTGAATTATCCATGACCCTTGGATACTAGGAAAATGTATTTCTTCAACATGCTTTCTCTTAAATAGATCTCCGGTGGTAGAGGTAGCAAGCTTAGCAAGGCGTCGGCAGGTATTCTTCTCTCGTAGTATGTGGATGATTTGATGTGTCTTGAAATGAGTAAGAAGGGATTTTACCAAGTGGAGATATTGCACCGGTTGAGGATTATGAGTATTAAAATCTCCTCCAACTTGGGAGGCGACAAGTCTGGTGTGAATTACTAAGTTTTGGGCTTAGTCGATGGAGTCTCAACCTGCGATGAGAGCCTCATATTCGGCCATGTTATTAGTTGCGGAATTTTAAGTCCATACTCTAGGGTATTTTTCTTTGGGGAAACAAGTAGATTCCCGACACCGATTACTTCTGAAGCTCCATCAACATAGAGAGTCCATTGAGGAGATGAAAGACACGTAGAGATAGCTCTTAGAGTTGGGTTGGTGCATTCCACTATAAAGTCTGCAAGTATTTGAGACTTTATGGGTAGAGTAGAAAATTTATATCAAATTCTCCAGTTCTGAGACCATTTGATTAATCTTCCGGATGCTTCGGTTTTACGAAGATGGCCCTTAATGGTAAATTAGTGTAAACGCCGATGGTGTGAGCTTGAAAGTATGGGCCAATTTTGAGAAAAGCCTTGAGCCACTTTATCGCAAATGGATAACGACTTTCTATATCGAGAGAGAATTTTCTTATAATAAATTGGTTGTTGTGCCCCATCTTCTTCTACCTGAGCTTATTATGGGAAGAAAAGCCAAGATATAAGTATAACGTTTCTCCTTGAATAGGTTTGGATAGTAGCGGGGTGGAGATGCTAGATATTCTTTTAGTTGCTCAAAAGCATGACATTCATCGGTCCATTGAAAATTATTATTTTTAGCTCCCTTCAATATTTTAAAGAATGCGGTAGTATTTGTCCCCGGCTAGGAAACGGGATAATAGACAATTCGACCATTCAAAGCGTTGAGCGTCTTTGATATTCTTTGGAGGAATCATATCTTGGAGAGCTTTGATTTTCTCGGGTTAGCCTATCCCATGAGTTACCATAAATCAAGAAATTTTCGGGCGTAACCCCAAAAGCACACTTGGTTGGTTAAGTAAGTATGTTATAGCGTCGAAGAAGGTCAAACATGCTTCTAAGTCGAAATATGTTGTGACTTTTCTAAGCTTTTCACTAACATGTCATCCACATACACCTCCATTGTGTGGCTAGTGTCTTTAAAACCTTATTCATAAGGCGTTGATAGGTAGCACCGGCATTTTTTAATCAAATGGCATGACTTGGTAACAATATAAACCTTTATATGTTTGAAATCAGCCTCTTCATCTTGGGTTCATCTTTATTTGATTGTACCAGAATAAGCATCAAAAGCGAGCATTTGATGTCGGATGTAGCGTCCACCAATTGATCGATTCGAGGAAGAGGAAAACTATCCTTTGGGCGGCCTTATTAAGATCGGTGTAATCAACACATCCTCCATGTTCCATTTGTTTTTTAACCATGACAACATTTGCTAGCCATGTTGGGTAATGCACTTCGTATGAATCCGCTTCTATGAGCTTGTTAACTTCTTGTTCAATAGCACGAAGGCGATCGGTGCAAAACTCCTTCTTTTGGATGATTGGTTTGAGCGTTGGATTAATTTTGAGGGAGTGCGTGATTACATTGGGGACCCCGGCATATCTGCGGACTCCAAGCAAATATGTCTTGATTTACAAGAAATTTATATACTTTTCCTTTGTTCTTAGAGTAAAGATCCCACTTGACCTTTGTTAATGGTTGGTCATCGATAATGCTATTGAGAGTAAATCTTCTACTGAGAAGCTTTTGAGGTACTCTTTCATCTCGAAAGTTAAGATCTTCGATCTTGAAGGTGATGGAAGGCGTTGAGCTTTATGCGAGATAACATGATTGTTTTGTTGATTTCCACAAACCACCCCAACTCCATAGGGAGGAAATTTTATCTTGAGATGAGGCAAGTGATAGCAAATTGATTGGAGGGGCCTCCATTGCATTATATGCAGAATCGACTTGACCACCATGAATTGTATTAAATGAGTCACTTGTCGAGGGAATTCTCAGGGTAACAGGAAGAGTGATTGTCCCTTACGCGTCTTGATTATCAAACCATATAGTGGTCCGGTGGTTGGAGCTTTTGCCTAGCCAGGCCCATGTTAAGAAAAGTTGAGTAAAATAAGACATCGATAGAACTCTCATTGTCGATCAAAATTCTTTTAACGTTATAACAAGGATCACCCGTCCACTATGACAAGTGGATCTTGATGAGGATATGGACTCCTTCTAAGTCGAGTCATTGAAAGTGATGGAATGATCAATCGAGACTTCTTCAACTCGGTTCTTTGGAGGCGATGAGAACTTGATTATAGTATCGATCCTCTGCGATTGTTTTAATTTCTCCAATTATTTGATGATTATTTGGTTGTTTTGTGATGATTGTCTGGTTGCCCCCAAAGCGGAGGTGTGTTTGTTTGAGGTGGTCGATTCTTCACAAACGGCGTAGATATCCTTGTTGAATGAGTCTCTCGATTTCTTCCTTGAGTTGTATGCATGCTTGATGTATGTCCACTTGATGAAAATGACAATATTGCTCGATTTCACGAATTGGTTTCAATGGATGCGGCCACTTGATATGTTCTTCATTGCGAATAGCCATCGAGGTTAATAACGAGATGTGTTCGGTGTGTATGTTTTTTGAGGTTCACGTTGTTGATATGGGGTGGAGGAGATCATGACTACTTGTCTTCTTTTGATGGGCTGTCGGTCCACATTTCACAGGGTGTTTTGCGTTTCCAGCATATTGTTCAAATTGTTTGCGATGGGCATTAATAGCTTCATCGGCGGAGATTTGTGCTTCTACGATGAACTAGCGGCATATGAAGCGGACCGTGTCCCATGATAATGAATAGAAAGGCCACAGACGAGTCCTCAAGGAAAACTCCTCTTAATAGTTGATCTACTGGTATTTGGCGAGCTTCTAAGGAGAACCTCGGAAGTATTCTTTGAGTGATTCACCCTTACGTCAAATCGAAAGATGGGAGGAATCTTTAATGATTCTCCGCAATGCTTCCACAAACACAGCGAGTTCGTTAAAGGTATGGATGGATCCCTTGGAAGAAGTAGAACCAAGTGCGAGCTTGCCCTTTGAGGTAATAGGAAAGACGACAAAGCGGTGTCGAGCTTCGTTGGATATGCATGATAGTCAGTAATGGTCGATGTGTTCATGTGGGTGATTGCCCCATCATAGGAATCAATGCTGGAAGCTTGAAACCTACATATGATGTTGAAGAATGGCTTGTAAAGGTGAGGACTCCTCATAACCGCGGTGTGGGTGAAGATGATTTCTGTCTTGAAGGTGAAATTCATCTTGTATTAAGCGTCGTACTTCTGTGCGAATGTCATGACGAGCGGGATTAACAAGATGAGCATGTGTGAAGCTATCAACAATGATTGGTGGATTAGTAACGGTTGGTACGCGATGGATGAGTGGAACGGTGTCGAAGATCGTTACGGTCATCTGGAGGAACTCCGTGTCGGGAGGATTAGCGTTTTGACCTCCTCAGAACGACCGATCTTGGGGAGATATGTTTGCCGTGGCGTTGTAATCCTTGCAAAAGGCTGGATCATTTTATTTTGAGACTCCTCCATTCGGACACGATCTTCCAAAGAGATTCCGTTCGCCCTCAACTTGGCATCCTTGGTTTGGGGGATGGGTTTTGAGAATGGCGGAGTTGGGCGGGAGGCTCGTTGTGGCAGTGTTGTGCTATTGGCCATAACGTGGATGTTCGGAATTGTGGTTGAAGGTTTTTCTTCCCGGGCGCCAAGCATGCGTCTTTGAAAAGAAAATCAGTAGAGTGAAAGTTTACGCCAGCCTTGTTGTGAGTCAAACACACACAGTAATTAAAGAAGCGAACAAAGACACTCAATTTTAACGTGGAAAACCTCGAAAGAGGGAAAAACCACGGGGCTGCCCATAAAAGCTTCCACTATGTATCCTGAGTACAAATCTTCCTACAATATTCTGATTACAAATGAGGGAGGAAAACTATGTAACAGATCGGTTGTAATGGTTCTTTGATGTGGAGATCTTTGGGGACAAGGTGAAATTCGTATAATTGATGTGGCGGCAGTGCGATCTTGCTTGAGGATCTTCAAGCTTTGAGCTTCTTCTTCTCCTTCACTTTCCTCTTCTTCCTTTGGACTCTTCCTCTTTCTGACTCTTCCTCTTCACTTGCTTGGACTCTTCTTCTTCTTCTTCTGACTCTTCCTCTTCTTCACTTGCTTGACTTCTCTTCTTGATCCTTCTTATCTTCTTCTTCACTTCACTTACAGCATGGAGGAGTGAAGCCTATTTATATGGGAGGAGGCGTTCTTAAAAAATGTAAGGCCTCACTCCCTCGATCGGACGAGATGATTCCTTGATCATTTGATGTATTTTGAGCATTTGGATGCCCAAATGAAATTATGAGATCTTAGGCTCATTAGATCCGGCTCGAGCCTTCGATTTGACTATAAACACCTATTTGAGCTTTTTGGGATTTAATTGATGTCCCAAAGATTCAATGATATTTTAAGTCTTGATCTCGTCGGTTTTGACTCAAAATCATATACTTTCGACATCAAATTTGTGTCTTTGTAGTGGTATTTTGAGAGCCATATCATGTACATTAAATACAAAAATCAAAAATATTATATTATAATATCTATTTAGATATAGATTAATTATATATATTATATAATTATTTTTTTAAGTAAATTTTAAATAAAAATATATATTTTTTTTTTTTTAAAAAATTTTAAATATTAATATAGTTTTATTTATTTTAAATATTATTATTTTTTAAAAAAAAAATTTTCATCTTAATTGAAATTATGTAAAAAATATTTAAACTATATTTATCTATTATTAATCAATATTTATAAAAAATAAATAAAAATCATTATGCTTATTTAAAATAATTTCATCAAAATAATAAATTTATGTATTTATGCAATTTAGATAAAACATTAAAAAATTTAATAAAATATTGATCTGAAATGAAAATTTTATATAAAATTATATTAAAATAATATTTATTATTATTAATTTTTAAAAAAAAATAGTTACATGTAATTTTAATAATCATTTTAAATTCTTGAGATCTAAGATATAATTATTATATTTTTTTGATTTTAAATTACTAAATATTTTAAATCTCTTATTTAAAAAAATTGTAATAATTAGGTAATGGTAAAATTAAATCTTTTATCTAAATTTCTTTTTAGAAATAAAATATTGCTAAAAATAATTTGAAAAATAATTTATAATTTTAATGATTTTTTTGAATAATAAATGTCAAAACATTTCAAAAAAAATAATAAAAATGCACTCTTAGATGATTTTTCTAGAGAAAATCTTCTTTTGATAGAGTGTTTTTTTACTTTTTTTTAAAAATATACTAATATTTTTATATATATTTTTTAGCATAAAAATATAATTAATAATATTATTTGTTTAATGTATAATTAATAAAATTATTTTAATAATAAATATTGCTTATATATAAAATACATCAGATTAATAAAGAGAATTAATTACAAAATAAAAAATAAAAACTTAAAAGATTATAGAAGTCAAAATCAGAAATTTTAAAATTTTTTTATATCAATTATTATAGAAAAAAAAATTATGTATAAAAATTAATCATCTAATAGTCAATCTGTGCATAAAAAGTTTGCTTCTTTTTCTAAAGTTATTATAAATTTTTAATATAAATATATATTAAATTTGGTTATTAAATATATAAATATATATAAATTATGTTTATGTATTCATCTCTCTTTGAAGCTTTATCTATTTTTGAAATTTATTTTTTTTTTTTTTTTCTTTTTTTAAGAATGTCTTTTCAATTTTTTAAAAATAAAAATAATTGCTAATTATTTAAAAAAAATTTAAAATATTTATTTTCAAATTTCTTTATGAATATTTAAAATGCTCAATAAAAAAAAAAAATCAAGTTATTTTTTTTTCTCTCTTCTCTTTTAAAATATTTAAATTTTAATATGATTAAAAATATGAAAAATATATTTATATAAATTTTTTTTTATATATTTAATTAAATAATATTTTTGAATATATATAAATAATTTTTAAAATATTTAAAATATTTAAATAAATAATTAGTTATATAATATTTATTTAATTAGTTATATATTTATTTAAAATATTTATTTATTTAAAATATATAATTTTAAATAAATAAATAAATAAATTTAAATTATATAAATATTTAGTTATTTAAATATATTTATAAAAATATTTATTTATTATGTATTTATTCTTTCTTTATTTATTTATTAAAATTATTTATTTATTTAATTTTTTAATATTTTTATATTTTTATATTTTGTTATTATTATTATTATAGACTTATATATATATATATATATATATGTATATATATATATATATATATATATATATATGTATATATATATATATATATATATATATAATTAAAATATTTTAGAAAATTATTTTTTTTAAATTATATATTTTAAATATTTAAATTATTTAAATAACTTAAAATATTTATATAATTTAAATATATAAATATTAAATATTTTATAAATATAAATAACTAAATATTATATATAATTTAAATTTTTATTAATTTAACTAATTATATATTTTTAAAAAATATAAATAAAATTAAATGTTAACTAATAATTTATTTAAATTTAAAATAAGCATGTTAATCTTAATTAGGCTTTAGGCATGTAAATTTTTTTTTTTTTTTTGAAGAAAATATATGTCCTTATGACGTAAACTCTTCATGTCAATTTAGTGTGTGAAATTTTTTTTTTTTTTTATCGATTTTAGGAAAATTAAGAAGAAGTTTTATTAATTTTTTTAATTAATATAATTATTTAAAATAATTAAAAAATATATAATTTAAAATATTTTTTATAAAATATTTAATTAAAATTTTATGTTAGATTATTTATTCATTTATTTATGTTTATATATAAAATTATAATTTTAAAATAAAAATTATATGTATATATTTATAATTTATTTATATTTTTTTTAGATTAAATAATTATAAAATATAATTTTTTATTAATTTTTGTTAAATATAATTTAAAAAATAAAATTATAAATAAAATAATTTTTAAAATAAATAAAGAAAGAAATAAATTATATATTTTTTATATTATAAAATAAAGTAATTATTATGTATATAACATATATTAATATATATATATTTTTATATGTTTTCATAATATATATATATTATATATATATATATTTTTTCATATAGTTTCAATTATATATATAATTATTATACATATATATTTAGCATATTAATAAATATTATATATACAATATTATATATAATATATGTAATAATATATATATATCTATATATATATTTTTTATCATGTATTATTATATAATATATATAAATTTATTTAGTTTTTATATTTAAATTATAAAATATTTCATTATTAAAATAATTTAAAAATATTTTAAAACATATAAAATAAATAATTTTTATATATATATATATTTTTTTTTTAATTAATTTATATATATATATAAATAAAATATATATATATTTAATTGGTTATTTATTTATTTAAAATATATAATTGTTAAATAATAAAATATTTAAATCTATAAATATTTAGTTATTTATATATTTATAAAATCTTTAGTTATTTTGTATTTAAATTATATATATTTTTTTAAGTTAAATAATTTAAAATATTTAAAATATATAATTTAAAAATAATTTTCTAAAATATTTTAATTGTATATATATATATATATTTTTTATATAGTCTATAATAATAATAATAATAACAAAAATATAAAAAATATAAAAAATTTAAAAATATAAATAAATATTTTTAATAAATAAATAAAAGAAAGAATAAATTTAAAATTTTTATAAATTATATAAATAAATAATTATATATTATTATTAAATGTATATATATATATATATTAGTTTTCATAGTATATATATAAATTTATTTAGTTATTTATATATTTAAATTATATAAATATTTTAATTATATAAATAATTTAAAATATTTAAATATACAATAAATAATTAGTATGTATATATATTATATATTTATGGTTATTTTTTTAAAATATATAATTAGTTAAAATAAATAAAAAATTTAAATTATATAAATATTTTTATTTTTATATTTATAATATTTAGTTATTTATATGTTTAAATTATATAAATATTTTTTAAGTTATTATAATTTAAAATATTTAAAATATAACAATTTAAAAATAATTTTCTAAAATATTTAATTATATATATTGTAATATATATATATATATATATATATATATATATATATATATATATATATATATATATATATATATATATTTATTTAGTCTATAATAATAATAATAACAAAATTAAAAAAATATAAAATATTAAAAATAAATAAATATTATTTTTAATAAATAAAAGAAAGGAATAAATATATATAATAAATAAATATTTTATAAATATATTAATAACTAAATATTTATATAATTTAAATTTTTTATTTATTTAACTAAATATATTTTAAATAAATAAATATTTTAAATAAATATATAACTAATTAAATAAATATATATATAATGTATTTATTTAAATATTTTAAATATTTTAAAATTATTTATATAACTTAAAATATTTATATAATTTAAATATATAAATAATTAAAAAAATTTATATAAAAATATATATTTTTTGTTTCGATTTTAAAAGACAGAAAAAAGAGAGAGAGAGAGAGAGGAGACGTTATCTATGATTTTTTTTTTTTTTATTATTTATACATGGCTATATATTATCTTCTATTTATTAAAATTTCAATTTTTTTTAATTAATTAGCTAATTACGGTTTTAATAAGGTTATTTAAAATTAAGCCATTTGGTTTTGATTTATGGATTGAAAGATAAATTTTTAAAATCAATTGGAATTGAATTTCAAAAAAATTGAACTAAATAGATCAAATAAAATATAAAATCAAACAAACTAAATAATAATTTGGTTCAGTTATTTTGGTTTGGTTTTGGATAAATCAAAGTTGGCTATATTTAAAAATTATTTGCATAATTTTTTATTATATAATGGACAAGTAATAAGAAAAATAATATAATATAATAAAAAAATGCAATTAACTACTTCATGAGTTAAAAAAATATTTAAAACTAATTTTACTTATGAATGGTATGACTTGAAGTTGATAAACCATATTACCATTATACAATATTTTGAAAAATTAGATAATGTGATATGACTCCATATCCTCAAATAGATAACAGAGGTAAAAGGAAGAGAAGAATTCTAGATTGGTTAAAGGATTTCACAAGATAACATAAGTAAATTACTCAGGACAGTAAGGAGGGACAAATACAACCATAATTTTACAGAGACTAAACAGACAAAGATAATATATGATAATAACAGAGAAGAAAAGACTACAAGTATACTAATTCAGAGCATAAAATAAATATAAAGATTACAAAGTACAAATACACATGTCGAATAGCATTAGAACAAAGTCCGGTAGGATGATACATTTACACAATAATAATCCCAAATTAACATCCAAGGATATGACAACATAGATAGTTCAAGCAAATCATCTTTTCCATACAGAATTTAGATCAATTCAAACTCAAGAAATAACAAGATAATAGTTTTTCTGTTCAACTATAACAGAATGGATGAAGCAGCAGAACAGATCAAGAAACCAAGAAGATCGAGGACTAAACAACTTTAACTAACTAATATTCCAGAGAGATAGGAGTAAGAAAATAGTGAATAATGACCCAATGTAACAGTAAGTAGTTACTCATGTAGAGAAAGTATAGATCTAGGGTTGAAAAAGAGTATAAATAGGATGAAAGACCAAGTGTAATCAAACTTTTTCATAAAGAAAACTTATCTTCTTGCTCCTCCTTCTCCTTCTTCTCCATCTTGATCAACCTTCCTCCGTTCCTGCGAGAAATCTTCCCTCGTCAACCTAGGGTTTCTCCCCTCTCCTCTCAGCATTTCCTCTCTAAGCCTTTTTATCGAAGAATTAAAGCGAATCAAATAACCAACGATTCCTTCCACGAGAAGCTACATCAAATGATGGAAAAGAAAAGGTAAGCACACTTTAGACGGCTACGATTCCTTATCCATCGTTCGAGTTCCCAGACAGATCTAAGAGCCAACGTTAAACCACGCTGATCTAACGGTTCAGATAACGGTGGTCCTCACACTTGATCAATTTCAGTTGCTAGTTAGCTCCGGATCGAGGCTAGATCCAATCAAGAACTTCATTGGTGCTCTCATTGACTTCTACAAAAAGCAATGGCAGAAGGTACCAGGCATACAACAAAAATACTAGATGAATGTGTGGGAAGACTAAATAAAATTGATGAACAAATGTCCTCAATTACTATCATATTGAATGAAGTTTCAAGAAGGTTATCGGCTATAGAAGCCAAATTGGAAACAAATTCTCAAGAACAACAACAATCTCAGGTGTGTAATTCTTCTCGAATTTCCTTCCCAAATAGATCACACACACAACAAAAATAATAGACATTAGGTAGATATGCCGATTTAATGGAAAAAATCTACATTTGCAGATCAATTTTTCGATACTAGTTTATTAGAGGACCAAAATTCATAATAGCCTTAGTATACATGGATGGACACCTTGGGTATCAATGGATGCATTTAAACAAACAATTGCATTCATGGGTTCAAAGAACAAGTCATTCAAAGATTTGGACCCTCTCATACGAGACTTGAGGAGAATTAGCTAAGTTACAATAAAAAATCCATCAAGAATTCTACAATCAATTTGAGGGAGTCAAATTTCGGTATTCCACACGAATTTCTACAAAGTTGTTTTGAATCAGGGGCTTAGACAAGACATTAAGAGGAAGTAAGAGCCTTACTCCAATTCTCTTCAACAAGCCTTTTGATTAGCTAATGGAAGATAGGTTAGAGATGAGGTGTTTATGGCAAGAACGATTCAATCAAGTACCTACCATAAAACATCACAATGATATCAACAACCTCTGCTCCCTACCCCAACAATACCAATTCACAACAACAATAGTAATAACAAACCAACTATTCCAATACAAAGACTCACACCAACACAGTTAGAAGAAAGAAGAAAAAAAATATTACGTTTTAACTGTGATGAAAAATATCACAGAGGTCACATATGCAAATCCAAATTATTTTTCTTAATGGTGATCAATGATGATCAAGAGTAATACATCAAAAATTTGACAAGAAATGCAAATACAAGAAGAATTTCAATCAGCCTGATATACAATTCGGTCTAATCCTAGAACTTTAAGATTACAAGGGATTGGAAACAAAAAAGTCAATCTTGATTAGTGGTTGACCCACAATTTCATTCATCAAAACTAGCAAATTTATAGACTATAAAGTAACACGCATCAATTTTCAAGTATAGTAGCAATGGAGAAACCTTAAAATGTTAAATTTGTTAATATTCTCCAATTACAAGGAATACTTTTACCAGATTGCTATATTTGCAATGCAAGGAGATGTGGTTTTGGGTGTTCAATGCTGAACAATTGGGTGAATGTACAATTGATTATAAAAAGCACTATGAAATTCTACTTTAATGATTAATACATTATAAGGGATACACCTCCAGTGGATAGCATTTCATTCCATCAGTTCACCAAATTGCGAAAAAGAAGAAATAGTCTTATATTTCAGATTAGAAATAACAGAGGAGCGATTTTTTCTATAAAAATTGTTAACTTACACGAGATACAACAAGTATTATCCCAATATCAAGAACTATTTCAAAGTCCAAGCTTACCTCCAAGAAGGATATAGACCATGATCCATCCGAACTCAACGGTGAGGTAAAAATTACAGATATCCACATTTTCAGAAAATTAAAATTGAAAAATTAATTAAAGAAATGTTGGACAGTGGCATAATCAGATAAAGCATCAGCCCTTTCTCTTCTCTAGCACTTTTAATCAAAAGGAAGGATGGAACTTAGAGATTCAGTGGATTACTGAGAAATAAAGTAACAATACTTGATTTCCTATTCCCACTCAGGATGAACTTATGGATGAATTATATGGAGCCACAATATTTTCAAAATTGGACTTAAGGTGGGGATATCACCAAATCGAGAATGGCAGAAGACATCTACAAAAGCGACTTTTAGAACATGAGGGACACTATGAGTTTATGCAATGCCATTTGGATTAACAAATGCACCATCAACATTCAAGCTTTAATGAATCATCTTAAACCTTTTTAAGAAAATTTGTCTTAGTATTTTTTGATGATATACTTATATATAGCAAGACGAGATCAAATTCATCTCCAAGAGGTATTGGAACAACTCAAGCGACATTCTGTTTATCCATCAAATGCTCATTTATGACACATTTTATCTGCAATTTATAGCGATTGGATCCCAAAAGATTCAAGCGATCTGAGCATGGCTTTTACCCAATTCATCAAAGCTTAAGAGATTTTTGGGTTTAACTAGCTATTACAGTTTGTTAAAAACTATGCGAATTATCTCCCATTAACATCAATGCTAGCTAAACAATAATTTCATGGGAAGAATCAAAAGTAGCATTCACACAACTAAAACAGGCTATGGTATCTTTACCAGTTTTAGCATTTTCAAATTTTTCTCTACCTTTTATTATGGAAACAGATGCCTCAGGTACAGAAATAGGAGCAGTATTAGTTCAAAACAATCATCCTCTTGCTTATTTCAGTAAGAAATTATCTCCCACATTACAGAAAATATCAACATATGCTAGAGAACTTTATCTTTATAGAAGTGTAGGAAGATGGAGGCAATATCATTGGCAATAAATTCACTATAAGAACATATCAAAAGAGCATAAGAGTTAATGCAACGACAATTGAGACTCAAAACGAAAGGTTTCTTATTAAACTCAGCTTTGATTACCTATTGAATATAAACTAGGGATCACCAATAAAGGCGGTGATGCCTATCCGGAAAAATTATACAATACAAATGAAATAGTAACAGCAAAAGGCTCAACATAACACACTTTATATGTTTATACTCAACAGTTCATAGCCTTGCTACAACAGATTAAAGAAAAACAGTAATCACGAACTACGGTTGCATAAGCAAATTTTAGAAAGCCCATAATTATTTCCCAAACACAGATGCACTAATGGACTGCTATATTACAAAAATAGAATAGTCATATCTAAAGATTCTGAAATAAGAAATATGCTTATAAGAGAATTGCATTCAACACCAGTAGGAGGCCATTGGGGAATTAAGAGGACATGGACCAGAATTACTCAAGAATTCTACTGAAAAAAGATGAAACAAGATATACAACACTTCATATCCATATGTCTTGTGTGTCAACAGGTCAAATATGATACTCAGAAACCTGCAAGGTTATTACAACTCTTACCTATTCCAACAGCCATTTCGGAGGAAGTATCAATGGATTTTATCATAGGTCTACCCAAATCTCACTATACTAGTAGTAGTAGATAGACTTTCAAAGTATGCTCATTTCTCACCCTTCCAACTAGTTTTTTACACTATATAGCTCAAACTTTTTATTTGGATATAGTTAAAGCATGGAAGCAATAGTTTGGGAGAGACCCTATCTTTATGAGCAATTTTGGCAAGAACTATTCAAATTAAGTGGAACAACATTAAGCCATAGTAGTGCTTATCATCCTCGATGGCCAAACGAGGTAACAAATAGAATACTAGAATAATACCTAAAGTTTTGTATTGGAGACACCAAATTGGTTATAATTTCTCCCATGGGCGAGTTTTCCTATAATATATCCATTAACACTTCCACAAAATGACTCCTTCCAAATAATATGGCAGATTACCACCTGAAGTTATACCCTATAATGGCAATACAGCTACTAATATAGAAGTAGAAACCTTACTACAGCAAAGGGACAAGGTATTACATCAATTGAAAAAAAATTTACAAGAAGCTCAGAACAGAATGCAACAAATAGCAAGCAAACATAGAAGGGAGCTTCAGTTCAATATAAATGATCTAGTGTTAGTTAAATTACAACCATACAGACAGATCTCAGTCTTAAAGAAATCATATACAAAGCTACAAAGATAGTATTATGGTCCTTTTAAAGTTCTACAGAAAGTAGGGACTGTGACTTACAAAGTGGACCTTCAGCAAGGATTCTGTATTCCATGTCTCTAGACTTACAATTCAGATTCAAATATTCACGACCATATTGCTACTCAATTCTTAGAAGGCATCCCAGTCGACCCATCAAAATTTTAGATCGAGGATAAGAAACACAAGGAGGCAGACCAATTAAGTCTTAGTACAATGGGAGGTATCCAGCAACAAAGACTTCTTGGATAGAAATTAAGGAATTCCAGGGAACCTGAGGAGAAGGTCAATGTGTGGGGGGGGGAGTAATGATATGACTCCATATCCTCAAATAGACAACAGAGGCAAAAGGGAGAGAAGAATTCCAAATTGGCTAAAGGATTTCACAAGATAACATAAGTAAATTACTCATGACAGTAAGGAGGGACAAATACAGCCATAATTTTACAAAGACTAAATAGAAAGAGACAAGATATGATAACAACAGAGAAAAAAAGACTACAAGTATACTAATTCAGAGCATAAAATAAATACAAAGATTACAAATCAAATCACATAAATAGCATTAGAACAAAGTCCGGTAGGATGATAAGTACAACAAATAATCCCAAATTAACATCAGAAGGGCAATGACGAACATAGATAGTTCCAGAGCAAATCCTGCAACAGTTTTTCATAACAAAATTTAGATCAGAACTCAAACTCAAGAAATAATTAACAAGATAATAGTTTTTTACGTTCCATATAGAATGGATGAAGCGTAAGCAGATCAAGAAACCAAGAAGATCGAGGACTAAAACAACTTTAACTAACTAATATTCAGAGCGAGTAAGAAAATAGTGAATAAATGACCCAATGTAACAGAAAGTAGTTACTCATGTAGAGAAACCATAGATCTAGGCTAGACAAAGAGTATAAATAGAGGTTGAAAGACCAATAGTGAATGTAATCAAACTTTTCATAAAGAAAATTTATCTTCTTCGACCTCCTCCTTCTTCTCCTTCTTCTCCATCTTCTGATCAACCTTCCTCCGGTTCCCTCGCCGGAAATCTTCCCTGCACCAATCAGAAACCCTAGGGTTTCTCCACCTCTCCATTTTTTCTCTGAGCATTTTCGTCAGCCGAAAGCAATCAAATAACTCTTAACGATTCCTTCCACGAGAAGCTACATCAAACGGTGGTAAAGAAAAGGTAAGCGCACTTTAGACGGCTACGATTCCTTATCCATCGTTCGAGTTCCCAGACAGATCTAAGAGCTAGTGTTAAACCACGCTGATCTAACGGTTCAGATAACAGCTGGTCCTCACACTTGATCAATGGCTCAGATCGAAGCCGGTTAGCTCACTGGATCGACGGGCCAGATCCAATCAAGGGCCTATCATAATGGTCCTCCAAAAAAGTACCTACCAAGTATTCAAAAATAAATAAAAATAAGTGCATAATAGATAAGCATATTATACATAAATTATAATATCATATTCCATATAATTACTTTAGTTTATTTAGTTCCGTCCAAAATTTTATTTAACAAACCGATCCAAAAATCAAAAACCAAAAACCAAAAATCAAAGTTTTCATTAATTAAAATCAAAATCCAAATTACTAAGTTGAAAACTGAACCAAATTACTCAAAAACTTTGGTTCAGTTTGATTTTTTGGTTAAAACCAAATAATGCACACCCCTATTTTCCACAACTAGGTTATCTTGGCAGTACACTTTTTTGATAAATTTATCTACATTTTAAAATTAATTAGATTTCTTCTTTCATGGTTTTTTTTAATTATTTTTTTATTTTTTAATTTCTTCTTCTTTCATGATTGAAGTTGAGCAAATTAATAGAAGAAAACATCAATAATATGCTTCTATCATTGCGATTGCGATCAACCTTATATTCAAGTTTATTAAATATAAAATTTTCAACTTCATTTTCACAAGAGATTAAAAAAAAACAATTATACAATAGTATATTCAAATTAAAAAAATTTATCAAAAAAGAAAACTTAGCTGAGCCTTGCCTCAGTCATATTTGGTTAAATTTTTTTAAAATAACCATTTAAAACTTTAAAAAATTAAAAAAATTAGTTCGGTGATTAGTCTTTGCATATATCTGGTCGATTAAATATGCCTGAATATTTTTTTAAAATAATTTTAACCAAGTATTTTGATCATACGAGTGTCGTTATCAATTCGAGTTTGGTATTGTTGAAACAAAATTCCCCGACTTTTATGTTGACCAAAAAATACGATTGTCTCTTGCGATTTTGTGTTTTCTATTGAAAAGTTAGCAATTTTTTTGACCATGATTGATTCTGCCGCTAAAATTAGCGATGTGAAATTAATATAGGGCGATTCTTTCCACCAAGATATCATAGGGAAGAAATCGTCACTAAGTTGGCCATAATATACAATACAAAGCATACATTAAGAACTCATATTTGAATCAAATATATGTATCGGAGGCAAGAATGCTGAAGAGCACACCTGTTTAAATTAGCTAGATTCATGAGTACTACATGAATTGGTTAGAATGGTGAAAATAATTCATTGCAGGAGCATAGTTTAGGTAGTGGTACCGATGAACTGAAAGAATATCTAATTTAGGTCCTCAGCACAAATTTCATATTTAGGTCCTCCGAACTTCCTCTATACTATTCCATCAAACCTTTTAACAAATGTATTGCATACATAGTAAGAAAATTCATAACATAAAGCAAAAAGATAAAGGCATAAAACCAATCTTTGATGTAATCCATTAGCATATTTCTCATTTTACAGAAAAAATCTAAAAACACAAAAAATACTTACATTACCTAAAATAACTAAAATACTTAAAATCCACATTACACTTGTCTAATAACATTATAAAATGCAATAAATACAAATCATATTCACATATTATTCATTTATTTTTAAAAAATAAAAATAAAATAAAAAACCTTAAACATTCACATACAAATACCTAAAATACCTAAAAAAACCTAAAAAAAATATCTAAAATACTTAAAATCCACATTACATTTGCCTAATAACATCATAAAATACAATAAATAAAAATCACATTCACATATTATTCATTAATTTTTAAAAAAAATAGCAAAAAAAACTTACTTTTTTCTCGGTGATTGATCTGGGAGTATTATACGGCGGGCTTTTGGACCTTTTCTGGCGATGGCGGCGAGAAGATCCGGCTTGGCGGCTTTATTGCCCTAACACAGAAAAAACGAGATATGCTCATCCGATCTCGGTTCGCTTTTTTAAAAAAATATTCACGATCGGTCGCTTGTCTTAGCATTTAAAATAATAACTTTATGCCTATTTCATTAATTAAGATTTTAAAGATACTTATTTTAAAAATTTAGCCATCATATTTTAGTATTCTTTTTTTTTTAATTAGAAATAAAGCACTTACTAGCTTTTTTCATTATGTCGTATGTGCCCTACATTACATACTCTGATTATATATATATATATATATATATATATATATATATATATATATATATATATATATATATATATATATATATATATATATATATTATTTACAATTAAGCTCAAATTATAGTTAAGCGAAAAAACTTTGTCCTCTAATAATGAGGTCAGAAATTCAAACTGCATTCAAAGTCTTCATAATTGACTATCGCAACCAATTAGATTAAAAATATCCAAAGCAAACTTTTTTTAATTATTTTTTTGACTTATTTGTGTCCTTTTTAGTTCACTGACGAGGATAATCTAAATTACTAGAAAAAAAAAGATTTTATTTATTTATTTATTGCATGAATATATGCTTCGTAACTGCACAAAATATTAAAATAATAAATAAAACAAGAAAAAGCACTAAAAAATCAGCTGCATTTAAAGGAAGAATTATGTTTGTAAATAAGAGCTCGCCTTCGTTATTGAAATGAGATTTAATCAATGAATCTATTTTATGGCTAATGCCGATATTTGGGCTAAGCCGTTGCTTAAAAAAAGAGCTGATTAAGCTTCCAAAATGCCCATGTAGCCCAATCTGGCCCAGCAGCCCAATCTTGTTTAACGGCTAGCCCATAAGCAAGAGGTCAGCTCGGATAAATATGGCCCCCGAGAAACTGGGCTTAAAAGGTCAACTGTTTACTTTGTAGGGCAGCTGAGGTAAGTAATAATCTCAATACTTTCCCAGCAAAAAGAAATTTTTATTTGATATATATACATACATAAGAAATTAAAAGAAAATTTTATTTGATATATGAACTTAAATTCATTAAAGCCTAAATTATAAACTCTTAAATTAATTTTACTTTCTAAGTACATTAAATCAAAATATTAAAAAAATGGAATACCCTTGTGTTTTTAAAATATTATTTAATTGTAAGTTTCAATAGTCCCTCTAAAAGTCCTCACACGATACAAAAATATAAAAATACCACGGCCGGATTAACATTTTTCTAAGGCTCTCTAGTTTTGGGCCGTCCACCCATCTGTTTGGGTGCTTAAGACCTTATAAATAGTCCATGGACTGCCAGCCGCTTGTTCTGTCGAACTGAAGAACCGGCCCCTGGTTTTTTGTTGGTTAAGGCCTGTATAAAATTGATCGAACTTCAATGTTAGGATTTATTATAGTATATTAGTAGCCTAAAGTAAAATAACTATAGTTAGTTTGATTTTTTTTAATAATTAATATATATCACATTCTTAAATAGGTCGATTACGTTGTTCTTGTTGGCTCCATAATTTTTATGATAATAAATTATAGTTGAAGGGCTTAATGATTTTATTTAAAAGCTGTTTAGCTGTAATACAAAGTAAAGTAAAATAAGATAAATATAAGGATTTTATAAATTTTGGCATTTGGTTGGAATACTCAGCCGCCCCACGCTCACTATTATATAGACCAGCATCAAAATTTTCAAAAATATGTTACATTATATTTTTTTTATCAAGCAGAAAAAAATAAATTCATGAATTTATAACTCTCAACTAAATAAATATAAAATAATCTTTTTATACTTATTCATTTTCCAGTTAATCAAATAACCTCTTAATAATTTTAAGATTAATAGATTATTCTAATAAAAAATTCTAGATCACCGTTAATTTAATTAATAAAAATTTTTAAATTAATTATCAATTAAAATAATAAAAAATAGATAAAACTTTAAAATAAAAACAATAATAATAATAAAGAAAACTCCAGATGTCCCTTTGCCTAATGTCATGGCTGAAATTTCAGTTCCCCATCTCTTTCCACCGTACGCTGGAAGTGATCAATAAACCTAAAGAATTGAAGATAGGTTCTTCACATCATAGGCATGGCTCATGGCTGGTGTGAATGGGGCCCACATCAACGTCACAGTAAATATTACAAAATCTACGAATGAGAAGATCTGTTTTTAAGGTTTTTTTTTATAGATACAATTGAAGATTATTATAAAATTTTTAATTTATAAATACCTTTTTGAAAAAAATGATTTTTAAAATTTAATGACTAAAAAAAAATTCTTTTTAAAATATGTTTTTAATGCAAAGATCAAATTTTAAGTCAAAACCTTTTTTTTTTTTTGGAATTGTTGATATCATTTAGTTAGATTGTTAGAGATCAATCATATTTTAAATTTTTTTTTATTACATATATTTTGAGATGAATATCATATTTTTTTTAATATAAATAAACTATTAGATAAATGTAACTAAACTATCATACAATATAATACATTTGTTTGACATTCAATATATTATAATTTAGTTGAATTTATCCAAAAATTTTGCTATATTGACAGATTATTGAGAAAATGATATTTAATGATAAAATTTGGGCAAATTGCATTAGTGATTGTACATTAATTAAATCTCAAGAAAAATAAATTAATAAGTGCAAAATATTAAAATATAGATGGAATTCAAATTCAAGACTTTGATGGCATCTTTCAAGCTCTTTAATAATTAGCACCCACAATTAAGATAAATAAATAAAATAATAAAATGTAGAAGAAAAATATCTAAAATAAAAAATTTGTTAAAAGTAAAAATATATTTAACCTTCACAGAAATTAAAATACCTTTTAATTTAAATATTTAGTTTAATATTGCCTTTTTTTGGGTTACTTTGCTTAACTAAATTTTACTTTTAAGTTATCTAAAATAAATTTATACTATGAAAATTAAGAAGCCCTAATAGGGGTATCAATTTGGGTCTTTAGATCGGGTGCAGGTTGACAATTTTTTAAAATTAAGTATCATTAAAACTTTAATTATGTAATTAAGTATTGCTAAAAAAATTAAATATAAGTATAGTCGCCCAATTAGTGGGTGATTGGCCTAGTCGCATTGGAAACGACGTGGCATGATTTTGTCACGTTAAATTAGTGGGTACCAGTTAAGCAAAACTAGTCTCCCACTTAGGCGATCAAACCCGATTATTTCCTCCTCTCCTTCTCTATGCGTTCGACTACGAGGATTCGCCCCAAGAGCCCGGTTTGCCCCTCCGAGCACACTCCTCTCCATCTCGAAGCTTCCCGACAACCGTCGTCGTAGCTTCAACTGCCTGCATTGTGCCATCTTCTCCGGGTATCCGAAAGAAACTTTCTTTCTTCCTAACAGCCTCGTCCACGTCGTTTGACGACTTCCCTCTCTCATGTAGCAGCCGTTGGAAGCCAACATTAGCTTCCGGAGATGATTCCGGCGGCTCCATTTTGTTCGGGGAAGTTTCCTGCTGCAGATTCTACTGTTTTTTGCGCACATCCCCGTCGTTCTTCATGAATACACGGTAAATCCTTATTTATATCCATTTATAAATTAATATAGTATGTGTGCTAGGGATTAGAGTTGTATGGTTAGAATTTTGTTTAGGATTTGATTTATAGGTTTGCGTTAGCGTTGCGGTTCAAGTGATAAGTAGTCGAGTGTAGTATTATTTAGGGTGTCGATTGATATAAATTTTTGATTATTTATATAGTTTATTTTACAATAATAAATAGAGAATTTTTTTTCCTTTTATGGAAGCGAATAAGTATGTCGATGATTCAAGTTATGTGAGAGGTCGAAATCGTCCAATTAAAGTTCTGCATCATAGCACCTTACTGGAATTGAAGCAAAGAATTATGAGAACCTTGCACATTGATTCAGAGTGTCACACAATCACTCTTACATATTGTTATCCGGTGGGTAACAAATTTATAGTGTATGTTATATCAAATGATGACATTTGCGAAGTTACACTAGATGAAGCTTTCCGTCAGATATTAGTGTTGTATGTCGAAGTGGAGAATGTTAATGTTGCATCCACATCAGCTGATCCGGTAATAAGGTCAGCAGATATACCTCTGACGCATACACAGGATTTCATCGCACATGCATCTCTGGTGACATAATGCAGCTTTGATGAGTTGATTCCCAGGTAATACCTTGTCAACCTTTCCCTGTTTATACTTATAATAATTAATATGATAGTTTGTCGTCCTACTTATGAGTTTTGTGGCAGCGATGATGTTTATTGTTCAGAGGAATCGTATGTGTCTCGAGTGCGGTGATGAAGTATCGGTATGAGCGGTGAAGTAGTGCGGCGGGGATATTAGTGATGATAATTGTTCACTTAGGATAGAAGCCACTATGCTTGGGAATCTAGACAGTCATGATCTTCTAAAAAATCACTCACTCTGAAATATTGATAGTGAGAGTCAGATGTTGTCTGCAAACGAGTATGTTCTGATGTGTCAAACTACGAGAGAGTGGGACAACGATATTTACTTTGACGGTCCATCTAACGAAATTGTCCTAATAGGTAATATTGAAATCCTAGGTGGCCTTGTCGAAGGTATGTGTTTTGCAAGTAAACGAAGTCTTCAATTTGCTGTTGTTGAGTGGTGCATAGTAAATAATGTTCAATTCCAAACAATTACCTCAAACCAAAAGAACTACACGGTTGTATTTGTACATCATGATAGTTCTACAAGACCATGTAACTGGCGTTTGCAAGTAGTGATTCAAGTAGTGAGTTTGAGCAGGATATTAGTGATGATGACTATTCACTTAGGGTAGAAGCCACTATGCTTGGGAATCTAGACAGTCATGATCTTCTAAAAAATCACTCACTCTAAAATATTAATAGTGAGAGTCAGATATTATCAACAAATGAGTATGTCCTGATATGTCAAACTACGAGAGAGTGGGACAATGATATTTACTTTGACAGTCCATCTAACGAAATTGTCCTAACAGATGATATTGAAATCCTAGGTGGCCTTGTCAAAGGTATGTGTTTATAAATGGAGTCTTTAATTTCTTTGTGATGCATAGTAAATAATGTTCAATTCCAATTTACCTCAAATCAAAAGAACTACATTTGTATTTTATACGACATGATAGTCCTACAAGACCATGTAACTGTCATTTGCATTGTAGCAGTAGCAGATGCTTAACTTAGGGGTGCTTGGAGAATATCGAGTTGGGAAAAACCATAGATGTATCAATGCGATAAGTGCAAGGTCATCGACGATGTAGTTCAAAATTTATACTTACATTATACATGATCGGCATCGATAGATCGAACCCTAGGAGATATAGGTATAATAGAGTCAAAATTCAATGTTAAAGTTTCATACATGAAGGCTTGGGATGCAAGGCGTAAAATAAAAATATTTGGCATAGAAAGAGTTTTTGACTCTAAGTCTTTATATGGAATCAATTTGCGACTTTACAGTACAATCTGAAATTAATTACATGCTTTAGAGACTTTTTTGGGCATTTGGTCCTTCAATCATGAGTAGTACCGTCTTTGAGCTTAGACGATGCCTTTTTGTTAAGCAAGTATCGTGGTAAGTTATTAACTGTTGTTGGAATCGATGGAAACAATGGGTTATTTTCACTGGCCTTTGTTGTTGTGGAGTTCGAGTCAATTGATTCCTGGTTGTGATTCTTGATATGCTTACATGATATGTTGCTTGTTGTGTCTGCTAGACATGATCTATGCATAATATCTGATAAACATGCTAGTTTATTACGTGGATGTAGAGTTTCCATGGGCAACTCTGACACTGCGCATCGGCGTGAAAATTTAAGAGAAGGTAATAGATTGGGGATTGGTGATGTTGAATTTCTATGCGTCGTGATAGAAAATCGATGATATCCATCAGTTCAATCGTTTAATGTTAGATATTAAAAATGTGAAAGAAGAAGCTCGCAAATGACTTGTGGAGCGCGACCCTGTTAAATGGTTACTTGTACACGATGGTGGAATGTGTTATGGGACAATGACGACTAATGCATCTGAGTATTTTAATGGTGTCCTGAAATGGGCTTGTGGTTTATCGATTCAGGCTCTAATCACTGTTATCTACTACAACTTAGCAGCATTATTCATGAAAAGACTAGCCACTGCAACTCAGCAACAGGATGCCAAATTTTTACCCAAAGGGTATCCACAATGTTACAACATACTAAAAGGGATGCTAGACATTTCTCTGAACCTATGAACATCAACCCCCGTGAGATGCAAGTTTTTGACAAGTCTAGCTGATCATTCAGAGTTGATTTGCTAGATAACGACCTTTGTAATTACAGTTGTAACAAAATGATCATATATCATTGGTCATGTCCACATGTAGTTGCTGCACTAGGATTTAGACGATTGAACTATCTCATGTGTGTGTCACAGTACTACACACTGCATCTGTATAAGTTGACATACATAAATGAGTTCCATACATTGCTTGACCATTCTGAGTGCCATCTTTCAGTGCAGAACATGGATTAATAGCATTGCAGCCACCCAATTTTCGCAGAAGGTCTGACCTCGTCTGAATAGATTCAATGGATGAAAATATTGCTAGTAGTAGTAACGAATCTATGCAAGTCGGTCAGTCCACTATAGTCATCTTGCCCTCACAATGTTAATAATTCGACCATCGAGGATACTTTAATGCATAATGTATATGTGTAGTTCATGTTGTTTAGATTTTGTTATTTACTCATTTTCCTTTTAGGTTGCGATCTAGTTTTTTTTTAATTTATGCTCTTTTCCATTTCATTATTTATAACTTTCGATTGATTTTTGCATTTATTTTCTTGAGGTATGATGGCGAGAGCACCACCCGACTCTGGACATGCTAGGGAGGCCACCCAGCGACCCTACAGGTTCATCTTAGCATAGCCTCCTACATGGGACATAGAGCTGCTCACCCCGATCTTAAGTAATATTTAATTTATGTCTCGTTATGCGCTTACTTTTTATTTTGGTTAATGATCATTTTTTTTTTTGCAAACCACAGAGGCATGTCATACTTGCTTATCTTGAAGGTGGCCCATCACCTGGACGATTCATGGTGGCGGCTGAGGTAGGTCTACATTGTGTTAGCCAACTTCATCGCTAGATCATCATTTGCTACGCCATTGAGAGATGGTCTTCGTAAACCAACACCTTCCTCCTAGTTGTTGATGAGATGATTGTGATGCTCCACGATGTGGCGATGATCCTGGGACTACGGGTTGATGGGCCACCTATCATTGGCCCGATTGTGATTAGAGAGGGGAAGAGATGGGAAAGCTGGTCTGATTGTTGCGATGAGTTGTTGGGATGACACCCTATACCAGACGTGATGTACCATGACCCGATTAGTCCACATCAGTCATTTAGGATGGGTCGACATGCACATGCATGCCCGGGTGGTAGGTGGTCTTTTACGAGGTGCGCTCATCGAACAGAGTTTTTTGTTTGGGTGCTTACATTTTATTTCTTATTGGGTGTTTCTTCGCGGGCCAGCAAGGTTCAGGTTACTCACTATCTGGAGGACTGAATACATTGATATGATGGCTATGGGTGGAGCGTTTAGCCCACCATATAGAGGCTACAAGTCACTACAGGCCAACATGGTGGCACTACACCTCTTACATATATGGTCTTGGGAGCATATTCATGTGAGGAGGCCGACCCTATATGTGTCATATCCAACTGATCTTGACGGTCTCAATATTGGGTTGAGGTATATTATATTAACTGCACTTTCAAATTTTTACTTATATATGTGTTTAAACTATGTTGTGTGTATAGATGGAACGAGAAGTATGTTCGTCAATGATGATGAGCGTTGGTATATAGAAATGGTTGTTGATCAGATTACATTTTAGTTCAAATATCTATAATGCATATTCTAATTTTACATAATTTTTAATATGTGCAAGTGATGGAGTATCGTGAGATCCGCATCTGTCACACATGCTCGACAGGCTCTGATATATGGTTATCATGTGTCCTACATTGTTTGGAAGAGTGACATTTGTCGAGTTGTCTTTGCGTCAGTTCGGCCTCATTCCCAGGGTAGATATGGCACCAGTTGATCCTAGTTTCAAAATGGTCGATGGTCAGGATAAAGCGGATGTCGACTGAGTTGAGGTATATTATATTAACTACCACCAGACGCATATTGTCGCTTGGGAGAGGTGGAGGGATTACCTCGTCGAGGGCTTAGATGAAAATGTGGGCGGGATGGCTATCGAATATATGTCGGTTCGATCGTGAGCTTCTCTTTGTTTAGTGGCATCCGCGGATCCTCACCACTTATGCCAGTACCGCATATATATGTAAGCGCTAACATAAGTATTCATTTGAATTCAATATATTACGAGAGGCTAATTTCACATACTATTTTTTTCGTGTATGCGGAGCACATTTCGGCGACTCAGGACATCTTTGAGCCATACTTCGGCCGTGTGGATGAGCACGAGCTACACGGAGCTGTTGATAGGTATGTGGTGCTATGTAGAGACTTGCGATTGCGTGTACACGTTGGAGACACACATTACGGATCGGAGCCTACAGAGGGTGTCCCACACCATGACTAGAGCATCGGGTCATCTACATATGCTGATCCATGTCCATCTATGTTGTGGGATCCGAAAATTCTCCACCGACATCTTTCGAAAAAAGGAAAGAGTTGTTTAAGTGTCGGTGATAATTTCAGAAGGCAGATGAATAGTAGATAAGACACTTGCATATTTCGTTCTCATTTGGTGAGAACTTTTTTATACACAGTTTCGGGTTTCCTATAATGAAGCCCCATAGTTAATTACCCCTCCCAATACCGAGATAGCACTTTCTTAAGGCTAGTCAATGAATCGTTAAACGAGTATATAATTGCAGTGAGTGGAGCTTAGAACTTATGAAATTTATTTTTTAACTTAAAACTTTTGTGGGGAACGATGACGCCATCAAGATCCCATGGTTCCGCTATCCCGCCGTCGTGATCGGTCCGCTTAGTCGAGGAGGTCGACCCAACCCGATCAAGGATCACAAGAACACAAGTTACGCCCAAGGTGTCCTTGTAGACTGGGTGGAGTAGGCGGGGACAAATATAAGTCAACCTTAGACATGGCTTTTTGCCCAACCAAATACATTCTACATTTCATACCAAAGAGCAAAGCCGTTGGGGAACATACTGGCCGCGGACCGTAATTTAGTGGTGCCATATCGCAACCACCACCGGTCGAGGGCTCGGTCAGAACCGCCATTTATGTGGTGCCATATCGCAGAAACCACGCGGACAGAGGACAGCCACGCCCACGCTTGTGAATATTTGAGGTATGTATTTAATTTGACATTGCTTTTGTGAGCAAAAGTTTCTTAATTTGTCACCCAAGACAAACAATTGTGGGTGGATTTATTTTATTTATTTATTTTGTTTTAATTTAAATAATTCATTTCATTTTTTTATTTATATTTTGTTATTTTCTTTAAATTTTGATCATTTTATGATTGATTTTTAGATTTGAATATATGATCATTTATCATTGAAATTTTAATTATAATTACCCTTCGCAATCCTAGGGTTAATATCAATTGATAGACCTTGTCTACTCTGTCCGATTTTCTACAAAAGGATCGTCTAATTCATTATCTCAAGAAGTATAATCCTTCAAAACCTTGTCCACTCTAGAACATGAGATCTGGGTGGACTTTTCTTCTTGAGGGAATTTTGGTTATGTCATATCTTGTATTACATGATGAATAGCTTATTAGATATTATTAATTTGAAATTTTATAATATCAAATTTTTAGGTTTTGTTAACTGACCCACCAAGACCAAACCATGAAGATGTAACATCTGTTCTTTAGTATTTGACTTAATATTTACCCCAACATGCATACGGATATCTGTTCTTTGAAAATTGCATGGACATTAAGATGTCTAATGTTG
Organism: Cymbidium sinense; assembly: GCA_021442155.1. Taxonomy (NCBI): domain Eukaryota; kingdom Viridiplantae; phylum Streptophyta; class Magnoliopsida; order Asparagales; family Orchidaceae; genus Cymbidium; species Cymbidium sinense. The sequence continues at coordinate 479,822 of JAKCPB010000303.1, read as the reverse complement.
AAGTTTCATGTCAAATTTTGATTTTGAGTTTTGTTAACCCGACCTCCAAGACCAAACCGGAAGTATAGCATCCGTTTTATTTTTATACCTAACTGACGTGTCCCTATCTTTGAACACTTCAATATACATACAAGTATCTCTTTTAAAATGTTGTAACATTAAATGTCTAGTTGAATGTAGGTGCAATTTACAAGTTTAGATTTCAATATGACATTTTGGATTTTGTTAACTGACTCCAAGACCAAACCGATTATAAGCATCTATTCTTTATATTTGAATTGTAATGCAAATCATGAGTTTTGATATGAGATTTTAGGTTTTGTTAACCCTATCAAGACCAAACCGGAAGTATAGAGCCAACTCAATTATCTTCTGCAGAGGATCATCAGATTAATTATTTCAAGATCTATCGCTTCCAAACCTTGTCAACTCTAGATTATACTTAGAGGATTGGGTTTGAGACTTTCTTCAGATCTTGAACTTGTAAAGAATGCATAACAAAGGATGCCGATAGATTTATCTTTCCATTTCTTGTATGAATTAACTTCTAAGATTTTCAATAAAGATCATTTTTTAGGTTTTGTTAAGACGCCCTAAGACCAAACCAAGAATATTTGTTCTTTGGAAATATGATATTTATATTATTTTGGCCAAAAAGTTTTATGCCAAATCAACAAAGTATGAGGGTGGAATAAATTATGAAGCCCATTTGATCAAATATAAAGTGATGGGCCTAGTGAGTTTAGCATTTGGTGAGCATATGTCTAATGTGTATTCCATAACATGTGAGATAATCCACTTTATGTCATACTTGCCATAAATAAGATATTTCATTATATGAGATTGAAGCATGAGTATTCATATAGATCTAAAGAGGCATTTTAAGCCAACATATTAACCTAAGCATTTCATCTTTTCTTTTCTATCTGTTTCTTTTTTTTTAAGAAAATTTCAGTTTCTCCGGCCATCCCAAGATGCTACTAACCAGCCCCACCACCAAGAAAGGCGTGTATGGTGTGTCGTGAGACACCTACCAAATTTATTTATTCCACCACCCAAGAAAGGCGCATAAGGGTCGCAGCTGACAAGATTTCCTCATACGAACAACGTGAGAAAGTACTTATAAAGAAGATTTCCCACGCTGGAACAACATGATGTGTACTTATCACGTTTCCCCGATTGGAACAATGTGAACTACTTATAAAGATAGAGCAATAAATTCAGATAGAACAAAATAATCAAAATTTACAACCTCCTTCTCACAAGAACAGAGACTTCACCATGCCAAAGGCATGTATAGGTGTATGTCGTGAGACACTCCAAAATTTGATAGCATAGATTTCCCTACCATGTTGGAGAACATGGTAGTACTTATATCATAAATTTAAATCTCACATTTGATATAAACAAAAAGAAAAGGAATAAATTTGATTAGAGTTTAATAATCAAAATTTACATGCCTCCCCACAAGTAGGGGTTGCCATGAGAGACTGGGCCTGCCCACCATGCCAAGAAAGGCATGTATATGTGTATGTCGCAGACACCGCTAAATTTTGATACATAAGATTTCCCTACCATGTTGGAGAACATGGTAGTACTTATATCACAAAATTAAAGTCACATTTGCATATAAACAAAAAGAAAGTCACCACAATAAATTTGATTAGAGCATAATAATCATTTACACCTCCTCGGCCTCCCACAAGTGGGGGTCCATGAGACTGGTCGCCACCATGCCAAGAAAGGCATGTATGTGGTATGTCGTGAGACACCGCGGTCTAAATTTTGATATATAAGATTTCACCATGTTGGAGAACATGGTAGTACTTATATCAATTTAAAGCTGATTTATATAAACATATGATATATACTTAAACAAGATAAAGATTTTATGAGCATTGCATTTTCATCACCATTTCCTCTCATAATTCAAGAGCAAGAAAAGGCATGTAACAATGTATCTCGATGATTCCAACCTCAAATACTCATGGAAAGTATGAACAAGCATGTGCAAGATGCAACTTTAATGAAACTAAGCACCAAAATGAAAGCTTTAAACTTGCACAAAGCCCCATTTCAAATTGCACTTCAAAGGCTTATGACTTAGTGATCACAAAGAGAGGAAAACAAGCACAATGCTAACAAAGTCAATCAACCTTCTCTCTTCAATTAGATTTCGAGATATGAAAGAGTATGATATATATATAATTCCCTTCATAGAAATCAATCAAGCAAAGTAGCATGAAATTCATGAGAACATCAAATAATATGATATTTAAGCATACATCCTTCCTTATCAAATTTCAAACTTCCGCCAAATAAAAGAAATTTTCAGAAGCACCACATCTTTAGATAGCAAACTACTTGATTTCCCCTTACATAAAAATAAATTTCAGATGCTTCATGCCTAAACAACAAGTTAATAGTTTTCCCTTCATAAAAAAATACTTTCAAAGATGTATCATACACATTAAAATCGATTCAATTTCCTCTAATAAAAATATTTTCAAAGATAAATGCATAGATAACAAATTAATAGCTTTCCCCATCTTGTAGACATGAATTCAACAATTTCCCCCTTTGCAAACACAACATTTCAGCAAATAGCACACTTCAAATAACAAATTAATTATTTCTCTCATGAAATGATTTCAAGAACATCACATTTACCTGAAAGCAAATCATTTGATTTCTGGGTATAACCAATTCAAAGAAAACATCATAACTACCCCTAAAGATAGCATAACACAACATTGGGCCATACATCATCCCAAAGCAATTTTTAGGCTACATCACATAATCCGTGAATAAAGAAGAAATGAGATCATACATCATCCCAAATCCCTAAAGGAAACAAAGCATAATCCCAAGCATAAGATAGGCATATTTCAAAAAACCCTAACTTCCAAAGAAGCTCAAATGCATAAAACAAGCTTAGGTTAGAGAGAAACAACCTAGAATTTTCTTTGCAAAGGGAAAGGAAGAGAAGAGTTGAGAGGGCCTGCTCTAGATTCACTGAGAGAGAGAGGAGAAAATCGAGAGTGAGAGAGAAGAGAAGGAGCTCTGGAGATACCGTGAGAGCTTTGATCAAGAGAGCGTGAGAAAGCTCGAGAGAGGAGAGCAGGAAACGAGCAGAGAGGAGAGAATCAGAGAGGAGAGAAGAGGAAGCGGAGAGGAGAACGCGAGAGAGGCCGTGAGCTTCAGCCGAGAGAGCAGAGAACGAGAGAGAGGGATCGCGAGAGAGAAGGGCGTGAAATGAGGGTCAACGATCGCTTTTTGGCCTAGGGCTCTCGATTGGTCAAGAGCTGCTGAATTGGGTAGGTTAAGAGGGTTTGGGATTAAGCAAACCATTACCCCTTTAATTATAATTTAATATCATTTTATGTGATATTAATTTATGCACAAACCCAGCAATATGGGTGTCAATTTGTTGTTTGTCGCGAACGGCCGATCAATTCGGATCGAGGTCGTCGACAACGCCGACGGGTTGAAAATTAGGTTTAAATTATGCGACGTCGCCAATTGATCGATCCACGCATACTTTGCCGAATCGGTCTCTGGCGTTTGATAAATTCGACGCTTTCGCGACAATTACATGATCAATTTCGCAACGAGGTCGTTTAGACGCGTCGAGGCTTCGACGATATGATAATTTCATTAAAAATTAATTTTAATTTGATCGATCATTAATTGATTTGATATTTTCTATTTAATTATTTTTATTTTTCGACGCATTATGAAGTTTTAAATCAAATCAATTTAATTACTCGACGATTGTGAGATTTTAACCACCATATTTATTTAATTTATATTTGTAGGTCAGTCAACAATGCCCCAACAAACATGGTGCGCATGGAGCGGACCGTGTTTGTTGTACACTAGTTGACCTTGGATCTCCAAGAGATTTTCTTGATGTCACTCAAGTTGTAATTTCAACAACTTTGATAATACCTTTATCGCGTTCTTGATAAGTGAGTATAACTCTCAAGTGGACAAGATTTGATTTCATACCTTTCGCCTACAATAGCTTGAACCGTATTTGTTGTCATTAGTCCAATATTTTGTGCTTGATGGACTAGATGAAAGAGATGATTTGACTTGTTGTTCATCAACTTGTGGAGAATTTGATGCATCTTCAACCCTATGTTTCTCGCTGATGGTTTGTTGAAGACTCCTCTCGAGAATTTGAAATTTATATTTTCTCTTATCCCCGGCTTTGTGCCTTGGTGGACTTGATGGAGTTGATGAGATGAGAATGTCTTCGGTCCTGCTTTGTGCTTTGACGGACTTGTTGAAGACTTCATCTCGAGGATTCGCATCTTGTGCCTCCTTTTACCCTGGCTTCATGCCTTGACGGATTTGATGGGAGAAAGTCTAATCATCTCGAGATTTGTCAGCGATACAAAATTACCTTCCTCGCTTTTCTTTCACTTGTAGAAGGATAAATGCCGACCCACCAGCTCGAGCTTGTGTTGGATCAATGGCAAAGAGTCATCAGTCCCGTGCTTTGCACATGTAATGAACATCTTGATGACAAAACTCCTTAGCATTTAGCTTTATACAACATTGGGATAGCTTCTTCTGCCCCTTTTGCTTTATTGACTTATGAAGAAGAATTTCCTTCATCTTTGCTTTCTCGCTTTGATAGACTTATCAAGGAGTTGAGATTTATTTGTATTTGATTCCAAACTCTTAAGGCCTTCTCGAGTAAGGATATCTTTGTTTGTTGTAGAATTTTGAGAGATGACCACGACCAATAGGATAATTTCTCCCGGGTCACTTGAACTCACCAAGTTGGAGAGATTTGGGGATTTGGATGCTCTTGTCTTTGAACTAACGAAATAGGAGGATCCCTTACTACGACCTTTGTGGCATGTTGAGTAAGCAGATCTGTCAGCGACTCGGCCATATTTTGGCGTGTTGAGTCCGACCTTATACACCCACTTGAGTCGTGGACTTGAGCAATTGATGAAGGATTTTATCCTCGGGCTAACGAGATGGGGATCTCTTACTACTTTGTGGCGGTTGAGTAAGGCCGCCGACTGTCGATTTTTGGCGTGTTGAGTCCGACCTTATACACCAACTCGATTTTAGATTTGAAGTGGGATGATAAATGTATATCCAACTTGGTTTGTTGAAGTTTCTGACTTGAAAATTTTCTTTGGTCAAGTAAGACTTTTAAATTTGAGCATTTGAACACATAATTTTGAGTATGCATATGGGATCTCGACTGCACGATGTCAACCCAAAGAGAAAGAAAGGCCCCTGCCTTTACCGTGAACGCTCGATACTTTACTATAAAATTTAAAATGCCCGCCTAATGTGGGGATTTTATTTTATTTTGGAAATGCATTCTTGTGTTACAAGAGAATTTCCAATGAAAATTTTCATAAGTGTTTGACAATAAAGATTTTCAAATGCTGGATTTGTCCAATCACACTTTCATGTGTAATATTTCTTTAAATAATCGTTGATTGGGCATTGGTCTTTCACCTTTGAAGTCAATGAGTAATGACTCCTCGATATACCTTTTCAATAACAAAAGGTCCTTCCCAATTAGGTTCAAATTTACCGCCAATTCTGATGAGGGATGATTGGTCTTCTCGACTGGGACCAATTCTCCTTCCCAAAAGCTCGAGGCGCATCAGTATGATCGAATGCTCGGACATCCTCGCCCGATAGACTTCTAGATTTTGTCGAGCTTGAGCTGACCTCCGCGATCAAGCTCTTCCATCCAGATGAGCATTCTCATCTTGGGTGAAGATTTTGTTGAATGGAGGTAGTTCAACTGAGTGGCAAAGCGCCCCCCCAAACACCAAGCATAGGGAGTAGACTTTGTAGGAGTTTGTAAGTGGTAAGCCCATACGCTTCCACGGTATGCCTTTTATTTCTTGTGAGAATTTTTCTAAGCAATTTGACTAGTGTTTTATTAAATGCCTCACCAAGCCATTTGCTCTGGATTATATGAATATCGCCAATCAATCTTATGTCGATCAACAAATTTATAAACTTTAGTACTTTTGAAGGTCGATCCATTCAAATGATTCTAGGTACACCAAATCTATAAACAATATTGTGGGTAAAGAAGTTAGTCACTTGTTCAAATTGTAACTTCTTTAAATGGCAGCTTCAAAACTTGGAGAAATAATCTGGTCGCTAAGATGAAGCGACTACCGATGATGGCGGATCAATTGGTCCAATTACATCCCCCCCAACACTCAAACGCCAAGATGCTATTGGATGCAACGGATTTGGAGGTCGATGAATTATGTTACCGTGGACTGACATTCATGGCATCTCTTGCATGATTGATACAATCTTTTACCATACGGCCAATAGTATCCAATTCTTTAATTTTGAAAGCCATTTTAGGACTCGATTGGTGCACCACAAAGTCCTTGATGGATTTCAACAATTACTTTGTTGGCTTCTTCTATTCCCAAACATCGTAGCCGCTCAAGGATCTACGATGAGTATTGCCAACATAAGCATATATAAGCCTTTTCTCAAGTTGTGCATATCGACTTATTACTGGCAATTTGCCTTCCTTGAAGTAGTCACTAAGGGCCGTCGCCTTCCTTCTCTTCTACTATAAGAATTTCATCATGTGGTTTTAGCGCCTCGGTTGGAGGCTTTTCTGAATGGTAAGCTTGTCTTGTTGACTTTGAGAAGTAATTTGTAAGGAGTGTAAGGAGCAACATGACGCACCGATGATTTGATGACCCCTCTTCCAGGGGATTTTAAACTTATCGCTCTAGACTCGACGAGTACACACTAATTAGTATGTAGCCATCCATACTGCCATTTCTTTAGCTAATTTAGCTAAGCAGCTTGCTATTCCTACCTGAGACTCGAGTCATAATGACATTTGGAATTTGCTTCATAAGCTCGAGAACTTTGTGATAGTAGGCCAATTCAAGCTTGTTGATTTTGTAAAGGCCCAACACTTGATTAATGACAGTTGAGAATCGCCATAAATTTGCAAATTCGACTCCCATGGAAATGGCTTCCTCTAAACCCGCCAACGCTTCATATTCGCTTGTTGGTTTGGGTTGAGTTAATTTATAAGAATGTCTCGATGCCACCTCGTGTGTGATCAAGATGAGACCGATAGAGCCTTTGGAAGATTTGAGGGTTGAGTGTATCTAATGGACAAGCTCCATCAAAATACAATTCCACATTTGTTGCTTTTCTTTTCATATATGTGCATGATTTGCTCATCGTGAAGATCATCATTAAGCAATGAATCGATGGGATGAGCAAGAAAATCTAAAATTTGCCCCTTCACCGCTCGGGAACATATGTAATATCAAATTGTAAGTATGACATCCATCGCGCTGCGACTGTCAACGTTGGTCTTGTCATCAAGAACTTCAACGGATCGATCCTTGAGATAAGGGTAATTTTATGAGATAGCATGTAATGACGTAGCTTTTGGGCAGCAAAAATTAACGTCAAACAATGCTTCTCAATTGGAGAATAACGCGCTTTCGCTCCTATTAGTCTTCGACTAATATAGTATAGAGCATTCTCCTTTCCTTCCTCATTATGCTGCGCCAACAAAGCACCTAGAGATTCCTCCCGCTGCGGTACAAGATGAGAGGCTTTCCGGGATTGAGTCGCAAGAATGGGTGGGTTCAACAGATATTTCTTGATACCGTCAAGGCCTCTTGACATTCTTCGTCCCACTTGAAAGAAGTATCTTTCTTCATTAATTTTGCAAAGGGTCGACATCTGCCTGACAGATTTGATATAAATCTTCTAATGAATGCGAGATGTCCATGGAGTTAAGTTGACGAAGACTCCTTGGAGGAGGCATTTCGACAATCGCTTTGATTTTGTTGGGATCGATTTCAATCCCTCCACGACGCACAACATATCCAAGGAACTTTCCAAGAGACTCCAAAGCGCACTGAGAGGATTCATCTTGAGATCATATTTTCTCGATTCTTTCAAAGACAATCCTTAAATCATCGAGATGATCTTTATCTATACTCTGACAACGAGGTCATCAACATAGCACTCTACTTTTGATGAATCAACTCGCCAAAGATTCGTCATAGCTCTTGGTATGTAGCTCCAAAGATTCTTCAAGCCGGGCATGACGATAGCAATATATGCCAATCAAGGCCTGAATGAGGTATGCTTCTCATCTTCAGGAGCCATCTTGATTTGATTGTAACTTGACGATCCATCCATAAATGAGAACATGTCGTGGTTTGAAGTGTTATCCACTAACAGCTCGATGTGAAGTGGAAAGTCATCCTTTAGACATGCTTTGTTTAAATCCCTGAAGTCAATACAGATATGAATCTGACCATTCTTCTTTTTCACGGGGACAATATTAGCTATCCAGTCAGCGTATTTTTTCTTCTCGAATAAAACCAGCTTCAATGAGCTTCTTGGTTTATAATTGTCTTCAACCTCCAATCTCATTCAGAGGCTTGTTTGACGCATCCGCTTAATTGCTAGTTTGTGAACCGCTATATCAGGGATAAGCTGCAAAGATATGTCCAAAAGCAATCAATTCACGAGCAAAGTTTTTTAATTCTTCCACTTTATCTTCGTAAGTAGAGTAACGATGAAGCCAGGATCCTCCTCCTTCCCAAATTAACTTCTTGTTCATCCATAGTATGCCTCCCACCATCTTCAAGCTCTTCGTGTGCCTGGCCTACTTCTTCATTATTTGTGAGACTAACGTTAAAATGACATTCTCATCTTCATCATCACTCTCACTTCTATTCCTCAAGCATGAATGTATATCTGGACCGTTGTCTTGGATAAAACCAAGGCCTTTAGTAGTGTGTTTATTTCTCTTACCAATGGTTTGAGAACCTTTTGGGTACCACATCATTTCAAAGAGCTTTTGCTTACTGCCCACTGGACCCCATGTTTACGCATTAGTTTTGCATCTTTGAGAGTAATATTTGGCATCCTTGTGGGCATAGCTTCTTCTTCTTCGATAACGCATTACCCAATCGATCTTCTTCGACACCCCTCGATTTATAAAATAAAGCTTCTGGCCCGTGTTTTCCAGGAGAGGAGGTACATAGAAGGTCACCGCCTCGACTTTGTGAGTTTCTCGAGGGTGATTTCTTTAAAATGTTGGGGAGGAATGTGAGTGACTACGAGTGTATTCTCACGATGGATCTATGATTGTTTTAAAGTGCATTGCACCTTACCTTCAAAAGTAGATTCAAACTCATAATCGAGTCAAAATGTTCTTCTTTCCGCCGAGCTTTACTCAAGAGTCATGGACCTTTGGATTTAGAAGGAACACATTCATCTTCTTCTTCAAAGATCACCGATGAGGGATGTTATTGATTTTGTTCTTTATATCCTAGAATATTTGGAACAACCTCCTTTCCTTTATTCATTTTATCTTCCCTTCTTCTTAACTTGTTCTTTTATGGGTTTTGAAGTAGATGTATTTGCTAGTTGTTTTGTTAGCTTTGATTCCTAAGGAAATAACCGCATCTTGATAAATCTTCATTTCATGCACCAAAAGGTTGCATGTCACCCAATTTGGCATTCTTCTCCATCCTTGTATATTTCATACATTGATGCAATGTAGATGGGACATACTTATGAAGCCATGGTCACCCGAAGGCTGGAATGAAGTATCTCAGATCATCACATGAAATTTAGTGTGAGGTCTCCAAATTTAAGAGGAAGGACTAATGACCCAATAGTTTTCTCCCTTCTCATTGAAACCTTGAACCATGACTTTATCTCGTGATGTTGTACATCTAGAGATAGCCATCTAAGAGTTCTCAAGTTCATAAGATTCAGAGGAACCGGATCAATTAAGATCCGGTATTATAATTTCATCACTTTCACGTAACATACGAGGCGATCATTTCTGCCCCGAGCATTAGATCATCTTCTGAAAATGTGACGATTGGAGGCTCTTGAACATGCAAGGTCTCCGTTAGACGTCAAAGAAAATATATGCTTCAATTTTCCGCTCTTCGAGAGCTTCAAAGGTATTTAGATCACATTAAGTGCTTCAGATACACTAAGTCGCCGAATTTTCCTTAGATGGGATAGAATATTGTAGTCGATCCCTTTTGATGAAGGCTTCTTATTTGAATCCTTAGGGATAACTTTTCATTGATTTCAATTTCTTTCCTTTATCTTTATTCATCGGCTCTTTCCTCTGTTGGATGGTAGCACTCACCACTTCTCAACTCATTGAAGCTTTCATTTGCATCTCAATCTTCGATGACTCGCTTCAAAGATTCCGCCTCATCTAATGATAGACTAAGATTCGTAATCACGCCAGCCATTTTATGTTTTGATATGGTGAGCTCTGATTCATCTTCATCTGGGAAACAGAGTTCCTCTAAGTATCAACTTCATGCATCATCAAGACTCAAGAAGTTCTTCGATCTTCCCCGCTTCTTCATTGATCAAGATTTGTAATGAATTCCGCAAGGTCGCCGATTGTATAATCTTCCATATTATTGATGATCTTTTGTGTGTTACGCTACCATCAATAGTAGTAACATTTTGTGCGCTATCTTCTTCTTTTTATTTAATTTATTTTTTTTGGCTGTTTCTTAGCCTTCCATTGATTTGGCTAGTGTCTTTTCGTGAGATGAACTAGCCTTCCCATAGGTTTTGTCTCTCAACTCAAGTACGGCTCAAGTGGTGATTTCCACTAAATACGAACGCCTTCCAATTGTTTTTACTTTTAGAGATCAGGCCCGCCATCCTTCATCATCGACCCTTTCTTTGCCTTTATCATTGCTTGATAAGACGGAGATGAGGTGATTACTTTGGTGGATTCTTTCTTCGGACGCACCAATACACTGTCCGATAATGTGAATTCACCGTTTCTATATTTTCGCTCTAGCCAATCTTTGAATATGTAGCAATCTTCAACAGGATGGCCGAGCACCCGATGATATGGACAATAATTAGGATTATCAGCTTGTCCAAACCTCTTCGTCTTTTACACTCGTAGTTGGAGACCTACTTTGAGTGCATGTTTAAACAATTTGGCCACACTTTCCTCTTAAAAGAATACTCTTTGTTCATTTTTCTTTAGTGGTCAGCCATCGAGTCATTCGCCCTTTTGTTTGCTTTGGTCGCTTCACCTTTGAAACCTGAGGTACATCATTACCTCCAAGTATGAGCGTGGAATGACGCGGTTTTTTGATAGACTGTAGCCTTTCTTTGTCTACGCGATAGACTAACCGCTTACTCAGATCCTTTCAGTATGAGGTGAAATGTGTTTCACCTTTCTTTGTCTGAGCTTTTGCTCTTTGAATTTATCTTGTCAGCGGAGCTGATAAATTTAATTTCTCAAATTTAGCCACCCTATCAAGTAGCTCTTGAAATGTGGTAATTGAAGCCATGCAAAGATAAGCGCCATCTTATCATCGATGTTGCCCATCGAATCGCATGCTCTTCTTCTAATTGTTGTTCACATTTCATACTCATATTTCGCCAACGCTGTATATCTATCATTCGACTCTTTTTCTTCTTCTCGCAAGATCGAATTGTTGTCTTTTGATCGCTAGAACCTTTTAACGAACATGTTTTCAAGTTCGGCAAAAGTCTTGATTGAAGTCATTTGATAACCAAGATACCATTCAAAGCCGGTTAGAACTACGAATTGATCAATAATAATGCATCATCGTATGCGCAGATGCTGAATCGCTGATGTCGCTGGGATTACCATTTCCGCCAAATAGATTGAACTTTGGCATTGAATATCCCTTTGATATGGAATTTGATCATACCCGCTGATATGGGCCACCTTTGCTCACCAATTTTTCGCCGCCTCGCATATAAATTTTGATCTTCTCATTCAAGATAATATCAAGTTGAGAGGTCACGCTTTATATAGTTTGTATATTAAGCGTGTGTCGAAGCCGACTCATTTATTTCAATCGCTCGTGCTCAATTTGGACCCTTGAAGCATGTGAGATCAAATTTATTGGGATTGTCGTGGGAGGCTTGATGATTATTTGGGGATGTGTTGGACTGTATATTTCCGCATTAATCGCATCATCGCATCTGATCATCATTTCGCCATTTTCATATTCAACCGATTTCTTTATCTTTGGCTTTCATCCGACGCCGAATTTGTCTTCGCCGCCAAAGTGGTAGATCGAAGGTGGGATTTTCTTCCTTTCTTCTTCCTCTTCTTGTTGTTCCTCTCAAGACTCGAGGATGCTTCCTCTATTTGAACATTTTGTTCTTCGTGTCAGGGGAGGTACGCCTAGGTTGATATCAAGACACCAGATGGCTCACCACTTGTTGCACCATATACACTACTTCAGCCGTTGCCTCCTCTTCTTCTTCGCCCTCTTGACATAATTTCGACGGCTCTCCAATGAACTTCCGATTCCAAGTGTGGAATCAAAATTTCTTCGCTTAGAGGGCTTCGATGGGTTAACCTCCTCTGATGGGAAGTTAATTGATGATGATCCCCTGAGGATTCTCCAAGGTGTCACCATCTTTATCATGGGGCCCTCTTTAGCTCCCATCGGTGATTTGAGTTTGGGCGGATCTCCTGGAATTCACCGATGTCACGCCATGCCTTTCTCTAGAGTAATTTTTGAGCCTCCATATCGCTACCTTTCCACCGACCTTCGGTGGATTCTGACACGCGTCCAAGTGTCACACCCCGATGTTCACCGTGGGACATGGATTGGCGCCCCGCGGAGTTATGGATGAGGTCTCCTGAGGAGCCCAGCATCCTTAATAACAGACCTCATTTTCTTTTCATCGCCCTCTCTCCTTGGCTACGAGAACCCGATGCACTGCGATATAGTTTCCTCGCAGAGGAGTGGAACTCGATGTTGGGGTCCGTGATTTGAGTGACCAAGAGAGTCGTTCGCTTAACCCACTTAAGGTTATCAAACCGACATGGGTGGAACACTCACCGCCGGTTCCATAAGTTGCATTGGCCGCAGATAAGTGTTGAGCACGCAGCTCAAGATTTCTTTTCTTGCCCTAAGCTTGCTCTGATGAAGAAGCTTCAAAGATCATGCCTCCGGGCGAATGGTTCACTGGCGGATTGTATTATGAGGGACAAAAGACAACCCCAAGAACAACCCTCTTCATGATTGGTGTCCGAGCCTCAAAGACCGATGATTTTTTGACCCCGCAAAGAAGGGTCAACTTCCCGCCTTTTCAGATTCATGGCGTGTGACGAAGTCAGTTTCAAAGAAGTCGCAAGAATCCTCATTCAAGATGGGAAATCCACGCTACCAAACCGATGGTAGCCCGCTTCCAAAGATTGATGAAGCTGTGGCAAACGGATAATGAAAGTACAGATGTGTTTCAGTGCCATCTCGAGTTTAAAGGTAAAAAATTAGCAATTAAAAATAAGCACTATCACCTTACTTCCAAAAATATGGATATGATAAGATAAACATACTAAGCATATGCACTAAATAAAATCTCAAATGACTTAAGACTTTATTTAAAAGCATCAAGTTTAACTTATCATTTTCATTTCATTTTCATTTTTTTTTTTATACCCACCGCAATTATAACTTAGATTTGACTACCAAAGATGGAAAGAGAAACCTATCCCCAGGAGTCGCCAGTGGATCCGAAAATTCGCCACACATCTTTCTAAAAGAAAGAAAGTTTTAAGTGTCGGTGATAATCGTAAGGAATAGTAGATAAGACACTACCAGATTTCGCTCATTTGGTGAGAACTTTTATATCTGGTTTCGCCTATAAAGCAAGCCCTCTATAGTTAATTACCCCTCCCACACGAGAGAGCACTTTCGATAACAATACCAATGAATCGAACGGTATATAATCGCAGTGAGTGGAGTTTAGAACTTATGAAATTTATTATTTTAACTAAAACTTTTCGCTGGGAACTATGACGCCCCAAGATCCCATGGTTCCCATCCCGGCCGCCGCGATCCTCGTCCGCTAATGAGAGAGGTAGTCGACCCAACCCGACCGAAGGATCCTTGTCGAACATGGGTTACGTGCCCAAGGTGTCCTTGTAGACTGTGGAGTTTGTCTAAGGGGACAAATATAAGTCAACCTTATAACATAGGGCTTTTGCCCAACCAAATACATTCTACATTTCACTCAAAGAGCAAAGCGGGAACATACGGCCGCGCCGTAATCAGAATAGTGGTGCCATATCGCCAAACCACCCTGGCCGAGGGTTCAGCCGCCATTTATGTGGTGCCATATCACAAGAAAACCACGCGACAGGACACGGCCACGCCCCACGCTTTAGGAATATTTGAGTGAAGATGTATTTAATTTGACATTTTCTCAGAGCAAAAGTTTTCTTAATTTGTCACCCAAGACAAACAATCATGAGGGTGGATTTATTTTATTTATTTTTTTAGTTTTAATTTAAATAATTCATTTCATTTTTTTTATTTATATTTTGTTATTTTCAATTTTGATCATTTTATGATTTTGATTTGAATATATGATCATTTATCATTGAAATTTTAATTATAATTACCCTTCGATCCTGTGGTTAATATCAATTGATAGACCTTGTCTACTCGTCCCATTTTCTACAGAGGATCGGTCTAATTCATTATCTCAAGTATAATCCTTCAAAACCTTGTCCACTCTAGTTTGAACATGAGGATCGGGGACTTTTCTTCTTGAGTTTGAATTTTGAAGCTATGTAGTTGATTCATATCTTGTATTATATGACGTTAGCTTCTCGATATTATTAATTTGAAATTCTTATAATATCAAATTTTTAGGTTTGTTAACCACCTCCAAGACCAAACCGATGTAAATATCTGTTTTTTGTATTTGACTTAGTATTACTCCAACATGCATATGGATATCTCGTTTTGAAAATTGCATGGACATTAAGATGTCTAATGTTGAAGTTTCATGTCAAATTTTGATTTTTGAGTTTTGTTAACCGACCCCCAAGACCAAACCGAAGTATAGACTGCTTTTTTATTTTTATACCTAATCTCAGCACGTGTCCTATTGTTTGAACACTTCAATATACATTGTATCATTCTTTTAAAATGTTGTATGGACATTAAATGTCTAGTTGAAATGTAGGTTCAATTTGGTTTAGATTTCAATATGACATTTTGGGTTTTGTTAACGGGACGTCGAAGACCAAGCAGGATTATGTAGCATCATTCTTTATATTTGATGTGATTATGCGATCATGAGTTTTGATATGATTTTTTAGGTTTTGTTAACCGGACCAGAAGACCAAGCGGAAGTATAGACTGTCGACTCATTTATCTTCTTGCGAGGATGGATCTATTAATTATTTGAGTATTCTCAAACTTGTCAACTCTAGATTATACTTAGAGGATCGGGTTTGAGACTTTCTTCTTGAGATCTTGAACTTGCAAAGAATGCATTAACAGTGATGTCGATAGATTTATCTTTAGTCATTTATTGTGAGAATTAACTTAAGATTTTGATAGCATCGTTAGATTTTTTAGGTTTAACAGGACGTCCTAGAATAAGCCGGGAATGTAACATCTGTTCTTTGGAAATATGATATGCATATTATTTTGGCCAAAGCCCCCCCTTTTATGTCACAAATCAGAGTATGAGGGTGGAATAAATTATTTGGAAAATTTGATCAAATATAAAGTGATGGGCCTTTAGAATGAGTTTAGGCATTTGGTTGTCCATAACATGTTAACAATCAAATGTCAATTGCCACTTAAATATATACCACTTTCATAAGAGATTAAAGCATAAAGTATTCATATATGATCTAAAGAGGCATTAAGCCAACATATTAACCTACATTTCATCTTTTCTTTTCTATCTTTTTTTTTTTTAAGAAATTTCAGCCTCCCAGATCATCCCGCGATAAGTGGTGCTACGAACCAGTGTTCCCCACCACGCCAAGAAAGGGCGTGGTAAGTGACCCGAATAATTTATTGCCCACCACGCGCAAGGGTATTTCTCGATAAGAAAGATTTTCATACCGCTGGAATAACGCCAGCAAGTACTTATAAGATTTCGCCACGCTGGGAACAACATGAACAGTACTTATCACGTTTCACGATTGAACAATGAACTTATAAAGAAGCAATAAATGATGCAAGTCTATCACCGCCTCCCTTCTGGGTTGCCACGAGACGCGCTGTCACCACGCCAAGAAAGTGCATGTATGTGTATGTTGAGACACGCCACCAGATAAGATTTCCTACACATGAACAAGAGTATTATATTCTAAATTTAAAAAAAGCTCACATTTGCATATATAAACAAAAGAAAATCCAATTTTGATTAGAGCATAATAATCTTTACAATGCCTCCTTCCTCCACAAGTGGCCACAATGAGGAGACTTGTCTTCACCACGCCAGATGTGTAAAGCCGAGACATACCATGTACAAATCATTCACATCATATAAACAAAGTGCTGAATTATGAAAGAGCAATAATCAAACGCCAAGACAAGGCACGTATAAAGTATTCACACCCACCATAAGAAAGATACCAATGCATGGAAAATTGTTCTAAATAGACAAAGCTCATTTATAACAGTTTTATATACTTAAACAAGACAAGAGATTTTATGAGCATCGATTTTCATCACCATTTCACCACGCTCAAGAAAAGAGCAATGCATGGTATCTCGATGATTCCAACCTCCAAATACTCATGGATGTTAGAAAATGAACAAGCACCGTGCAAGATGCAACTTTAATGAAAATTAAGCACCAAAATGAAAGCTTTAAACTTGCACAAAGCCCCCATTTCAAAATTGCATAAATTTTACATGACTTATGATCACAAAAGAGAGGAAAACAAGACAATGCTAACAAAGTCAATCAACCTTCTCCTCTCAATTTTAGATTTCACCAGATATGAAAGAGGCATGATATATATATATAATTCCCTTCATAGAAATCAATCAAGCAAAGGAAGCATGAAATTCATAGAGAAAAATAAATAATGATATTTAAGCCATACATCCTTCCTTATCAAACTTTCAAACTTCCAGAAATGTTTAAAAGCATCTTTAGATAGCAAACTACTTGATTTCCCCATAAAATAAATTTCAGATGCTTCATGCCTCTAAACAACAAGTTAATAGTTTTCCCTTTCATAAAAAATACTTTCAAAGATAACATACATTAAGTAAAATCGATTCAATTTCCCTCTAATAAAAATATTTTCAGCAAGATAAATGCATAGATAACAAATTAATAGCTTTCCCCATCTTGTAGACATGAATTCAACAATTTCCCCCTTTGCAAACACAACATTTCAGCAAATAGCACACTTCAAATAACAAATTAATTATTTCCCTCTCATAGAATGATTTCAAGAAACATCACATTTACGAAAGCAAATTTCCTTGTATAACCAATTCCAAAGAAAATAACATCATAACTACCCCTAAAGATAGCATGCAACACAACATTGGGCCATACATCATCCCAAAGCTTTTAGTAGGCTAAGCATCACATAATCCGTGAATAAAGGTAAAGAAATGAGATTTGGGCCATACATCATCCCAAATCCCTAAAGGAAACTCTTAAGATAATCCCAAGCATAAGATATGGCATATTTAGGAAAAAACCCTAACTTCCAAAGAAACCGAATGCATAAGAACGAGCTTAAGGTTAGAGAAACAACCTAGAATTTCTCAAAAGTGAAAGGAAGAGATGAGTTCTATCAGCTTGAAGCTAGTCGATCCCCTACTCTGCTCTGCTGGGAACTCACCTGAGACTGACGACGAGAGGGAGAAAATCGACAGTCTTCTTCGACCGAGGTGAAACAGAAGAAGGAGCCGTCAAAGTGAGTATACCATGCCAGAGTCGACAACGGCATGTGAGAGAAAGAGAGAGAGAAGAGAGCAGAGAGCATGAGAGAGGGAGAGTCAATCGCGGAGAGGAGAAGAACTGCCTGAGAAGCGTGAGAGAGAAGAGAGCTGAGCTTCAGCCGAGAGAGTGAGAACGAGAGAGATCGGAGAGAGAAGGGCGAAATGAGGGTCAACACATCGCTTTCTTGGCCTACGGCCTCTCCCTGACAATAACGAAGCGGAATTAGTAGGCTTAAGAGGGGTTTAAGGGATTAAGCAACCATTAGTCCCTTTAATTATAATTTAATATCATTTTATGTGATATTAATTTATGCACTAAACCCCAAGACAAGGTCAATTTAAGTTATTTCACCAATGCAACGATCAATTTCGCGATCTGAGGTCGTTCTGACAACGCCGACGGCTGAGTGAAATTAGGTTTAAATTATGCGACGCCGCCGAATTGACCGATGTCCGCAAGAGACACTTTGCGACGTTCCATAAGGGCGCTGTTTCGAAATTTTCGCTCTGACTTCGCGAGATAATTTCATTAAAAATTAATTTTAATTTTTAGATCGATCACTAATTGATTTGATATTTTCTATTTAATTATTTTTGATTCTTTCGACGCATTATGAAGTCGAATTTTCAAATTAAATCAAATTTAATTAATTTCGATCGCAATTATGAGATTTTAATTTCCACCATATTTATTTAATTTCAAGTGGCACATAGTTGTAGGTCAACATATGTATCTGTGTCCTTCTACATACCAGCCATAATGGTAGCCAGTCATACCACCTATCTTCCTCTTGTGACGATCCAACCTGATTAAGATCAAGATCTTATGGAGGGCCACCATCAAGTGATCGCCCATCCCTCCCACCAAGACACACCCTGGGAGGAGGCGATTCAAGTATGATGGAGGCGTTAGATGTTTAGGATAGTATTATAAGCATACTACATTTGTTCTTATCTATTTCATTTTTATTTTTGTATCATCAATCTATGTAAATACTTGTACTCACTTCTTGGAATGAAAACTTGTAAATAAAAAAGTTCGTTTTTGTCATTATTGTGAAAGATTTAGAATAGGCATGGTTGATCAAATGAAAGAAAACAGCTCGATTAAAACCTATACCTAGAGCTAACATAATCTAACCCAATTGAGGCATAAGCTAAACTTCTTTGAATTGGGCAAAGTAGCTCCTAAAATACTTTCTTAATTATGTAAATAAAAAAACTCAGTTTGGCCAAGCAAGAATCTGAGGCCGCTTCAAGAAGGGGCGACTGCCTCGCTTAACGCAAATCCACACTACGTCAGATTCCACGCCAAATAATCGCCTATTAATCGACTATACCTATATTTAAAATTTTTTCAGCAATATTTAATTACGTTATTAAGGTTTTAATCATACTTAATTTAAAAAAATGCCCGTGCAGGTCTGACTTGAAATTGATCCAATTTAAATGCGATTTGAACCTCTTTATTAAAGCAAAAAACCTCAACTCAATTCCAACTGATCTTTAACCCGATTGACCTTAACATGACACAAACGATTTATATATACATATATTCTAAGTCAAAATAGAGTTAAAATCGAAGTCAACATAGATAAAAATCGAAATACTTTCGAATTCTGGCCATAATCGAGTCAAATTTAAATTAGCAGATCAATCTAAAACCCAACCCAAATTATTAAATACATAAACTTCATGAACCTACCTCAAAAATTTAATTATGTCAATTCGAACTCAAATTTTTTGAATGAAATTATCATATCGTGTCAATTTCTTTAACACTTAAATCTTAAAGAGTTATAAATTGCCAATAAATTTTCCTACATATAATTCAATCTATATTGGATTTATGTGTTTCTGTAATTAGTATCATAATTGTCCTTATTTTTAGTTGAATTTTTATTAATATATTATTTTAAATTTTTATTGTACCGTTTAAAAAAAAAAAGGATGCCCCATCCCACTTTTGGTGCCATTTGTAGCGTTCTAAACTCCTCTTGGGAGGGCCCGTGACAGTCCAAGCAGCTTGGGTTTCCAACACTAACAAACAAATACATATATATATATATATATATATATATATATATATAATATATATATATATATATATATATATATATATATATATATATATATATATATATATATATATATATATAATTATGTTTGAATGGTAATTATTCAACATAAAGAATATTTACTAAAAATATAATAGAGAATTTACATATATATATATATATCCACATAATGTATAAACAATTTTTATATATATAACACTCTAATCTTTTTTATCATATAAAAAAATATCATCATTATTTTTTTTTTATTAACTTTAAGTATTAGATAATAAATAAAAATTATGTGATATGTATGTAAATCTTCCTAGAATATAATATAAAATATTTTGATATAAATAAGATTTGGATGATCTTGCGAATGTTTTTTATAAATACTAACTTAAATATGTAAATATTTTGAAATTAAAAAATTATATTAAAATATTAATTTATTCAATTGAATTTATTGCTAACATAAAAATTACTTTTTAATAATTTTATAATCATAATTGTTGTGCTGAAGATTCGTAGAGAGAAATTTAACGCCTTATTATACAAAAGAGCATAAAGTTTAAGAGAAGACATCATGATTTTACGTTAAAAAAGAGAAAAAAAAAATCATGCCTTTTAATTAAAAATAATTTCACTATATAAGATTTATTATAATTATTATCATGTCTCTAAAAGTTGGAGAATACAAGAATATATTTGTGAAGCTTCACCGATCGGACAAAGGCTTCATTTGAGTCTAACGATCCACACAACATCGAAATCGGCAGATGTGATGATGGTAGAGCGGAACCGCGGATTTGACGTCGTAAAGAATCGACGATGGTGATCTGCTAATGACCGACGATGATTAACAATGGTGGTCGACGATGAACCAACAATTGTCACGGTGGCAAGGCGGTACCGATGCGGCGATTGCCGACAAACCAAATAATAGCGTAATCCATGTAACGTCAACTTGTGGTGGTGACGTGCATACCGGCGTCTTACTGATAATGTATAAAGCATTTGGATGTGAGCGTGGCGGTGGCTAGGAGTGGTCGGCGATGACTAGTGGTCAATGCCGAGCAATGGCATGGCTGATGGCGACCAATAGTGGTTGCCGATGTGATCTAGTAAGGGGTTGATGGTGATTCGATGCTACGGGACCCAATTATGCTTTGATATTCTTCAAGTATAAGATTTCTCTCTCCACTTTGTTTGGGTCCTGCAAGAATGATGACTATTCATGACATGAGTGACATTTCTATAAATACGATAAAATTCAAACCACTAAATCGGAGACTCAAAATGATCTCTTTGATCATCCGATGTATTTTAAGTATATGAATCAAATAAAGTCAACATCAAGAGATATTAGACGATTGACTATTAAGATGCTCGCTTATAAAGCATTCTATATTTAGAAGCTATTAAAAGATCTGACTGAGATCCCAAAGTTTTCAATTATATTTTAAGAAATTGAAGATACTGACTCGTAATCGATGCTTTCGATCTAATCAAGGTATTTAATATCACCATGATGATCAAAGAGAGTTTGAAAGATCGAGAATTTAATATCTCAACATTGCATTAAAGTTCCACGCACACAACAATGACAAAAAGTAAATAAACTCACTGGTCTCATTGGTACGTTGCATGCCAGGTTTTTCAATGTAAATAGCCCAACTTTCAGAACTTATTCAACTTTTTGTAGCACGTATAAGGGTGTGCATTATTTGGTTTTAAGTTTTAACCAAAAAAATCAAATAGAACCAAAGTTTCTGAATAATTTGGTTTGATTTTTAACTTAATAATTTGTATTTTGATTTTAATTAATGAAAACTTTGATTTTTGGTTTTGGATCGGTTTGCTAAATAAAATTTTAGATGAAATCAAATAAATTAAAGTAATTATATGATATACGGTATTATTAATTTATGTATTATAAGATTATAGTAAGAATTATAAATATAATATTGATTGTTTATTATACAATAAAATATTATACAAATAATTTTTAAATGTAGCGAACTCTGGTCTATCCAAAACTAAATTAAAATAATGGAATCAAATTTTTATTCAATTTATTTGATTTTATATTTTATTTTATCAATTTGGCCGATTTGATTTAATATTTTTAAGAATTCAAAACTAATTAATTTTAAAAAATTATCATCCAATCCTTTCAAATCAATCAAACGTACACCCCTAAGCACGTATATTGCCATGACAGGAAATTCATGATATATATAATTTACATATCATATAATTTTATATAATGATATATTTAATAGTATTTATATTTCTAATATTATATATATAGCTCTATTATCATTGCTAGAATCTTCATATTCCAACTATTTCTGTTGGCCATATCAATTGAGTACTGTTCTTCTTCAGGACACACTCTGAAAAAAAAAGTTTGATTTGGCATTGATATAATAATTACTTTGAAAAGAAATTTGCTTTAACTTTAATAATGCATTTCAAATGCTAGTAGTGCTTAACATCATAGATGAGATATTTAAAAAAAAAATTTTAGATGCAGTTAAATCCAATAATTTAGCAACAGGTAATTAATTACCACCTAAATGAGAATATTAAAATTAATTAATGATGATCTTATTAAATAATTATTTTATTTACTGTTCATATTTATAATTGAATTTTAAATTTATCTTTGATCTTTAAATAGTTACAAAGCAGGAAAAAAAGATTTATCTGAAGCATAAAAAAAGTTTTAATTCCATCTATATTTTCAACTTGATGGAGAACCTTCGTATTAAATACTCGTAAAAATAATTTTTTTATTAATAAAAGTTATAATAATTGTTAAAGAATCATAATAGATCATCAATCATGCTATATCGCTAAAAAGATAATTTTAAATATATCACTCAGTTCTCAAATTTTGTTTGATCTTTTAAATATTTCAAACGTTAAAGAAAGAAAAATTTCAGATTTATCTGAAGCAAGCAAAGTTTTAATTCCATCTATTCAAATACATGAATATTCTTCTTATTAAATACTATCGTAAATTAATAAATCTTCAATTTATTTACATTATAAAATCAAATAAAAAATATAAAGTCATCAATAAAAGCTCTCAATTAAATAATTATAAAATAATTCTTTTATCATGAATTTTTTTTACACTGTATTTTTTTTATATTATATATTTTTTATATTATATTTCAAATGAAGACAATCAAATAGCTCCATAGAACAGACTATAAGGGACAATCAAAGTTCCCTATGGCAGCAAGAAGGCAACAAACTCTCATAGAAAAGATCACACCTTTCAACTGCTCATTGGTTAATCATATATAAATAGTTTATTATGTTTATATATATATCATTTATTAATTTACTCATTTTTAGAATTTTTTTTCATATATATAAAAAGGGCCACTGCCTTATTATTAATTGTTATTTTATTACTGAATGGGAAAAGGGTTCCTTCTCAAAGAAAACTTCCAGAGAAGTTGAATACTGTTCCCAAAGCAGCTTCCTTGCATCTCAAGGCTTCATCTTCCTGTTAAAATCATAGTCCCAACAAAAAATCTAAGCAAGTACACTGCTGCTTCCACTCTTCGATTTGGCCCGGTTTGCCTCGACTATGGAGAAAAAAAATATTAAATTGATGTTTTTGTTTATTTTTATTTTTAATTTTGATAAGATGAGAACAAGGTCTCGAATATACTAAAATAATAATAATAATTACATTGTAAACTGACAAAAAATAAAAACTTCATCTTTAATATTCGTTGGAAGAGCTAATTCTCTTATTTTGTTTGATTTCAAGAGATATTTCCAGTTCCAATCAAGCCAGACCTGTTTGTCTTAACGCCTTCCCCATCCTTATCGAAATAACAGTAATCTCCATTTACTGTGTCTAGATCACATCATCTCGCTTACTTCGAGAAACGGTTGCTATTGGCCTTTTCTAGGACCTTTGCTGTGACTTACAGCAGGACATATAACAAGCTGTCTTCTCCTTCCCCACCTTTCTCCTTTTTTAGCTACATAAATCCCTGTCATCCTTCAGCTTACCTTCACATCTCACTTCTTCTTCTTGACCAAAATTCTCTGCTTTCACTACCATGGGGCTAAGTGGAACTATAGATTACTTATCCGACTTGTTTGGAAGCTCCCATAAGCACAAGAAGAAGAAACAGTTCCAAACAGTGGAACTTAAAGTGAGGATGGACTGTGAAGGCTGTGAGCGTAAGATCAAGAAAGCTCTCTCTTCCATGAAAGGTGTGATCTTGTCCCTTCTGTATACTGCCGTTTGATTAATTCATTTCTAATGCGTTGGATTTGCAGGAGTCAAGTCTGTGGAGATAAATCTGAAGCAACAGAAGGTGACTGTGACTGGTTATGTAGAGCCAAACAAAGTGTTAAAGAAGGTTCAGTCTACGGGGAAGAAAGCTGAGCTATGGCCTTACGTACCTTATAACTTGGTTTCCCAGCCCTATGCTGTTCAGTCTTATGATAAGAAAGCACCACCAGGATATGTGAGGAATGTGGAGACTCTTACTGCACAGGGGAGCAGACAAGAGGAGCATATCACAAATATCTTCAGTGATGAAAATCCAAATTCCTGCTCTGTTATGTGAAGAAGAAGAAGAACAATCCAATCTTCAAATCTCTAGTAATAGTTAATTATGAGGAGTTTTTTTCTTGATCTGTTTTCTCTTCTTTGCTCTTAGTTTCATGTACTGATCTGAAGAGTTTGAGAAGGTTTTTGCTCGGTTTTGTATCCTTTCACATGATTGTATGTTGAGGTGGTTTTGATGTGTGTTATAAGCATGAAGAGTGAACAAATTCAACACCTCATGCTGGAATCAGAGTTTCTGTTCTTGTAAAATAGAATTTGCTGATTCTATCATGTTTGGTAAAGGAATTATTGCTTGCACTTTGATGATTATAGATTATTGTAATAGATTGTTTTTAGCCTTTAAATGCTTTATTTAATGAGCTGCCTAAATTCTGTTACTATAGCAAGCTGTGACAGAGAACTGGAGAAGACAAAGTGCATGATTGAGTGCCTGATGGAACAATTTGGTGAAAGAGTTTAGATAATCTTTTAATTACTATTATTCATTTCATTTTCTGTATTTTAATTATTTTTTTTGTTGCTTTCGTTTTGTTTTGTTTTGCTAGGGAGATCTAAATGATCAAAGTGGATCCAATAAATTGGTTGATAAATTCATTTTTAAGTGCAAATGGTTAAGCTTCTGAGTGAAGGCTAATCATTAATATTTTATTGTTGATATATCTTTAATCATTCATTTAGTGATAAGTGTAATCCCAATACTCATACTTTAGGAATTCTCTCTACTAATTTGAAATCTCATAGTAAAGGTTATAACAGCTCAAATGATTTTGACGTTTTTTATTTTTATTTTTTGATATTTTCAACTTTATGACTGAGAACAAACTCAAGTTCTTGATGATTATGAGTCTCTTTATTAAGATTCAAAGCTTCAAATCTTATGAGAGTTACCTATTAGGCTAATCATTAAGGGTGTATTTGAGGGAGCAGTGGCGGTGTAAAAATATACAGCATTGTTGTTTAGAAATCACGTTTTTGAGATATTTTAAAGAATTTGTGATAAAAAAATTATATTTTTTAATCTAATAAGGCAAATTGCGGTAACTTTTGTATCAGTTTTATCGTTATTTTTTTCAGGCTAATGCAACTATCTCAAATAGATCTTAAATTACCGTCATACATTAACTCTGACAACATATGTTAGCTTGAAGTATACATTAACAGGCATCAAAGTTGAGCCGAATATGCACCATAAAGTTACAAAGCTTTGATCGGTGATGGAATTTTAGCACTTGAGAGCCCAACCTTAAAAGGGAGAAAGTCCCGAACCAACTCTTGGATGATAAAAAACCAAGATACTACTTAGCCAGTATAACATTGTGTTATGAACTAAATTCCTCCAAGGTCAAATACAGCCACAAATAATACAGAATATCAATCTACAGAGACCACTGATAATAACAGAGAAGAAATTATTACAAGATTACTAAACCAAAGCATGAAACAAACTTCAAATATTACAGAATGTAAATACAATGAGTATGAAACAGTCCAGAACCAAAGAACAACAGAAATAAGCCAGGGCTTAAACTAAATCAACAGAAACTACTTCCACAGCCTTCCGGAAAGTAAAGAAGCATAGATTCAACTGCCAAAAAAGAAGAAAGAAAAAAGTAAAGAGTTACTTGCTCCAACGCTCCATCCTAACGAAAAGAAGCAAGATCCGTAATGATTATAACGTAGAAATAACAACCTCAGAAAGCGGTTAAAGAACGTGGATCCACTTAGTGAAATAACAGATCTAGGCATAGCATGAACATTCTAGAAGAGCGAGAACTATAAATAGAGGAAGAGACAACCCGTGAGGATAATCAAGAATTCTAAAGAACTTAGCTCTTCGCCTTTTCCCCTTTTCTTCTCTTCTTCTGTTCTTCTTTCCTCGCCGGAAACCACCGCATTCCACCGGAGAAACCGCCGTTTCTCCGCCGATCCCAGCCGCTCTCCCTTTTCTTCCCTGGAGCTCTTCGACGGCTCGAACTGTCGAAACAAAACAATCGAAGCAGTATAAGGTTAGTTAATTTCTTGATTCATCCAACGATCAAGAAACAGCGGCCCAAGTCAAGCAGGTTGATCTAATCTCAGAATCACGCGGTGCATAAATCAACATCTGGAATCCACTCACTCCGGTAAGAATCCAGAACCACCTGATCAAGAAACAGATCCAAGGCATCGGATAACAAAGCAATCCCGCGATTCACTCCAAAAGAACTCAATCTGCTAGATCCATCCAAAAAGGCGCAAATCTAACGGATCAGAAGGCAGCCGGGTTCCAACACTCAAAACTGAGTCAACTCAGAGGTGAATCAAACTCAAATCTCACCCAAACAGACTAATTGGCAGATAGACTAATCAAAATAGCTCATATCACATTGTTAGCCTTTATTTTGGACTCGCTAGTATTAACATCATTTTAGATTGTTTTGTTAGAACATGAGGCAAATGAAATTATAATCGAGGATCACGACTAAAACTAATTGGAGGTATAATATAAGAAGAGATACATCAAAAAATTATTAATAAAGAAAAGCGCACCATATTTTATGTAGAAAATCTCTTAGAAATGATAAAAATGACGAGAAGAGGAGAATAATACACTAATAAAAAAAGAAATGAGTGACGACTCAATAACAAATCTAAAAATACTCTCTCAAAGATAAAAAATGAATCTCACAAAGAAGGGTTTGGTTTCTTGTACCAAATGAAGAGTACTTATAGAATTATGTAAGACTCCTTACAAGAAAATACTTAGAATGAAACAATAAAATAATAGCACACTAATTGTAATCTAAAGGTCATAATACAATCAATCTAACGGTAACGACCTTCAATCCATGTGCTTAAACTTTCCAACTAAACTAAAACACATGAATTTTAATCTGATGGTTATAATAAAATAAATTCAACAACAAGTGCCTTTAATCCGTGTATTTGTACTTTCCTAGTAAAGTGAGCGGGTCACTAAATTAAGTGTTTCGGTTATTCAAAAATAACTTTCAAATTAGTCTAACCACTATATAATTCAATTGCAGGATTCCACTTGTTGAAGAATTTGATATTACAAAGTAGAAAATCGATGCAACAATAATTTAGAGAAATTAAAAAGATTGTAACAATCCTTGTAGGTTGGCGACTATCGATAGCTTCAAGTATAAACTTAGTTTTTAGCTAAATCCTCTTTCTTAAGGTTTATGAGAGTGACATTTCTTTAAATATAGGTAAGACTCTACATGATGCGATTGATGTCCACGATCGAGTGGTTTTGGCGATGGCTCCATTATATTACGATCATGATCACGTATGCTCCCGTGGCTCGCACTTTGAGTTGTGAATTATATAGTACACTTGATAGGGCAAATAACCCTATGTCAACTAAGGTAGACTTAAACTTGTCTCATTAGATAAACACCACCCCAGGTCTACAAAGATTTCTTAGACGACGTAACCCATATGTTGCTGATAAGAATCCTTCGATCGTTGAATTCCTTGACTCTAAGTAACTAGGGACCACGGCGAGATAACGGAACCATGAGATTTAGATCGGACACGTCATCATTCCCCCAACCATTGGGTTTAAGTGAAATGATGATTTTCATAATTTTAAATTCTTAAAATCCATATGTTGTTATTATACATTACGCATTAAGCAACCTAATGACTAGACTTAATCGAATGTTCTCTCTCACTTATTGAGAGGGGTAATTAACTATAGGGGCTTGCTTTATAGAAACACAGAACCAGATATAAAATCCTCAAAATGAGGATGAAATCTCGGTAGTGTCTTATCTACTATTCCATCTGCCTTTTGAAAATTACACTGACACAAAATCATACTCTTTTGAATTCAATATTATCGAGAGGTCCGTGGCAATTTTGAACCGATTTTTACTCACGGGATGATTTCTCTTTCCATCTTTGGTCATCTTAGCTATAATAGCGTAATATAATAAAATTAAAATTTAAAGATACTTGGAGAAATGTTACTTTAGTTTTCGAGAATAGCACAAATCTGTTAATCGAACCTTTCGCACTAAGAAGGCATGATGCTAAAGCTCCCTCTTCTAGAAGAAAATTGAGTAGAAAGTAGAGAAAGAAGGAATGCAAAGTTGCAAGCTCATCAGCTGTCACATTGGTCATCTGTTACACAACCATCCTTACAACTAGAAGTGAGTATTTCTACCCGTAATAAATTTGAAATTTTGAAATAGGTGAAAAAGAATAGCTCTACTGGTGATGTTAAACAATCTTTTTGGGCTCAATAGTAGTCAGCTCAAACCCTTTAGAAGAAACAACTTGAAATTCTATCTGTTCGAGTACATAGGGTCGTGAAGGTTGTCAAAGAAAAATGTCTTATAAAGAAGAGATATTATAGGCCAATCATCAAAAAATCCAAGACTGCTCCATTGCAGAAACTATCATTAGTGGTAATAAAAACTCAAGAGCATTACAAAAAGTCCTGCATGGTGAACATCGGGGCATGACACCTGAACCACATGTTCGAATCCAGAAAGGTTCCAAAAATGAAAACAAATATGTAAAAAGCTTCAAGAGAAGTGGTGGTGAAGCTTCTTCATTTTAAGCAAGCTAACCCTTAGGCATCGGAGAAAGAGAAATGTTGAACTGCTTGCTCAATAACTATTGTTTAAGTAGAAAATTGTACAACTAGCTGTGGAACTAGAAGTGAATGTTCCAACCCATAACAGGTTTGACAGTCTAAGATGGGTAAAGCGGGACAGCTCTACTAGTAAAATGAAATAGTCCTTCTAGACCCGACAACGTTAGGTTCCAACTTCTTCAGTGAGGAAACTCAAAATGCTTCTTCAGTGAGAAAACTCAAAATGCAAGAGTGCATTAGGTCCTCAAAGTTACTAAAGAGAAATGTCTGATAAAAAAATTTTATAAAGTCCTGTCATTAGGGAGGCTAGAGTTGCTCCTCTAAGGAGACCTCCTCCTACAACCCCGTCAAGATGTCAACCAATTTAGGTTCCGCACGGTGAGCATCGAGGCATGACACTTGGACCACAGGTCCAAGAATCTGCTGTCGAAAGGTCCCGACGAATAGGTAAGCAAATTTGGAGGCCAAAACTTCGAAGTGAAACTACCTTAAAGAAAGATAATGACATGACATCTGGACTGTACTCCTATAAAATTCACTCATTATGCGCTAGTATTTGGAGCTGAAGCAATCTTGCTACTTGAAGTTGAACAACCTTCACTCTGAGTAGCCATTCAACACAATCTCACTCAAGATGAGAATGTCCGTCTATGGACGGGAGAGCTTGATACGCTTGACGAGGTCAGGATCTAAGCTCAGCAAAATTTAGAAGTTTATTGAGCAAAGATGTCCAAAGCATTCGATCATACAGTGCATCCTCAAACTTTTAAGAAGGAGAAATGTTCCTAGTGTTGAGAAGACTAATTAATCCTCACCGTAAGATAGGCAGTAAGTTTGAGCCTAATTGGGAGGACCTTTTTATCATTGAAAAAGTGTACCAAGAAAGGGCAACTAACTCATTAACTTAAAGGGTGAAAGACTAATGGTGTCAATTAATGGTCGATACTTGAAAAAGTATTATACATGACGACCATATTCTCGAGGTACAATAGAAACCCTCGTGCAAGACATGAGGCATTTTTTTAGTATATCTATTTAGGTCGACATCGTGTTTCATGCCGAGATCCCTAAATAATTATGCTCACTCTTGATGAAAAAACTTTTCTGTGAAAATTTCCCTGTTACAAAGTGGACATTTTTAGAATTATATATATAGATAAAATCAATGCTACATGTTAAAATCCTCTTAAGAGCATATCAATTCAAATATTGATGTATTTGCATATTCTCATCTTGAAAGTTCTTCTAAATGTGCTTTAGAATTCCCCTTGCAAGACAGAGAGCATTTTTTTTAGTTTATGTTAAATTTATTTGAGTTTATATCATGCTATAAGACGAAATCCTCGAATATATTCTGATCCAGGTTGACATTGAGCTTTACACTAAAATTCCTGAATATATCCATAATTATTACTATTAAGTTGCAGGTTCTTACAAGAATAAAAAGAATTTATTGCTATACATGAAAAAATAGCCCTAAATGTTAAGAAATTTCTCTTAGATTTGCCAAAATTTTGGAGATCAAGTCAGAAGAACTTCCGATTTTGGAAGTTTCAATCAACTGAGTTGGAAAAATATCAACCTCTACATCTTGAAGTCTAGGACATGGATGAGTTTTAAAGGTCGAACTCAAGAAGCCCACAAATGGTCGAGTTGCTGACACTCTCCTCACTCAACAAGCCACAAGAGAAGGTCGAAGTGAAAGAGCCCCGTCATGATCGATGATAAAACCAACCCACTACACAAATTCAAGACTTGAGTAGGTTTTAAAGGTCAAACTCAATAAGTCCAAATATGGCCGAGTTGCTGATGCTTTCCTCACTTAACAAGCCGTAAGAAAAGGCCGTAGTGAAAGAGCCCTCGGTCATTAGTCCAATGATGATAGGTGTTTAATATCAAACCAAATCCAGCTTAGTGATTACATGTAACCAGGATCTAAGAGAACTTTCTACTTGATTAATAGACCAAGACAATCTGTGAAAACTCTTAATTCAGGGTTACCTCAAATCAATCTATATATTTCCCACAGAGTGATATCTCAATCTATTCTCAAATGATCTGATCAAGCTCAAAGCTTAGATCAAAGCCAATCTCCTCATCAAGTCTGTCAAAGTAGAAAACACAGGACTGAGGAAGCAATTCCATAGTTCATATAAAGCTGATGACCGAACTAAAGAAATTGCATAGCTATTCAGTCTGTTAAAGCACATAGTGCTAAACTGATAACTCAACATAGACCTAGTATAAGCCAGAAGGCTAGGTCATCTGTATGTACCCTTTAACGAGTCTGTCAAGGCAACAAGCATAGGATTCATGTCGTACATACACTTCTTGACAAGTCAATATGGATAAATGAGGTTAGTCCTTCATCAAGCCCGTCAAGCTTAAGGCTAGGACAGAAGGAATTTTAAAATCGACCAAACATGGACAAATCGATTCCCCAACGGAGTCCTTCTTCAAAATAAATAAATCAATTCCTCCATCAAACCCAACTAAGCACGAAGCTAGGGTTGGAGTAAACTCAAATCTGCAATGATGTAAATGAAAGAGATCTTCAGCAAAGCTATTGAAGTAGAGAGTAGATGGTGTAAGAACTCTTATCTATCTAACAAGTCGATTCTGACAAATCGGTTAATCCTGTCATTTAGCATGTCCTAAATAAGGCATCATACTAATGAGAAATCTTATCAAAAGCTCCATAAGCTAGTGCAATCAAAGCTGAAATGATCCAAGTTTTGTACTAGCACACAAATTAAGCCCAAAGCACAAAGCATACAAATCAAGCCCAAAGCATAAATCAAAGCTGATCTTCTCATCAAATCTCCAAAAGACAAAAAGCACAAGAGTAACTGAGGAATGCTGATTTCATTAATACAACAAGATAATACATGATTGATAGAAAAAAAAAAGAGTACATCCAGAGCCTGGGTGTAGCTCGAAGGCATCTTAAATAAGTCTTAAGAAGCTGGCTCACTCTCAATCAGATGTAAAGCATCAGTAGCTCTGATCAAAGTAGCCCCAGCATCTACCATAGTCCGATGACATAATTGATAATGACGCTGCTCCTATTCTATAGCCCAAGCTCTCCTGTCCTGTTCAACCTGTAGCTCTTTGATCCTGACTGTCAATCTGTCTAACTTAGAAGAAGCATCTATCAAACTTTGATGGTCATGTCATAGTGCCTTAATACTCTCCTGGAACTCATCATGTGCCGGTCGGCCGTCCTTACGAGCGACACGCTCCCGCTTTGTTGTAAAGTCTTTGAGCGGCAATACCGGCGATCTAATCCAGTGGATCAAGAACTCTATGTCTCTACAAAGAGTCCCCAAATACTTGAGAACCTGCTCCTCCGAGATAGTATGAGCTAAAAGATCCAGAATGGTGTTCGCATATGATATGAAGCTATCCAGTGACTCTGGTGAATCCAAAGTAAGCCGAGAAACCACATCCCTCAAAAACATCAAGTCGTAATCCTGCATGCCCTTGTCACATGGATTTGGCCTATAGGGATGTCGATGGTAGATTTCAGACTCATAACCTACCTCAGGCACTACAAGGAACAAATGAAAATAATCAGCATAAAGCAGAGTAGTAAATGTAAAGAAGTACAACTAAAAAATAAACAGAGGGAAAAAGTACCTGAACATGATGAATCTGACTGAACTGGTACTCAAGGACCCTCACTATCTAATAAGCTCCAAGACTATGTGCTGGCTCAACAGAAGCCTCACTAGCCACGAGATCCCTCACCTCAGAAGCCTCCCGAGGGAAATGGGCAGAGTCAGGCTCATTAGAGAAAAGTGGCTCCACAGAAGGAGTAGTAAAATCAAAAGTGCTAGTATCTAAGTCTGGCATGTGCGACGGCTCAACTTTGGAGTCCTTAATAATATCTCAAGTGCTACCTCACACCTGTGGTACTTCATCAGAAGTAATAAACTACTGTGGAGGTGGGCCCATGGAACAATCAACTGAGCTGGACAGCTTAGGGTCGGCTACCCCTACCGCGAACAAAGAAATCTAAAGAACTAAGAATAGAATTCCTAGCTCTAA
Source organism: Cymbidium sinense (assembly GCA_021442155.1). NCBI lineage: Eukaryota > Viridiplantae > Streptophyta > Magnoliopsida > Asparagales > Orchidaceae > Cymbidium > Cymbidium sinense. The sequence goes on along the minus strand of JAKCPB010000303.1, from coordinate 446,717 downwards.
CAAGGTAGGTATCCTCACCGATCTCCTCAATCATATATTACAATCAAGTTACAAGATCTTGCATTAAATATATTTTAATGATGCAACAAAGAAGATGGTATTGAAATTTTTTAGTATTTTATGCCTCTGTCTCATGGATCGATGTTGAGGCCTCTGACCTCGAGGAACTCTTAAAGATCTCACCCTTCATTCATGTCTCCTGGCACCACACCTTAAAAGGACCGAAGACACTGCATTGAGGTATAACTAATCCTATGAGAAAACTATCCAAAGTGAGCACCAATACCAAGCCTCAGTAAATATAGCTAAACATTTGAAGCAGTCAAGTAACGTGTCTCGAGGGGAACTATCCTGATCTTTCTAATGTCTACTACACCAGGGATGAATGGCCTACCATCACGAGTGGTCGATTGAAAGAAACCAAAATGCCATGCAACTCAATTAGGCTGATAGCCCTCTATAATAACTGACTGTCCAAATCAATAACATAACCATCCTGGATGTATACTGAAAAGGTACTCGACTACTCTCAATGTCTGACGGCCATGAAGCAAGGAATATCTGCCATTCTCATCAAGATTGTCAATAAGATCAACCCTTATCAAGCCAGAGGGTAAGCCGAATATATCCGGCTGGTGAACCAACAAAAATCGATCTCTGACCAAATGAGGAGCAAAAAAGAACATGTGAATATGCTCCATCTCCAAAGTAGACAATGCTCGATATAACTGCAAGACTGTAGGATATCCTTGCCCTGAAAAGAACGCATGATACTCTAAACAAAAAAATGTACCGTGTATGTGAAGGTGAGGCCAAGCGTACAAGTACTGCCACGGCAGAGTCACGTCTCATAACTCTAAAGAACCAGCCTAAGAAATCACCCCCAATATCCTGTAAATCCTAAGCAACACTACGAGAGCTAGAGAAATCCACTCACCTCTAGAGATCCTGCTGGTTGCTAGTAAAACACCTGGACGAACTGATCCCTCTATAATGGGAAGCACAAAAATGCAGAGCCATGTCACTATAAAGCCGGCTAAGAACAAATCCTTGCTCAATCCCTGTAAGGCTCGAGAAGTCGATCCTGCTAATAAAATAGGCTTCGCAATTTCCTCAGATAAGTAACTACCATCAGACACATCCAATCGAAAAGGATCATGTAGTGCTACAGTCTCTTCGGATAGAGCATAATCATGTAAGAAGCTCTGAATCCATGTACTCACAGGTAGTGTAGCTCGTGATCATCTAGAACATCCCGATGCCTTGAATGCCTGGTGATAATGGTTCAAAAGATCAATATAAATAGAAGGCATAGCTAGCCTACCTCGTTGATCACAATCATTTGAAGGCCTCCTACAAAATAACTCCTTATCATGTGAAACACACTCCTCGTAGTGGTAACTAAGTATTAGAAGGCCTAACATAGCCTGTAAGTCCCAAAGAGTAACTGTCAACTCCTCCGGGCCGATCCAACAAGTTTACTACTAGCACCCCAGAACTCCGCTACTTCACGAGCCCAAGAAGAAGGAATACCTCCAAAATCAAATAAAAACACATATATTGCCTCATAAATGCCAGCTGTTCGTAAAGTGTCTTTGTAAGCCTGCAAGATATATCCAACCCATGTGACATATCTAGGTGGAAGACTAGGAGTCCTGCCAATGGAGGAATCTCGAAGAAGGTCTAATGAGCCCGACTGTAGCTGACAATGGCTCAGAAATCTAGACTGTCTCGTATGCTCAATGTTGTCAAAAGTAGGTTGTAAGGCATCACAATATCCAGAACTAACCTGGATCATTGTGCTATCTAAAGGGTTGTCCCCACACTCATTTTAATGGCTACCACCCCAGATTCTCAAAAGCAAAGGAATTTGAAGTACCATCGGTAGGGAAGAGTGAAGAAACCCCGGTAAAATCACATCCTCGCAACATATTGGTGTCGCTCAATCCTATCCGATATCAACATCTCCATGAAGATCATGCTCACATCAACCAAATAGCCTCCTCACTAGGCTCAGCAGATGATATCATCAGGTCTCCTCCAATGAAATATTCTCCTATCAAATAATCAGAGAAATCACACATAAGAATCCAACAAAAAAGGGGGTTATACTAATGAGTGGTAAAAAAAAAGAGGAAAAAAAAGAGAAAATGAAGAAAGTCGAAAAAGAGTTAACCAGTTTTCAACAAATGTGACTCACTCCATACGTAAATCATATTTATTAGGGGGCATTTATTGACCTCCTCATATGTGTCATAAGTCAAGTCAAGCCCACACATTTAATTTGACGGACTTTGGAGGTGACAGTATGCAAATCGGGGCTTAAAATGTACTGGACGTTACCAAAAATGGTTGAAAGGATCTGATCAAATTACATAATGTCAAAATCAATATAAATATAATCCAAAAAAGACGTATCGAAGCTTTCAATGTCACACAATATCGGAAGTCATGATGTCTAAATGACCTCAATTTATGAAATTGATTGCATCATTAGCTACAAAATATAAAAAACTACTAAATAAAATTGTTCACGCTTAATTTGAAGTCTGCAAATATCAACAATCAATCAAAGCAAATCGAATGAAATATACCTGACGCCAAAATTAACCAAAATAATTGATGAATGACTTCATCATCAGCTTTAAAATGTCAAAATTTATTAATATAAATATTACATAACTTGGGAATCAAATCAAGATCGAAGTTATTAACACACTTACGATATCGTTCATAAGACTAACAGCCCAAATGACTCCGCTCATAAATTGATCACGCCGAAATAACAATATATCAAATAAGAATTCACACTTCATTCGCAGTGAATTTCTGTCAAAGCAAATGTACATTTTGAGTGAAATTGACTATGATAACCAAACGCCTCCAATCAAACTACACAATTTGATTTAACAACAATAACCTTCAATCATATATATATATATATATATATATATATATATATATATATATATATGTATATATATATATATATATATATATATATATATATATATATATATCAACCATATATTAAGGTCGACATAAAATTCACATTAAAGTCAATTAGGCAATAAAAAAATCAATTTAATAACTTTAATCTAATCCTAGCCCTAAGTGAATCGGCGGGCCCTATCCCTCTGCACGGACGACTCGCTCGATTTGATTCCCCCTCCCCTCATGCGAGTGAGCTTCTTCTATTCCCCTCTTCACGCACGTAGGAAACGAGCTCGGATCCCGCCTCCTTTATGCAACCAAACGGCCAACCGTTCCCACCAAGGCTCTCCCGATTTCCCTCTTCCCTCTTCCCTCGTCTGAACCATTCCCGCTTCTGGCTCCAAAACCAAAGGCCCTTCTTCTCATGCCAACCGAATGAAAATCCTTCTTCTCACTGAAAACCGAAAAAATAAGCTTCTCTCATTTTCTCTCCTCTTCCAAAACCGAAATGGTAGTCCTCCTCTTCCCTTCTTCTTATTCTTTTTCTTCTTTCCTTTCTTTTCTTTTTTTTTTCCTTCTTCTTCCATTCTTTCTCCAAATGGAAAAAAGGCTAATTGGTAGGGTTTAGATTAAATCCAACCTAAATCCTATTCAAATTTTGCAGCCAAAAAGTCCCTGGTAATTGTTCTTCCTTTCCCTTTTCTTCTCCTCTCTTCTTTTTCTCTTTTTTTTTTCTTTTTTTTTTCTGCCCCCATTCTTTCTCCAAATGGCAGAGAGGCTGATTGGTAGGGTTTAGATTAAATCCAACCTAAATCCTATTTGAATTCTCCAGCCAAACAGTCGCTACAATTCTTCTTCCTAATTTCCTCGCTTTGTCTTCCTAGCCGAACACTCCTCTTTTCGATTTGAACTAAACCGAGCCCTCTTCCTCTCATTCTCTAATCCGAAATAAGGAATAGAATTGCAAGAAATTGTGGATGCACTGAAGTATAAGTCGTGGATGTGTATAAATGTTGATGTGGTATGTTTGTGATTTTTTTTCAAGCCCAACATTTGTTACAACATACTCTTTACCAAATCTTAAAATTTGATTAAAATTTGAGACTTAAACAAATTCAAATGAAAATCGCTTAAACTCAAATTAAATAAAAAATGCACGATAAATATGAGAAACTAAATAAAACAAAAAAAAAAAGAGAATGCTTAAAAGAAAATAACCAAGCTATCTTTGTGGGTCCCACTTATAATTAACCTAACAACATATGTGACACATATCATAACATCCTTGTTCCATATTTGTTATAAAAACAAATACAAATAAAACTTAAGGAAGTTAATACTACTCATAACGAACTTGTAATAAATTTGAAGTTTAATTTTTAAATAAATAGGGAATTTGATATGAAGTTAAAAATGAATTTAAATTGTGTATAATAACTTTTGTTGTAGAAAATGCGAAGAGTCATTAAATGGTAAAATTAGAGGAAGCTTTTCTGAACTTAGATATAAACGTGAATATAGTGACACTCCTTTGGGTCAAACATTCCAAAATACATGCAAATGCATCAATGAAAATAAATTCATTACACATATCTAAAATGAATATATTCTTATTCAAAGCTTGTGCAAACTCTCAAAAAGTCGTCACCGAATCTGCAATTCTTTGTATAAGCAGACAGAAGGTGGCACTAAACTAAATGTTGCATGAATGAAGGAGCTTTGCTTCAATATAAAAATTAAGGAATTTCATTTATAAATTTGATTTTCAAAATCAATGAAATCATTAATTAGGTGAAATTATCTAAGCTATAAACACCTGCATGTGCTCGGACATAGAGATTTAAAGTGTAAATTTTAATGTCTAAAAAGATTGCACAGGCTAAATTAGAATCAATTAAATATTAATTCAAAAAATATAATAAGATATTAGATCATTTTATAACACCTTCTATGCCACCTGAATTTTTTGAAAAGCAAAGTGACACTAAACTAAATACTGCATGAATGAAGGAGCTTTCTTTCAATATGAAAATTAAGAAACTTCATTCTAAATTATGATACTCAAAATCAATGAAATCACTAATTAGGTGAAATTATCTAAGCTATAAAAACCTGCATGTGGTCAGACATGGAAATTTAAAGTGCAAATTTTAATGTCTGAAAAGGCTGCGCAAGCTAAATTGGAATTAATTAAATATTAATTTGAAAATTCTAATAAGATATTAGACCAATTTACAATGCTTTCTATGCCACCAGATATGTAACACATCGTACAAGCGAACAGAAGGTGTTAATTAAGGCATTCTTAAATACACCTGTGTGGGCCCCGACATTATACTGAATGCTTAAATTTAAGTGTCGAGGATGTTACGGTTGCTTCCCATTTAATTCTTAGACTAGTCCGTTAATAAAACCTAAAATCTATTATAAAATTTCAAATCAAGAAATATCTAAGAAACTAATCACAAAGATAGTAGATCTAATCCTCTATTAAAAGCTAAATAATTTGACATGATCTAAAGCTTTTAAATATATCCAAATTAATCAAATTAACTCAAATTAAATATCAATCTCTAAAAAACTGTGAAAGTTAATCATTAAAGAATAAAGCAACCTAATCTATCCACATTCCAAATAAACTGCTTGTCGACAAATTAAGAAAATTTTAGCTCACAAAGGAGCCAATGTCAAACCATTCCATACCACTCAATCAATCTTACAACAAGGACTAAACAAAACACTTGGATGACGTAACCAGTACATCTTAAAGATCCTTCGTGCTGGGACTACCTCCTCCACTAAGTGTACTATGACCGCCTGATGATGGAACCATGTAATCTAGATCGGGCATGTCATCATTCCCCCAACCATTCGGTTTAAGCTGAAATGATGAATTCATAATTTTAAATTCTTGAACTCCATATGTTGCTATTATACGCTACGCATTAAGGGACCTAACGACTAGCTTTAATCGAAAGTTCTCTCTCACTTATTGAGAGGGGTAATTAACTATGTGGCTCATAGAAACCCGAACAGATCTAAAGTCCTCACCAAATGAGGACAAAATCTCTAGGTAGTATCTTATCTACTATTTCATCTGCCTTCTGAAAATTACACCGATAAAAAATCATTCTCTCTTCAATTCAATATTATCGAGAGGTCGGTGGTAAATTTTTGGAGTCCACAATAGTCTAATCACCAAACGGTAATATATACTTTTAGTATCACGCTTAGGTCGCAAATCCAACCGAAATGAGCATGCATGTATGTATTCAAGTTTGAGCTTATTTAATAGTATCGAGTTTGAGCTCAATTCGAGCTTTCTAGAATAGTGTTCAAGCTTGAGCTTGTTATCCACTATCGAGCTCGGGCTTGATTTAAGCTTGTTAACGAGCAACTTATTTAATGAAATAAACAAGCTTTAATCAACCCTTAATCGAGCTTGTTCAATGAAAGCAAAGATGCTAAGAAATATATACAGCCATGTCAATTAAAGCTTAAGCCTTAAAAAATAATAATTTAAACAATATTGTTCAAAAAAAGCCTTAATCAAGTCAGAACGTAATATGACATAATAGCTACTAACTTGTTGTTAAGCTTTTAAATGATAATGTTCATGAACATAAATGAACCGAACGTCAAGTTGTTCAAGCTCGTTTGATTAGTTAATCAAACGATCATGAATGAGCTCTAATTGAGCCAAGCCACGAGTAGCTTATCAAACGCTAGAATTATTTGCAGCCCTAATCATCACACTTTCATGATTTAATGAAATTTTGTGGTTCTTCTTGTATTTTATAATGTCAATCATCTATATGTTTTCAACGTCACCTGATCGTACTAAGAATATAATCATACTAACAAATTTAGTAAAGTCCAATTTGAAATAATTTTTGCTTTTATATTTAATTTTTCTTAAGAATATATTGATTTAATATAGATTTAAAATTAAATTAATATATTTTAAAAATACTTAAAAAACAATATTAGATATTTTAAATATTTTTAAAAAGTATGACCGCTATAGACTATTGTCGTCAATTGTTTGCTATCATTTTCAAAACCTATTGATTGCTACTACGTAGCCCATGATTGTTATCATCACTATTAAAATCAATTTAATTAATAATTAATAAAATATATATTTTTTAAAATACTAAATATATATTAATTTATATCTAAATATCATAAAAATAATAAAATTAAATAAATTTTTTTTTGAACCCAATTGACTAATAGATAAGGAATTAGATGTATCATTATGAAATTATTTTTTGGATGAGCATATTATAAGAGCTTAGAAGTTCAACATATTCAGTCTTACTACTAAATTATATATCCTAATTACTTATTGTCTCTATTATGCTCACTTAAATTTACAAGTAACCTCAAGGATATTTTAGTTTGAACTCAATATGGATTCATTATCATATTTCTTCTATTCAATTTTTCTTGTAATCATTCAAATATTTATTTCAAATGATTCAATATTATAAATTTAATTTAACTATAAATTTGATAAAATTAGAATTTGAATGATCATATATTTAATTTAAAAAAAATTCTAACACATATTGCGTTGAGATTTGTGTCTGATTTGTTAATTTTTTATATTATATGTAACCTCTACAACAACAACAAGCCTTTATCCCACTAAGTGGGGTCGACTACATGAATCCTTCATCTCCATTTTGTCATATTATGTGTCAAAATTCTCATTTAATTCAAGTATACTAAGGTCATTTTTATACATCTTAACCAAGACTTTTTGGTCTACTCTACCTTTCTTAATATAAGGCAATGCATCTACTCTCTATGGGTCATGGACGTCACGCTTTATGTGGCCAAACCTTCTAAGGTGACTCTCTCTAATCTTATCTACCACTAGAGCTACTCCAACTTTTTCCCGAACATACTCATTTTGCATTTTATCTCTAAGAGTAAAGCCACTCATCCACCTAAGCATCCTCATCTCTGCAACACTTAACTTAGTCTTATGCTTCTCTTTTATTGGCCAACATTATACACCATAAATTATTGTAGGTCTTACAACCATCTTATAAAATTTTCTCTTAAAGGTTAAGTAGTACTTTCTATCACACAATAGGCCAGATGCATTCCTCCACATCAAACATCCAACTTGAATTCTACTAATAACATCTCCATTTATTTCACAATCATTTTGAACAATAGTACCTAAATATCTAAATTGCTCACTCTTTTTAATGATTTGTTCACCTAATATCACAACACGACCACTAGAACTTCTATAACTAAAATTATACTTCATATATTCAGTATTAGATCTACTTAAAACAAAAACCTTTAGACTTTAAGGTTGACCTCCATAATTCAAGTTTCTCTTGGACTCCCTCTCTAGTCTTATCAACAAGAAGAATGCAATTAGTTCGAGCTTAAAAAATTCGCCACCAACCTCTCGATGAAGAGAATCTGATTTAAATGTCGGTGAAATTTTTAGAAGGTAGGTGGAATAGTATATAAGACACTACCCAGAGATTTCACCCTCATTTTATGAGGACTTAGATCTGGTTCCACGTTTCCTATAGGCACAAGCACATATAGTTAATTACCCCTCTTAGTGCTGAGAGAGAACTTTCGATTAAGGCTAGTCGTTATGTAGCTTAATGTATAGCGTATAGTAGTAGCATTTGGAGTTTTGGAATTTAGATTTATGAAATTCATTATATTTAGCTTAAAGTGGATGGTTGGGGAAACGATAACACATTAATGGTTAGTCATCCATTTATCGCGGTCCCTAGTCTACTTAGTGAGGAGGTAGTCCTAACTGAAGGATCCTTATCGACATATGAGTTATGTCATCCAAGAAATCCTTGTGACACAGGTGGTGTTTGTCTGAGATAATCTTAAGTCTACCCATGAGGACTCTTTGTCCTATCAAGTATACCCTATGATTCACAACTCAAAGGGTAGAGCCATTGGGGAGCATACGAGCTACAGTTGTGATTGTGATATAATGGAGTCATTTGGCAACCACGTCGAGGACTCGGTCGTAGCGTATTATGTGGAGCTCTTTAAAGCTAGAGGACACGCCGCCCTGGCATGAGATTGTTTGAGAGTAAGCATAGTTGTGTACTTGATTTAACTTTGGCCCTTTTGTGAGCTAAGGTTATCTTAATTTATCAGCTATGACAAATAATTGTGAAAGGAGAGTTAAATTTTTAACTTTTAGTTTTTAATATTGAATTTTACATAGACATTTATAGCTCAATGCCTTAATGATATTTTAAATTCTGCATTTAGATTGAGATTCAATATAAGTTAATTTGCTTTGAAATTGTAATCATATTTTGATTGAAGTATCCCCTCCGGTTAAAGTTTTCATTTAACATAACCATCATTGGGGTGATTTATTATTTCATTATTTCAGATCCTATCGACTCTATTAATTTAATAATAGAGGATCATATATGCTGTCATATGATGAAATTAGCTTCTTAGATATTTTATTTGGTTGAAGATATTATAATAACATCATTAGATTTTTAGGTTTTATAACACTTAGTCTAAGAATGGAATCAACCCGACATCTCGACACTAAGTCTAAGCATTCAGCATATTATCGGGGCCCATGCAGGTGTATTTAATTCATCATTAATTTAAGCTTAAGGGATTTGTATACTATTACTTATTTTGACTGAATTTTATTCCAAGTATAGAATTTTAGATAAAATTTTGACAACATTTCGACCTCATTCCCTACATAAGGCTACAACATTCACCCATTATGCCAAAAAGGCAAGTATGAGTGGTGTAAGCACCACGGCCGAATGGGTCATCCCACCATGCCAAGAAAGACATGTATGAGTTTATAAAACACTACATGTACATATATTTCCCTACCACGCCAAGAAATGCGTGTGCATGTACTTATATACTTGCAATGTTAAGTTAAAATATTAATTTTAGCTTTATAGTTGATTTTTTATTAAGCAGTTTATGCCTCATATCAGTGTATTAGTTAGGCAATATTTGGTAGCCTCAGATTCCATAAACTGATGGACGCACACCATGAGAAGAAAGGCATGTATAGGTGGTGTAAATACCACAGCTGAATGCATTATCCCACCATGCCAAGAAAGGCATGTATGGGTCTCTAAAGCTACTACATGTATCTGATTTCGCCATGCCAAGAAAGTGCGGTACTTATTATTGCAATGTCAAGTTAAAATATTAATTTTAGCTTTGTAGTTGAATTTTTATTAAGAAGTTTATGTCTCCTATCAGTGTAAATGTTTGATAGCATCTTGACATCATCTCCGTATAGGGGGCTACTTCGGGTATGTTGGGCCTACCCACCATGCCAAAAAAGGCCTGTATGGGTGATATAAATCATGGCTTGAATGCGCCTTCCCACCATGGCAAGAAAGGCATGTATGAGGCTCTAAGATACCTTCTGAAATAGATTTTCCCACCGTGCTAAGAAAGGTGTGTGCAATTTGCTACAATGTTAGTTTAAATAATAATTTTATATTGCATCATGGCTTTATGTCAAGTAGGTACTGGTGTGAAGTTTGGCGACATTTGGCATCATCGTCTCAGGTAGCTCCGGGTATGCTCGACCTGCCCACCATGCCAAGAAAGACATGTATGGGTGGTATAAACTGCAGCCTGAATGCGCCTTCCCACCATGCCAACAAAGACATGTATGAGGCTATAAGGCTAAAAGCAGATTTCTCCACCATGAAAGGCATACGTATTATACATCTGACAAATATAGATTTCCTCATCATGCCAAGAAAGGCGTGTACGGGAACTTATGGTCAACATAGGCGAAAGCGAGTTGCGGGGCGAGCTCAGAGGTGTCATATCACAGTGCTTCATAGTCTTTGGCATGCACACGAGCAGACAGTGGTGTAGCCTATGAGTAAGTGCGTGGCGTGACATCTTAGTGAGTAGTGTATCCCATTATAGTGTTTTATGCTTCTGATTATCCTAGATTATTTCACAAGAAAATCTTGATGAACTATGCTTGAGAGGGGAAAGGGGGGAGAGAGAGAGAGAGAGGATAGAGAGAGAGAGAGAGAGAAACTACAGTGGAGAAGAGTTATTGAGGGTTTGGTAGAATAGGAAAAATTAGGTTTAGGGTTTTAAGGGGGGTATTTATAGAATTTATTATTTTTATTATTTTATTTGCTCTAATTTAAATTTTTACACTGACATCATCACATAGATAATATATATATATATCTATTTTAGGTTATGATATTATATAATATTCTGTTTCTCATATAATTTATTTAGTTCAAGTTTCGAATGGGGTTAATTTCAGTTCACATTTGTGTGTCATCACTTCCGCTCACTCGATATTTGTGCGTACTCATTGAATTGAGCGTAGACAGGCTTATTTAATAGGTTTCAACATTTTTACACTAACAGTGTGATCAATTTTGCAAATAGAGATCATTTGGGCATCATCACTGCTTTCTGGCCTTGATATGCGTGTCAACAGTTCGACGACTCCCATTTTGATTGGTCGACTGTCAAATTGCGTAATATGCATATTCTGATCAATTTCAATGTTCTAAAGATGATGGCAAAGTCTGTTCGTAGATCGGAGGTCTTTTCAATTGAGTTTTGACACCACAGAGTGCATTTCAGTAGTGATTTACGTGCTAAAGTTCATCGAATTCATCTTGTGGGCTTGACTTGACTTATGGCGCAGACATGGAAGTCAATAAATGCCCTCAATAAATGTGACTCTCACATGGAGTGAGTGGTGTTTGTTATAAACTGGTTGACCCTTTGAGCTGGTCACAAATCTTGGATCACTTTAGCTTCGATTTCAGTGGCTTATGGAGCTTTAAGAGGATTTGTTAATAATATGATGCTTCATTTTAGACATGCTAGATGATGGGATTGACCGATTTGGATTGACTAGATAAGAGCTCTTCTCCATCTACTCTCTGCTTCAATGGGTTTGTCGAAGACCTCTTTCTCTTGTGTTGTTGTAAACTTGAATTTCCTTCGACCCTAGCTTCGTGCTTGATTGAGTTTGATGGACGGCATAGTTTGTTTGCTTTGATATTTAAAACTCCTTCTGCCTTAGCTTTAAGCTTGACGGGCTCCATGAAGGATTGACCTGATTTGTCCATACTGACTTGTTAGGAAGTGTATGCAAGCTCTAAATCTTGTGCTTGCTACTTTGATAGACTCGTTGAAGGGTGCATATAGTTAACCCAACCTTTCGGCTCATATTAGGTCAATGCTGAGTTATCAGTTTAGCAGTGTGTGCTTTAACATACTGAATAATCATGAAATTCTTTTAGTCCGGCCATTGCCTTTGTGTGAACTATGGAATTGTTTCTTCGGTCCTGTGCTTTTTGCTTTTACAAACTTGATGAGTGAATTGGCTTTGATCTATTCTTTATGCTTGATCAGATTATTTGAAAAGATGTTGGAATATCACCTTGTAGCCAATATATAGATTGATTTGAGGTAGCTCTGAATTGAGAATTTCCTCAAATTATCTTGGTCCATCGATCGAGTGAAAAAATCTCTCTAATTTTGGTTGCTTATAGTCACTAAGCTGGATCTAGTTTGAGATTGAACACCTATCATCATTGGACTGACGAGCAGGGGCTTTTTCACTACTACCTTTCTTGTGGCTTGTTGAGTGAGGAGAGCATCAGCAACTCGGCTATTTATGGGCTTGTTGAATCTGACCTTTAGAACCTACTGTTGACCTCATTATTAGAATGAGCTCTCAAACTCTTCATCTTAGGAATAAGATTCCTCTTAGAATTTAAGAGCTCCATAGTCTTAAGATACATCTAGTGATTAGGTGGACACTCCACTAGCCCTAGAAGACTTAGAAGAGTTAGCTATATGAATAGGTCATGCCTTAGGAGTGTTAGGAATGTCTCTTACCCTTTAGCTTAAACCATTCCTCACTTTCCTTCTTTCAAGTCAAACTCCAAATCAATTCTATTTGATTTTCTCAAACTCAAATAAATTCCATGATTCAATTCCATGAATCAATTCCATGATTGAAACCCATGACCAAATTCCATAAAAAATTCTTAAGTTCAAATTTCCCAAGTCCTTAACCCTTTCTTAAGGACTTAGCCAAAATCATGATTCAAACCTATTCAAATCTTTAAGATTTTCTTATGATCCATTTATATTCTCATTTATATTCCCATTTATAAATGAAATATAAATTTAAACCCATCAAATAAAATTCAAAATTCTAAATTAATTCATTAAAATTCTTCTAAGTCCCTTTAATTTTTCATGAAAGGACTTAGCCAAAATCAACTCTAAACCTTGATCAAACTTATTCAAACTCATGATATTTTCTCAAAACTTATTTATATTCTCATTTATATTCACATATATAAATGAAATATAAATATAACTCAATCAAATCAAACCCTCAAATTAAATTTTAAATTTAAAATGCTTGAAATTCCCTTAAATCTCTTAATTTTCCATTAATGGATTTAACTAAACTTTGATTAAACCTTTTCAAACTCATGAGATTTTCTCAAAACTTATTTGTATTCTCATTTATATTCTCATGTATAAATGAAATATAAATATAAATCAAACCAATCTAATTCAAAAAATTAAATTTCAAATTAAAAATTCTCTTAAATCCTTTATATTCCCTTTAATAGATTTAACTCAAATCATGATTAAACCACTTCAAATTCTTGAAATTTTATCATGATCAATTTATATTCTCATTTATATTCACATATATAAATTAAATATAAATTCAAACAATCAAACCCAAAAATCAAGCTTGAATCCACTTAAAATCAAATCTAAGCCTTTCAAGTCAAAATCTTGAACTTAGCCAAATCACCTTCAAATCAAGCCAAACTCTTGATTTTCTCTCATGGTTCAATCAACCATACAATCATGAGCTCATATATAAATCCAAGCCTCAATCAAACAATCAAAACCTAAATAAAAAATCAAACCCAAGACTCTTTCATATTCTTCCTTTGAATATGAAATTTTCAAATGGATCAAAATCCATTTGAATTCAAACCACTTGTAAATGGATTTATATTGCAATCATAAGTCCATATACAAGATCAATCAACTTCAAATCAAGCTTTGACCAAGCCATTTGACTCACTTGACCCAAAGTGACCTAAAGTACCCATGAGCCAACTTTTGATCCTAACCAAATTGGATTGAACCAAACTCAACAATCATCATCGGATGATCAATCAATCAAATTGGGTCAAATCAAGTCAAACCTAAGGGTTGACCAAGTCAACACTTAACCTAAAATGAAACCTAACATAGCTAAAATTCACCATAGGCCAAATTGATTGAAACCATTGATCTAAGTTCACTCATGACCTATGTTTGAACTTGACCAAGCCAACATTTGAGCCTAACCTAGCCCAAGTGGCCCACTTGACACAAGTTGACCCATTTTGACATAAAGGGTCAAATTGTGTCAAAATTTGATCTAAGCCAAATTGATTGAAACTAATGGGTCAAGTACATCCCAAATCACTTGTGGAACTTGACCAAATCCCTAATTGGCCAACTAGATCCAACCTAGCCCAATTGAACTTAGACCCAACATGACCTAAAGGGGCCATGTTGAGCCAAAATTTAACCTAACCCAAATTGATTGGAAACAAAGATACCAATCCACTACATGAGACTAACCTAACCTAAACCTACCCTTGACCTAACCCAAATAGGTCAAATGGGTTAAATGGGTCAACTTGACCCATTTGATCTAAATGAGTCATATGAGCCAAAACCAAAATCTATACCAAATTGAACTAAACCAAAGGCACCAAAATATTTCAAATGGTCATATGAACTTGACCCAACCCTTGGTTTGACCCAATTTGACCTATTGTTCAACTTGACCCAAGTTGACCCATTTTGACCTAAATGGGTCAACATGAGCCAAACCCTATCAAATGGATTCAAAATCCAATGAAACTTGGCCAAACCTATTTTCTCAACATACCTAAAGTAAAGAAACAACAGAATAACAATTTTACCTCTAGGCCATAGAATAAATTTTGGCCTAGCCCAGGGGTATTTTGGTCATACACTCTTCACAATCACTTGAGGCTTTCCTAAAAGCTCAAGAGGACTTAATGATGAGTGGTGCACTCAACCTAATGGGTTTGGGTCAGCCCATTTGACCCATGGACCAAACCTGACCACTTAGAGCAAAATTAAAATTTTAAATTTCCTCTTAAGCTCAATTCAAGCACATGGAAAGGTAGCATTCCACTCATCTGGCCAAACCGACCATGTACCCACTCAAAATAACAAAAATAGCTCACTCTATATGCTCAATTGAATCAAAATGATATGAACATTGTTGGCCATCAGATCCTTCAAGGGGGAGATATACTCCCCCTAATTCACTCATGTTTTCATTCATTCAAGGTCAATTGAGTGAGAGGGAGTCAGAAGAGCCATTTCCAAGTGATCCTAAGCTTCCTAGAGGAATTCAATTTCCATCTTCTCGATTTTCTCTACTAGAAAATAAGGGAGGTCCATTAAAAAGCCAATTTCTTTCTCACTCCAAATTAACCTAATTGCTCTTGTACACTCCATCAGAGGGTCAAGTCAAGTTTGTCTAAGCTTTCTCTAAATTTTTAAATGTAAGGGGAGACCTAGCTTGATCAAAGCCGCAAAGGGATTGAGGAGGAGTTGGTCCATAGAACTCTACACTCAACCTCAAGTGCTCAAAACCTTAGCAAGGCTTCGCTTCAACCAGACGAAGCTCCTCCAAGGAATCGAAAGCCGGTGAGGTTAGTGATTTTCCAGCTTAATTCTCATAGGTGTTGGTTCTTTGTGAAGTGAACTTTAATTTTATAGGATCTTAGCCATTGGATGTATTGATAATTGGATGTTGAAGGTGTGGGCTAAATTCTAGCTTAATACGTGCTCAATTGAGCTCAGATCAAAGCCTAGAAGGTGGACGGATCTCATTCCTCATGAGCTTTGGCAGGGATGAATCTCTGGCCGTCCATCCACATTGTTTGGATGGACAACAGATTATTCCCACGTTTATATATTTGTTATCCATTTTATAAACCTTTGTGGAATTTTTCATTTTGATCTTTGATCGACGGTAGAATATAAGCGTGCCATCACCCTTGTGACATGATAACTTAAGTAAAAGGGCTCACCGTGCGATCTCAAAAGCCGCCAGCATCATTATGAGTGTGAGGGGATTAGTTGATTAATAAAATGCTTAATTAATTCTATTCACTTAGAGAACTTCAAAATTCATAACTCTTTCAATAAAATTTAGAAAATATAAAGAAAAATGCCATGGAAAGATAATTTTATCTAAAATATTTCAAAAATAATTTAAAGTATTTTGAATTACCCTTTTCTCTAAATTTGGGTTTCTTTGGGAATAGCTAATTATCTTCTAATTAGGTCATCAATTAATCTCAAATTTCTAGGGTTCATTTTAGGGGATGACCTTTACCTCCCCTAATTTTCTTGAGATTTATTGTGGCCTTAATTGGAAAAATTGCTAGTTCATTCTCTAACTACCCTTTTCATGTAATTAAGAGTAATTAAGGTGTGATTAGTAGATTTACCATATGATTGAGTTTGATTAAGGTCAGATCCAGTGAGTAGGGATTTTATGGAATAATTTTGGGGTATTTCCCCTAAGCTATTCCCTAAACCACCTTTTCTCTCCTTAATCCCCTCTTAATTAAGGGTCAACTCATTAATCACCCCTTTAAACAATTTTCAAAAATTCAAAAATGTTTTAGAACTTATTTAATCTACCTTGGGTAGATGTTTAGGTGTTTAATAGCCTAAGTCTAATTAAAAAAAATTAAAACCCCTTTGTAAGTATGAAAGGGTGTTTTAAAAACTTAAGCTAAACCCCTTAGCTTAATTAACTTTTAATTGTGAGCCAAATTGCATTAGGCCTTTTCATTTTTAGGTGCATTGCAAATTTAAATATCTTGTGGGTTTTATGTCATCTCATTGGCTCATAAATACTTAGTTAATTTTTCTAAGGTGGCATAGGTAAGGGTTAATTAAGCCACTTAATTCATACTCTAACCTAATCAATGCTTAAAAAAATGATTTAATTATCTAAAAATTAAAAAAAAAAATACAAAACACATGTGGGAATGGGTTAGGAACAACAATCACATTTCACCTTTCAAAATTAATTCAAACTTTAAACCAAATAAAAATCATTTTGAAATTCACTTTGATTTATTCTAAATTTTTTTATCTCTTAATAATGTCTTTAGGATTTAAGTAAAGTGAGTTTGTTTACATGCTTTCATTGCTTTGGATATTTTCCAACATGTTAAGTTGTATGTCATGTGATTCATGCATTCATAATTTCATGTATTAAATTTTTTAAAATAAAAATTATTTACTTTATGTCAAATGTGCATGTGTTGGCTAAAGTAAAATATGAGTGGTTATTATCACTGCTAAATCCAAAATATTTTCAAACCTTATAAATAAAATATCAAATCTTAAAGTATGCTACTTATACTTTAATTATAAGCTTGCATGTGATAGATTATAAAGCATGTTTAGTATATGTTTCCTTTCTTTCTTATGTTAGCATAATTTTGAATAGGAGTTAGTAAGATGTAGGGTTCATTTGAAAAGAACCCAAAAATTACTTAATTCTATACCATATTCATCCCTATGCCATCATCTAAGAAGGGTTTCCTATAATTGCATGAATAAATTGCATAAATAAAAATAAAACTATTAAACAACTTTTGCATATTCCTTCTCCAGTTCATTTCTTTTATATACATGTTTGTACTTAAAGAAAGTGGTATATTAGTTTAGACAATCCTGAGTTTGTGAAGCTTTAAGTAGCACTAAGTAGGTGTTGTACCTTACACCTCTAGTTAACAATGACGTTGTACTCACTTATGCCTTTCTTACTTTCATGTATGTATGTGAAATTTTGGATAAGGAAAACCTTTTCTACTTAAGAAAAATCATGCATATTCAACTTCTAAATTTTCTTAAATGGATTACTTAGCATGCATCATAAAGTGTGTTAATTACTCCCATTTGAATGTATAAATATGCTTAGGATCCATCCATATGCTTGTTATATATGTTGGGAAAGAATTGAAGTAATATGTATTATGTGAATTTTGATTCATTTCATTTAATCTTAAAATGCCTTTATTTTTGAATATGTTTGTTTGGGTTTTATCTAAACTTAGGATTGATTAAAAGATGTAATCAAAACATTCACTTAAATGAAATTAAAATGTGAACTTACCTTAGAAATTACTTAGGGACTAGGGAAGGAAAGAGAAGTTCCCTTCTCTTTCCTCTCTTCTAACTTAGTAATTAATTGTAGGTTTCATCCAATTAAAACATGGAATAAAAATAACCCAAAACACATAAACAACTTAAATGAAACTCTCCTCTAAGTTGAACATGTCATTCACACGTAAAAAATTTGAACCTAAAGTCCTAAGCTAAGCATACCACACAAACCTTTAAAGCACACACATTAGCCTAAGTCACCACCTCTAGCTTTAGGTTAGGTTGGTGCATAGTTTGATGTTATGTTTTATTTTATGATGAATATTTTAGAGTGGATGTTAGGGTGTATGCTTGTAGAATGAATGATATGACATGCTTAGTCTAGCTATTCTTTTTTGTAGGGGATTGTGCTTAATGGGCGCCATCATAAATAAAAATATAAATGCTTCTTGCTTGTAGGTGCTTATACCCCTTAACATAATCCATAGGCCAGGTGAACTTAGTCACCCATGTGTGGGGTGATAAGTCTAATATACATGCTTGGGGTTTGTGTGGTGTGATTTAACTAACTTTATTTTGCAGGTGTTAGTTAGATTTCTACTTTCCCTTTTCATGTAAAAATTTGTATATTTAGGATTTTGGAATATTTTGTTATAGGGATTTGGATGAACATTGATCATAAGATCCTATCTTATGCACCATGTGAAGCCTTGGAGTATCCATCTTTTAACCATCCAAAGGAGAAACCAAACGAAGAAAGAAGAAAAGAATAAAGAAAGAAGAAAGAAGAATAAAGCTTGAAGGCCCCCATAACAATGAATTCCTTTGCTTAAATTATAATTTAATTCATTTGTAATCTGGGTTGTATAAGAGAAGAACTCGGCTACCCACATTTGATATCTTGGGTTTGTGCGATGGTGACTAACCACAAATGGTCATTTATTCTTTTTGTGATTAGCTTTATAATTATTTGATGATTTGTTTAGCTTTTGCATTAAGTGACATGATTTTTCTAGTTTCTTCCTTGCTTTATGTATGACCTGGATATGGATTAGTCTCTGTAGAGAAAAATAAATCTTTTACCCAACTTAATAATTAAAACTAAAACTAAATAACTCGTATCCTCACTTAAAGCTTAAGATTAAAATCAAGATAAAAGAATTAGCAACCCCTTAGCTGGATGAGCATTTCTTTATAATATCATGCACAAATGCATCTTATTTCACTCTTGATTGGAGGGCTTCCACTTTTTCCAGAGAACCTGACTTGACCTTTGAGGGTAGTGGTGGAAACTCACCTCCTACCTTCTCGCTGATTTTGGCCAATAATCTTCTTTCTCATTCATTAGTCATAAAAAATCTTATTAGCATGAGTCAAAATATTTGTCCAAAAATGAAAATAAAATGAAATTTGAAATGCATTAGATTTATAACATTTGAAGCATACCCTTTACATGATCTAATCTCTTTAGGGAGTGAGTTTAAGGACTTAGTCTCTTTCTAAATAATAATAGCCCAACTATCTTGCATAAGCATAAAGACTTGCCTACATATATTTAAAATCATAGGAGTTAGTTGGCGGCCACCCCTAGGTAGCTGTAATTCCAAGCTGTGGGGTGGTTTGTCCTCTCTTATGGAGGCAAATTAATTACTCATTTTTGCCTTAGATTTAGGTTGTGCTTTCGACCCTCATCGAAGATCCCAAGATTTAGGTTCTGAGATTGCTTTTCCCCTATGCAGGCCATAAACATAATTTCTCACCTCTTAGGCATTTCTTTAATCTTGTGTTAAGGAATCTTAAGTCCTAAAATTCTAATAAAAATACAACTCAAATAAACTAAATCAATTTCTAAAAGTTAAAGCCCAACTATAGGATAGTTTGAGATGCTTGCTAGGTTTCCTAGCATCATGGGCATCTCCTACTTATTTCCATTTTGGCTTCAATAATAACTCCCTCTTTTGATCAATCCTATTTGATCTTTAAATACAAACCAATCGATTGATAGTCTTTCCTATTGAATTCTTCAAAGACAATGATCATTTACCTTAATCGAGAGTTTTCTTAAGGATCCCATCCCTTAGGATGTAATTAATTATGGAGGCTTGCCCTTGTAGGGAACTTAACGAACTCGATTTAAAAATAAACCCTGCTTTACTTTTTTATGTGATGTAGGGAAAGAATCTCTGGTACATATGCAGATCTATCATCCTTAGGAGTCCTTGTTGAGGTGATTGGTTCCTTTAAAGGGTAGTGATTTCTATCTTTCGAGATAGTACACTATACCTTGATGATGTACCCGGTCACCTAAATAAGTATATATGTAGATCTGTGTGGCATCTTACTAAGATGAATTTCTATAAGGTCTCTTCTTTTTTTTCCACAGATTTGAAAGTTGACTTCGTATAAGAGATTTATTCACCACACCTACTCGAGTATTTGACTTAAGCTGTGATGGCTTGGAGATCTTGTCATTAGACTAATGAACGGGGGATCTTTCACCATGACCTTTTCTTGCGGCTTGTTGAGTGAGGGAGGCGTCGAACTTCGGTCACTGTGGGCTTGAGTTCGACCTTTAGAACCCACCCATGTCCTAGACTTGAAAATGTAGAGGATGATGTTATTTCCAACTTCGTTGATTGAAGCTTCCAAAATTAGGAGTTCTTGACTTAATCTTCAATATTTGATGAAACTTTTAATGTTAGACTATCTTTTGTGCATTGAAGCATTTTCTTTTTATTCTTGTAAGACCTGCAACTTTAACAATAATAGTTATAGATATATTCAGGGATCTTAGAATAAAGCTCGATGTCAACCTAAATGCATATACAAGAAGATCTCCTATTTCACAGGGAAAGATTGAACAGCTTTGATTTATAAAAATTTAAAAAAATGTCCCATGTCTAATAGGGGGATTGCAGGCTAGTTCAGAAATGTATTACAGAGTTTAAACTTTTTTAATATAAATAAATGGACCTCATTCTAATTATTATATATATTTATCAAAGGATCTTAGCTTGAAGCACGATGTCAACTTAGCTAAATATATAAAAATACCTCTTGTTTAAGAGGGGGAGGCTTTCGCAATAACTTGAAAATACATTCTCATTTTACAAGAAAATCTTCAAGTGACATTACATATGTATTTAACATGAAAGCCTTACTAGTGCAAGATTCATTTAAGTATTTATATACTTATCCATAGTCACTTGTGATATTTCTTGAGATATCGACCGTTGATTGGTGGCATCGATCGTTGACCATTCTTGTTAATAAGCTGGTAGGCTCCTCCTTCGACACCTTCTCTATGATGTAAGAACCTTCCCAGTTAGCTTCAAATTAATCACCAATCATGCGATGAGGGATGATTGGCCTTCTCAGCACTAGATTTTGGAATGTTTGAGGGCGTTCTGAACTATTGAATGCTTTAGACATCCTCGCTCGATAAATTTCTAAACTTTGTTGAGCTTGGAGTTTAACTCCACCAAGCGTATCCAACTCTTTCATTTACAGGAAAGTGTTCTTATCTTATGTAAGATTGAATTGGACAGCTACTCGAAGTGATGGTAGCTCAATTTCTAGTGGCAGAACAGCTTCAACTCCAAATGTTAGAGCATAAAGAGTGGCCTTGGTTGGCATTTTGTAAGTTGTTCTATATGCCTAGAGTGCTTCCATCATTTTAGTGTGTCATTCTCTTTTATTCCTCATGATAATCATTTTGAATAACTTCATTAAGATTCTATTGAAGGCCTCTGCCAAACCATTGGCCCTTGGATTGTAGATTGATGAGTACGGCCAATCAATTTTGTGTCAATCAGTGAATCGATATCTTGCACTCTTGAAAGCCGGGCTGTTGTGTGAAATGATTCATCATGGCATCCTGAATCTATAGTCAACATTATTGGTGAAGAAGTTGATGAGTTGATCAATAGTGACTTTCTTAAACGAGTATCTTCAGCCCATTTGGAGAAGTAGTTAGTAACTGCTAAAATGAATCGATGTCCCACTAATGATGGAGGATCAATCGGTCTAATTATATCTGTGCTCCAACTTTCGAATGGCTAGGACACTATTATTGGGTGTAGAGGATTCAGAGGTTGATGAATGAGATTCTCGTGGACTTGATATTCATGAAATTTCTTGACAAGATTTATTCAGTCTTTCACCATTGAAGGCCAATAGTATCCTATCCTCTTAATTTTTATTGCCATTTTAGGACCTGACTGATGCGCCTTGCAAAGTCCTTCATGAATTTTGAACATAACCTTGTTGGCTTCATGCGTCTCTAAGCATCGCAGCCATATTTGTCAAAGGATCTACGGTACAATGTGTCATTGACGTAAGCATATCATAGGATTCTTTTTGTAATTTGTGTGGCTAGTGATTTATTGTTCGACAATTTGATTTTCTTGAAATAATTGATGAAGGGTTGTCTACAATCATCTGGCTCTTCCATTATGAAAGCTTTGCATGATTTGTTCATAGTACTCTTGAGTTTTTTTATCTCTTATACTTGCTATTATTTGGGAGAGTGAGGAGCAACTTGAATTACTTCCTGCTATCTTGAGTTTGATGTCCCCTCTATTTATGGGGAACATGGATTTACTGGTTGTAGAACTCGATGGGTGGACACTTTAATCAACACATCATCGTCATCCATGTTCACCATCTCTTTTTCCAGCTTGGCCAAGCAATCTACTTTACTATTCTTCGATCGAGAAACTCGAGCTAGTTTAATATTTGGAATTTGCTTCATGAGCTCAAGCACTCGCCTATGATAATATGCCAATTTAAGCTTATTAATCTTATAGAGACCCAACACTTGGTTGATTACCAATTGAGAGTCTCCAAAGATTCTTAAATTTTGGATGTCGATAACCACAACTTCTTCAAGACTTGCTACCAATGCCTCATATTCAACTTCATTGTTGGTTCTTGATGAATGTATGAATATATTATGCCTTCTAGTGTTATGAAGATGAGGCCAATGCTAGCTCTTGCTCTCGGCAGGTTTGGGAGCTGAGCAGACTTAATAGATGATGCACCGTCGAAATACATTTTTCATATCTACGGCTCCTCTCTTTCATGGAGAAGTAAAATATGTTCATCAGGTTAAATCATCATTGACTATTAAATCTATTGAGATAGGATGTGCAACAAGCAAATCTACTAGTATTTGCCCCTTAATAACATTTTGAGATACATATGTGATATCAAATTATAATAGGAGTACTACCCATCATGCCATACAACATGTCAATGCTGATCTTATAATCAAAAACTTTAGCAGATCATTCTTTGAGATGAGTGTTATCTTATGTGATAACTTATAATGTTGAAGCTTCTGTGCGGCAAAGATCAGTGCAAGATAGTGCTTCTTGATCGAAGAGTACTTTGTCTCAGCTCTTATTAATCTTTGACTGATATAGTACAACAAATTTTTTTGCCTTCTTCATTGTGCTATGCAAGCAATGCTCTGAGGGATTCTTCTAATATAGCGGTAAATAAAATGAGAGGCTTTCCCAAGATTAGTGCCACCATAATTGGGGGATTTAATAGGTTTCTCTTGATGCTATCAAATGCCTATTGACATTCATCATCTCACTTAAATGGAGCATTCTTCTTCATCAATTAACAAATTATTGATATTTGCCCGACAGATTTGATATGAAGCACCGAATGAATGCCAAATGTCCTTGCACAGAATGAAGCTAATGAAGATTCTTCGGCAGTGGCATATCCACTATCGCTTTGATTTTATTAGGGTCATTCTCAATTCCTTTATGCGGTACCACATTGCCGAGGAATTTTCTAGATGAAACCCCAAATGCATATTTGAGAGAACTCATCTTGAGAATGTACTACCTAATTCTTTCAAAGACCATCCTCAGGTCATCAAAATGATCTTTTCGATCTATGCTCTTGACAACAAGGTCATCCACGTAGCATTCTCCTTTTTGATGAATCAGCTCATCAAAGATGCCTGTCATGGCCCTTTGATATGTAGCTCTAGTATTCTTCAATCGAAAGAGCATGACTGTGTAGCAGTATATACCAATTGGCATCTTGAATGATGTATGCTTCTCATCTTCAAGAGCCATCTTGATTTAATTGTATCCCGATAATCCATCTATAAATGAGAATATGTCATTGTTAGAAGTATAGTCTACTAGCAGATCTGATATTGGAAGCAAATAATCCTCTTTTGGGCATGCTTTATTCATATCTTAAAAATCAATGCAGATATGAATTTGACCATTCTTCTTACTCACTGGAACAATGTTGGCTTTCCAATTTGCATACTTTTCTTTTTGGATAAAGCCTGCTTCAATCAGCTTCTTAGTTTCTATAATTACTTGTTCTTCAATCTACAATCTCATTTGCCTAAGAGCTTTCTTAACAGGTATTGCATCTAGTTTAATGACAAGTTTATGAACTGTCACCTTAGGGGATAAGCCTAGCATTTCAGAGTATGCCCAAGGAAAGCAGTCCCTGAATTCATAGTAGAGCTTTCATTTCTTCAACCTATTCATTAGGCAGAAGGGCACCAATGAAGGTTGGGAGAGGATCATCCTCTGTTCCCAAGTTGATTTCCTTTAACTCATCCATGGTAGCTTATTTTCCACCATCTTTAAGCTCTTTAGGTGCTGGCTTGGCTTCTACTTCTTCATCGTTGGTCAGACAAACCTCATAAAGATTATCTTCATTTTTAATTTTAGTTTGAACTTCATTTTCATTGCATAACAAGATCTTTGAGGAAGCCTACATTGGACATATCCAAGACCTTTAAATATATAATTATCATACTTTCATGAGGTTTGTTGATGTTTTAAACCCCAGAGGGTATCAAAGAAGTGGGCTCGCCATTTATCTGTTTCAATATCAACTCCCAATTTGTGCATCATCTTGCGAATCCTTGGAGGATAATATTTTGACATTCTTGTGAGAACCATGTCATCAGGTTCATCAAATTGCATGAGCTAATCAAAATCCTCATGATAGCACTCCTCAAACTTATAAAATAAAATTCCATGTTCATTACTTCAAAGCAAAGGAGGCAAATAGAAAGTCTTTAACTCTTTAACAATGTGGACTTCACATGGAGTGATTTCTTTAAAATGTTGAAAAGGAACTGACACAATCAATAATGATTCTTTTGATATCAACATGTCTACCATCCTTCTTAAAGAGATACACTTCACTTTCATAGGTAGGTTCAAAATCATACTCAATATTTGAGTATTCCATAATTTTTTTCCTTTCACTAGAGACTTATTAGCTCCCTTAGGCCCAAAGGGAGGATCATCCTCTTCTTCTTTTATGTCATTGCCTAGATGAGGGACTAGCCTTTTCAACCTATGTGATGCACTAGTTACTTTAGGAAGAGCATCATCTTCTTCCTTCTTTTTTCCTTCTTCACTTCTTTGTGTTATTTTGCAACCATTGAGGTATAAGCTTTGGATTATTGAGGCTTGGGCTCTTTCAACAAATAGTATTTCACATCTGTGTAGATTTTAGCTTCATGGACTACAAATGGTTCAAGATTTCCATATATTATGTATTTTTCATTATCTCTTATGTATTTCATGCATTGGTGCATAGTAGACGAAACTATTCTGTACTCATGTAGCTAAGGATGAGCCAACAAGGCCCTGAACGAGGTGTCAGCATCAATGACATGGAATTTAGCTTCTATGTAAAGCTCCTCGAATCTTAGTTGTAAGGTAAAATATCCGAGAGACTTTTGTCTTTTCATTGAATCCATTATGGTGAAATATTTCCTCTTTATCTATCCTTTTGAAGAGGATAAATGAAAATAGAAATATAAGCCTTTAGTTTGGATACCACATAGATCCGCAGATATTCTTATTAGGGTGATCGAGTATGACATTGATGAGATGTGTACTATCTCAAAAGGTAGAAGTCACCACCCAACAATGGACCTAATCACCTGAATAAGGACTCCTAAGGACTATGGGTCTTTGTATGTACTAGAGATTCTTTACGTACTTTTCATGGAAAAGTAAATGAAGGTTTATTTTAAACTGGGTTTGTTAAGTTCCCTATGGAGGCAAGCCCCCATAGTTAATTCTATATTAAGAAATGAGATTCCTTAAGAATACTCTCGATTAAGGTAAATGATCATTTTCTCCAAAGATTTTGAAGGTTAGAATATCAATAAATTAGTTTATTTTGGAAGATCAAATGGGATTGATCAAAGGGAGAGAGTTATTATCGAAGCAAAAGGAAGATAAGTAGGAGATGTTCATGATGCTAGGAAACCTAGTGAGCATCTCAAACTATCATATGGTTGGGTTTTACATTTTTAAAATTTGAAAAGGATTGATTTGTTTGAGTTGGATTTTTTTATTAGAATGCTTGGCCTTATAATTCCATGATACAAGGTCATAGAAGTGCATAAGAGGTGAGGATTTATGCTCGTAGCCTGTAAAGGGAAGTAGCAACCTCTGAACTTAAATTTAGGGAGCTTTGGCAAGGGCCAAAAGCATGACCTAAATCTAAGGTGAAAATGAGTATTTAGTTTACCTCCACAAGAGAGGATAAACCACCCAACTGTTGGACTTACAACCGCTTGGGGGTGGCCACCAACTTACTCTTCCAACAATTTTAAATTCATGTAGACAAGTTATATGTTTATGGAAGATAACAAAGTTGTTATTTATTTAGAAAGAGCCTAAGTCCTTAAACACACTCTAAGACTAGATCATGTAGGGCATGATTCAATGACTTAAATCTAATGCAAAATTGTCATATGTTTTATTTTCATTTAGGACAATCATTTGATTCATGCTATAGGATTCATATGCCTAATGCATGCAAAATAAGATTATGGACCAAAATCAACAAGATAGGAGGTCTATTTCCACCACGGCTCTCACAGATCAAGCCAAGTTCTCTGGAAGGTGGAAGCCGTCCAATCAAGAGTGAAATAATATGTTTTTATGCATGATGTTAGAAAAGTAAGACAACATCCAGCTAAAGGGTTGTTAATTATTTTATCTTATTTTATAGTCTAAGCTTTATGTGAGGTTATGAGTTATTTATTTATTTTAGTTTGAATTGATTAGTTTAGTAGAAAATTTATTTTTTTCTAAGAGCTTAATCGTCATCCAGGCCATATATCAAAGCTAGGAAGAAACTAGGAAACATGCCATCTTAATGCACATGCTAAATAAACATCAAACATTTTATAAAGCTAGCACAAAAGAATAAGAGGCCATTTGTGGTCAGGCTCCACTACATAAACCTAAAAGAAATTGGGTAGTCGAGCTCTACCCTTATACAACTGGATTACAAATGAATTACAAAAAGGAATTCATGTTATGGGGAGTCTTCATTCTTCTTTTCTTCTTTCTTCTTTCTTTTTTTTGGTTCCTTCTTTTGTATGGTTGAAATGTGGATGCTCCAAAGGCTTCACGTGGTACATAAGATATAATCTTATAACCAATGTTCATCCTAATCTCTCATAACAATCATTCCAAACTCCTAATTACAAAATTACATAAAAAGGGAAAAGTAAATCTAACAAAAACTTGCAAAATAGAGATTAACTGAACAAACCACACATTCCCAAGCATGTATATAAACAAATTGGACTTAGCACCCCACACATAGGTAACCACGTCCACCTCACCTATTTTGGATTATATTTAAGGGTATAAGCAACTTGCACAACAAAAGGAATTATATTTTTATTAGAACACCACTTAAGCATAATCCCCCACAGAAGATAATGATTAAACTAAATAATCCTACCATTCATTCTACACACGTACACCCTAATATCCAGACTAAAATATTACATCACAAAATAAAAGCAAAGTATCAAACCATGCACCGCCCTAACCTAAAGCTAGAAATATTGACTTAGTCTAATGTGTGCGCTAGTTAATGTTTGTCTGGTATGCTTAGCTATGGCTTTAAGGTTTAAATTTTCTAAGTATGAAAAATGTTCAACTTAGATAGGTGATTTTATTCAAGTTGTTTAGTTGATTTTTATTTGGTGATTTATTTAGGTTTGAGTGAATTTATAATTAATCACTAAATTGTAAAGAGAGAAAAAGAGAATGGAACTTCTCTTTCCTCCCCACCTTAAGTAATTTCTAAGGTAGATTCATATTTGATTTTTGTTTAGTGAATGTTTTATTATGTATTTTAATTAATCTTATATTTATATTAACTTTAAATAAACCTATTCAAAAAGAGAGGCATTTTAAGATTAAATAAAGTGAAATAATATTACAAAACACACACCACTTTATTTCTTTCCCAACATTTATGACATGCATATGAATGAATCCTAAGCATATCTATACATGCAAATGAGAATATTTAGCACCTTAATGATGAATGCTATAGTGTTACTTAAGAAAATTTGGATGTTTATGATGCATGATTTTCATTAAGTAAAAAAAGGGGGTATTCTTTTATCCTTTATTCATATGCACATGTGTATGTATGAAAGGCATAAGTGAGTACAACGCCATTGTTAACACTAGAGGTGTAAGGTACAAGAAGTACTTAGAGTTACTTAAAGCCTCACAACCCCGGGGTTGTCCAGATTAATATACCACTTTTCTTAGATACATATGATGTACAAAAGAAATGAAAAAGAAAAAAAGATGCAACAATGTATGTTTGTTTGATTTTGGTTTGATTATTCAATTCATATGTGTGATGTGAATTCTCTCTTAAGTTATGACATAGGAGTGTATATGAATGATTTGAGCAAGTGTTTTGTCCTTTTCAAATGGACTATACACTTTGCAAATTCTATACAATTCTTTATTAAGAAAGAGAGGGAGAATCAAAGCCACATGACACATATCTTTATATTCCTCACATGCAAGCATATAAATAATTATACGTAGGATACCTTTCAATTTTGATGTTTAATTTATAGGTTTTGAAAATAATTTAATAGATTTAATAGTGATAATAGCCATTCATATTCTTACTTTAGCCAAAACATGGAATTTGACATAAAGCAAACATTTCATTTCAATTTTGATTTTTAAAAGGAATGAATGCATGATTTTCATATGATATACATATTTAACATGCTAGGAAAGAAATAAAGTGATGAAAGCAACATAAATTCATTCACCCTAATTAATTCCTAAAGAAATCCATGGAATAAAATTATTTAAAGCAAATCAAATTTAGTTTTAAAGAAATTTTAATTTTGTTTGAATTTGATTCCAATTTAAGAAATGAGAGATGTGTTTGCTGGTCTAACCGATTCCCACATGTGTATGTTATTTTTGTTTAATTTTTAGGTGATTAGGTCAATTTTATATTTTAGTTAGGTTAAGGTATACATTAAGTGTATTAATTATCCCTACCACCTTAGCATATTTAACCAAATAATTATGAGCTAATGATGACATAAAACCACACAAAGAATTTAAATCAGCAATGCACCTAGAAAGAGAAGGGCCTGATGCATTTGACTCATAATTAATGATTAATTAAGCTAAAGGGTTTAAGTTAAGTACTTTCATAACCCTTCCCACACATGTGGATTAGGTTTTGATTTTCTTAAGCCACTTTGGTTATTAAACACCTAAGCATCTACCCAAGATGGATTGATTAAGTTCTAGGATGTTTTGAAAATTTTATCAAGTTAATTAAGTAGGTAATTAGTGGATTAATCTTTAATTGAATTTGGATTAAGGAAGGGAAAGAGGGTTTATGGAATAGCTTATGGAAAATATCTCAAAATTATTCTATAAATATCTTGATCACTCAAACAAAGCATAATTAATCAATTAAGGGATTAAACCACTATTCACTCATTTAATTAGGCTTAATTACATTAATTGGGTAATGAAGGATTCAATAATTGATTCCCGTAATTAACCCATCAATAAATCACAAGAAAATTAGGGGAGGTAGAGGTCAGCCCCTTAAATGCACATGAGAAGTTTGAGATTAATCAGTGGGATAATTAGGGAGTAATTAAGATTATTAGGTTTTCATTAAAACTCTAATCAAGAAAATATACTATTTAAAATCTAGTGAAATTAATTTTAGAATATTCTCCTCTAAATTATCTTTCTAATGCTCCTTATATTTTTAGAATTTTTCTAGAATTAGTTATGCAATTATGAACATTCAGTGATTAAGAATACTTAAATAAATCCCTAATTAAAATAGCTAATCCCATTGGTGCCTCGTGGAGGCTGACGCGACATCCGCTTTCCACGTGGCACAACGAGAGAGGCTATTTAAATTGTCACATCGTAGCATCACGTCAGTGGTGGCGCTACACGCTTTCTCCCCATTCATTTGATTGGGATCAAGATGATTAAGCTCGCGGTAAAGGATTAAGATCTATCGTTGATCATAGTCGTCCATCCAAAATGCATGGATGGACGACCCATGATCCATCCTTGATCTTCCCTATGGGAGATGGCCAACATCCATCTTCTAAGGGAAGATCCGATCTCGATTGAGCTTGGATTGGATCCAAATTCAACTCACACCATCTAAGAGTAAAGGGGAACACATCCACCAGCTAACTTTGCTTGGGGTGAAACTTTTCTTCATAAAAGGTCCAAGAAAAAAATGAAACTATGCTTGGTTTAATGGCATACCATGGAGGCTATCATCGATGCCCAAATCCCTTGAAGTAGCTTCGCCTAGTGGAGACGAAGCCTATTGAAGGTTTGAGGTATTAAGATTGAATGGATCTTCTTATGGACCAAGGTCACCTTCAAAGGCTCACGACCTTGATCGAAGTCCCACCTCCCTTGCCTTTGGAGCTTGGAAGAAGCTTGGGATGAGTTTGATTAGGCCCTCTGAGGGTGCTCGAAGGAGGAATTGAATTAGTTTGGAGTATTGAGTGAGATGGAAATTGGCTTGAGCTCGCCTATTTTGATTTAGAGAAATCAAAAAAATGGAGAATTCTAAATCACTCTAGAAAGCTTGGGGAGACTTGCAATGGCTTGCCCTGAATCCCTAAGTTTAATCGAATAGGAGAGAATGAAATTCAAGTGAAATTAGGGGGAGTATATCTCCCTCTAGGTGAATCAGATGGCCATGAAGAGTTTTGCCATTTTCATCTAATACACCTCCTTGAGTGGGTTTGTTAGGCTGTTATAGGTGTCCTGGCATTTAGTTTTGTTAGAAGAGTGGAGTGGTGAAGCTTGCCATGTGCTTAATTGAGTTGAGGAAGGATTTTCATGTGCTCAATTTGAAGGAAGTGGTTAGTTTTGGCCTTCGATTGGGTTGGGCTGACCCAAACCCATTGGGTTATGTGCACCATATCCATTAGTGACCATTTGGTCCACTAAGAGGATGCTAAGTGTACATGAAGAGGAATTGACCAAATTCCAAGTGGTTTTGAGTTTAGGTTACCCTATGGCCTAGAGGTAAAATGGTCATTTGGCTTGGATTTCAGTTTGAATATAATTTGTATGATTCAAAAATGGGTTAGGCCAAGTTTCATTGAATTTAGAGTTGGTTTGATATGATTTGGCTCATGTTGACCAATTTAGGTCAAAATGGGTCAACTTTGGTCAAGTTGACCAATTGGTCAAATTGGGTCAAACCATGGGTTGGGCCAAGTTCATATGACCATTTGAAATATGTTGGCATTATTGGTTTGGTTCAATTTGATTTATATTTGAATTTGGTTCATATTTAGGTCAAATGGGTCAAGTTGGCCAATTTGACCCATTTGACCTATTTGGGTTAGGTCATGGGTTAGTTTATGTTTGGTTGATCATTTGAAATGGATTGGTATCCTTGTTTCCAATAAATTTAGTTTATATTTGGATTTGGCTCAATTTGACACTTTAGGTCAAGTTGGGTTCAAGGTCAACTGGGCTAGGTTAGGTTCAGTTGGCCAATTGTTTTGGTCAAGTTCAACAAGTGAGGAATGAACTTGACCCATTATTTTCAATCAATTTGGCTTAGATCAAGTTTTGACACATTTTGACTTTTAGGTCAAGTTGGGTCAACTCAAGGTCCAATGGGCTAGGTTAGTTTCAAATGATGACTTGTCAAGTTCAAACATTGGTCATGAATGAGTTTTGATCACTGATTTCAATCAATTTGGCCTATGGTGGATTTTTTTAGTTTATTTCATTTGTTTTGGTCAACCCTTAGGTTTGACTTGGTTTGACCCAATTTGAGTGATAAATCATCTTATGATGATTGTTGCTCATAATGTAAGGCTTAGTTGGGCTTGATTCAATCCAATTTGGGTAGGATTAGAATTTGGCTCATAAGGGGTATTTTAGGTCACTTTGGGTCAAGTGAGCCTAAGTGGGTCAAATGGCTTGGTCAAAGCTTGATTTGAGTTTGATTGAACTCACATATGGACTTATGATTGAAATATAAATCCATTTGCAAGTGGTTTAAAGTCAAATGGGTTTTGATCCACTTGACAATTTCAAGTTCAAAGGGGTGAACATGAGTTTGGTTTGATTTTGAATTTTGTTTTGGTTTGATGATTGAAGTTTATTTTGATATTTGGATTCATGATTGTAGGATTGATTGAATCATAAAGAAAAATCAAGATTTTGGCTTGATTTGAATTGGATTTGGCCAAGGTCAAGAGTTTGACTTGAAAGGATTAGGTTAAATTTTGATTGAATTTGGATTTGAATTTTGGGTTTAGTTTTGATATTTGAATTTATATTTAATTTATATATGTGAATATAAATGGGTTATGAGAAAATTCCTTGAATTTGAATTGATTTAGAATTGATTTAGGCTAAGTCCATGAGAGGGAATCAAAATGACTCAGGAAATATTTTTTTATTTGGATTTGAATTTTGAATTTGGTTTGATTAATTTGAATTTATATTTCATTTATATATGTGAATATAAATGAGAATATAGATGGGTTATGAGAAAATTTCTTGAATTTGAATTGATTTAGATTTGATTTAGGCTAAGTCCACGAGAGGGAATCAAAGGACTTAGGAAATATTTTAAAGTTTGGAATCCAATCATGGGCTTCAATCATAGGTTTCAATTATTACGAATTGATCCATGATTTGAAAAAATACATTGAATTGATTTGAGGTTTGAGTTAGAGTTGGAGTTCGTATGGGTTTGGAATTTATCTTGAAAGAAGGAAGTGATGATTTGTTTTAAGCTATTGGGTAGGCAAATTTTCCTAACACACCTAAGGCATGACCTATTCCTATGGTGACTCTCTAAGTCTCTGTGAGCTAGGTTGAGTATCCACCTAATCACTAGATGTGTCTTAAGACTAAGAAACTCTTAAAGTCTAAGAGAAGTCCTATGTCTAAGATGGAGGGGTTGAGAGCTCATCCTAAAAATGAGGTCAACAAAGGGTGCCCAATAGGTGTGGTGTGACTGGCAAGGAACACCATACATATTGGTGTTGACCAAAACGATCAACAACATCGAATGATCAAAAGCACTAACAAAGATGATCTACTCCTAACCCAAGGTGTAGCATGAATCCAGAGCTTAGTGCAATTGACTCTACTTATGTCAAGGACATAAGAGAGGGGAGGAGGAATATATTAGGGATAGAGTTTGTTAGCCTTCCACTAGGGAAGCAGGTTCAAATCATCAAGGGGATGAGGTTTGATTTGATTTGATTTGTTTAATTTATTTTGATTATTTTGATTTAATTGACTCAGGGGAGGTTGATTGGATTTGTTTTGGATTTTTAGATTTTGGATTTTGAGAAGGGCTCTGTTGGTTTACGATGGATCACACTAAGTAGAAGCGGCCGAGGCTTAGATCTATTGCATGTTTATCAATTCAAAGGGTAGTCTACCAACCACATAGTAAGACAAGCCAAATAGAGGGATGCCTTTCGATGTGCAATGGTCAAGTTAGGAAGAAAGTGCGGGGACTCACATCTCCCAAAATAAGGAACTATTGGGGTGATCGGTTGGCAAGAGAGCAAATCAAACCTGACCTAGGGCTGACTATTGAGTGAATGCCGCTGGGTGACTTAGATCAGCTTAAAGATAGTCAAGATTAATTTCATTCTTTAATTTATTTTGATGGATTCCATTGGTTTGCGATGGATCACATTAAGAAGGAGCTTATATTAGCGTAGACCTATCTCAGACTTATTGGACCGAAGTAGCTTCCCAGCCGATGGGAGAATTATCTAACCAAAGGAGTGCCTTTTAGTTTGCCATGATTAATTTAAGAGAAGAAAGCTCACGTACTCACATCTTTCACTACGAAAGACCACTGGGGTGATCAGTTACTTTGGGTAACAAATCGAACCCGACCTAGACGCTGTCGATTGTACCATGCTAGAAAGAATGCATCATAGTCTTACATCTTCCAAAGCAATGACGGGGTAACTATTGTGAAAAAATAGATTGAACTTGACCTAAGGGCTATATGGAGTGAGCACGAACGGGATTTATCTCAACTCAAGTAGTCAGGCAATTCTTATAGGGAGTTATGCTGACACTGCCCTAAAGATAGGATGTGTGCTTGGAAAAGGTGGCCCTTTGGGGGCTTGAATTCCTAATCTACATGTGAATTAATTAATTTGATTGTTTAGTTAATTTATCGTGGACCCTATTAGTTTGTGAGGGATCAAATTGAGAAGGAGCTTATATCAGCCTAGACCTATCTCAGATTTACTGAACCAAAGGAGAATTTGTGCATCCACTAAACAAATTCTCCAACCACATGGGTGGCTACTAGGAAATGGGGACTATCCAATCCAAGAGTAACTCGGGTAGTGTCTAAATGGGGTCGCAAAGGATGTGATCCAAATAGAATGCCCACAGGGAGAGGGGCCACTAAGGGCTTAATCCAAAACCAAGGAGAAGATGACATGGCTAGTCATATATCAAATAGATATTTGGTGGCAAACGTAAGGAGAAAGTGTGGGAACTCACATCTACTAAGATTGGTGTATAGCAAACATCAAACAACCTAAGGTCGTTTGCAACAATCAGAAGAAAGTTCGGGACTCACATCCTCTATACGGAATTGATTAATAGTCTATCTTCTCGATAGCATCCGACCTAGGGCTACCGAGTGAATGCCGCTAGGACTTATATCAACTCAAATATAGTCAAGATGTAAGGAGCCTGGGACTTATCCTAAATCTCAAATATACCGACCTAGTTAGATCATGTTCAAGAAGACAATGATTCACATTTTCTTAAATAAAAAAATTAACATGAGGTAGCTTAGGGCAAGAAGTCTACCAAACTAACAAGGAGCTCATTGGTTTGCAGTGGTCAAGTTAGGAAGAAAGCGTGGGGATTCACATCTTCCAAACAAGTGACCACTAGGGTAACATACTAACGAGGTAGCATGTAGACTCGACCTAGAGCAGCTAATGAGTGAGTGTCACAGGATTTCTCTCACATCAAAATAGCCCAAGATAAAAGATATGTGTTTACTTTTGTTCTTGTGTTAAAGGGAATATGATGCCTCTTGTGTTCTCTTACACCTACCTTAAACATGCTAGGGATTTTGATGAAATGGTGCCACGAATGGCAACTGGGATTTCCACTAAGGAAGGATGCCGCTTCGGTTCTCTCACACCCATTCCAATAATGTTGGGAGATTATGTTTGTGTTGTGAAAGAGGGATAGGATGTCTCTGGGGGACTCTTACACCTATCCTAGATACGTCATGGTAGATTCGCAAGACAAGCAAACAACGCTTCAAAAGAAGAGAAGATTTTGTTGAAATGGAATCAAATTTTTGTTTATTTATTGATAATTATTTTCAAACATATTTTATGGGTAATATTTCTTAAATAGAGCCCATTAACTGGAAGCATCAGGTGTTCCCCTTTACAATCAATAAGCTGATAAGATCCTCCTTAGTAGGCCTTCTCTATGACATAGGGGCCTTCCCAAGTAGGTTCAAACTTACCTCCCATCTTTTGATGGGCAACAATTAGTCTCCTTTGGACTAACACAAGTTTTCCTACTTGGAAAGACCTAGGCGACTGCCTTGTTGTGAGCTTGAATCATTTTGGCCTTGTACAACTTGAGGTTCGCAGCCTTAAGTGGCTCTCCTCAAACCTTGAGCTCTTCTAACCACAACTTTGCATTACGCAATGATCTTGCTACCCAATGCTATCCTTAGTGATGGAGTAAAACTTCAAAGGTAGAATGACTTCAAACCCATATACTAAGAAAATGGGTATAGAGTTGAGATGTATGGGTAGCCACAAGGCTTCAACCAACTGCTCATTCCACTGCCACTTATTGTCATCAAGAGTCTTCTTTAATATTTGGATGAGAGTTTTGTTGAATGCTTATGCTATATCATTTGCTCTGGGGTGATAGATGACAGAGTACCTCCAATCTATACCGTGGCTTCTGACGAAGCTTTTGATCTTGGTGCTTTTGAATACAATACTATTATCAGATATAATTCATCAAGGCACCCTGAATCTATATACGATATGGTTCCTGAAAAATTGAAGCACATGCTAAGCTGTAACCTCTCTGAGTGGGATTGCCTCCGCCCACTTGGAAAATTAGTTGGTGGTAGCTAAGATGAACTGATGACCCTTAAAAGAAGTAGGATCAATAGGACCCACGATGTCGGTACCCTAACACTCGAATGACCATGAAGCCAACGTAGGGTGTAGAATGTTGGGTGGTTGGTGTAAGACCACACCGTGTACCTAACACTGATGGCATCTCCTAGCTACATCCATGCAGTCTGTAACTATTGAAGGCCAATAGTATCCTAATCTCTTGATCTTCATCTTCATCTTCATATCAGATTGATGCACTTTGCATAGACCTAAATGTACCTTGGTTATAATGCCATGGGCTTCGTGTTTATCTAAACAACATAACCACATTTGAACAAAGGACCGTTAGTATAGAGTGCCATCAACGAGAGCATAAGAGAGATCTCTATTTCACCTAATGGGCTTGTGACTTTTCTTTAGGTAGTTTACCAATGTTCAAATAATTTATGAACGCTTGCCTCCAATCCAACTCCTTGCCTATTTTGGCAACGACAACCTCCCCTTCAAGAGAAAGTCTCAATGAGTTTAGCATCAATAAGGGATAGGACTTGTCTATTTTGGACCCTTATTGAATGGACTCATCTTGACATTCCAATTCTTTAAAAGTTTGGCCAAAGCCGCTACTACGTTCTCTGCTGAGAACCTTGTATGGTGACTTTAGGGATTTGGGCCAACAGCTTCGTGGTATACTTGTCATAATGATGAAGCTTGGGTTTGAAAACCTTGTAGGACCCGACAATCTGGTTGATAACCAACTAAAAATCCCCAAAAATGTTGATACTCTTGGCACAGACTATGATGGCTAACTCCAGACTGGCAATCAAAGCCTTATACTCGGCTTCACTGTTGGTGCAAGGATTGGAAAGATAGTATGAGAATCTCATCACATTACGGTCTAGAGTTAGGAGAACTATTCCTACCCCTGCCTTTCTTGGAAGAATAGATCATGATGCTTCCCATTTATGAAAAGAAGCTGCACCATCAAAATACATCTCCCATTAATGGTTATCAACCTTTTCTAAGTTCATGATTTGTTCATCAGGAGATCATCACTAAGCAGAGAATCAGCATGAAGTGGGAGTGTTGCTAAGAAATTCGCTAGTGCTTATCCTTTTACCGCATGGAGGGATACAATTGTGATATCAAACTATGAAAGGATCACAGACCATCGTGCCAAATGTCCGGATAGCATCGGCCATGTCATGAGATACTGCAGTGGATTGGTTATAGAAATCAAGTTCACCTTATGAGAAAGCTTATAGTGCCATAGCTTTTAGGATGCAAAGATCAAGGCTAGGCAATATTTCTAAATGTGTGGATAGTTTGCTTCACCAGGAATTAGATGACGGTTGAGGTAATAGAGAGCACTCTCCTTCCCTTTGTCATTGGCTTGGACCAATAAAGTACTGAGAGAGTCATCTAATGCAGTAGTATAGAGGATGAGTGGCCCGCCGGATGGGGCGCTAGTGGCTTCACCAAATACCGCTTGATATCTTCAAAGGCATGCGACACTTGTCATCCCACTTGAACTTGACATCCTTTTGACAAAAAATGGCTTGCATCTCCCAAACAGGTTGGAAATAAAGCGTCATAGATACGCCAACTGTCCTTGGAAAGATCTGAGTTGAGTTAAACTCTTAAGAGGTGGCATTTCTAAGATAGCTTTGATCTTTTCTAGTTCTATTTCTATTCCCCAGTGTTAGACAACAAATCTAAGGAATTTCCTTGAAGCTGCTCCGAATGCACACTTTAGGAAATTTTTTTTGAGGTTATATTATCTTAACCGTCCAAAAACTACTCTCAAGTCAAAGAGATGATCTTTCTTTTCTCTGCTTTTCACTATTATATCATCAACATAGTACTCAGCCTGATGATGCATGAGTTCATTGAAGATCTGAGTCATGGCCCATTGGTATGTAACACAAGAATTTTTAAGGCCAAAAGGCATGACCTTATAACAATAGATTCTGATTAGGGTTCAAAAAATAGTGTTTCTTTCATCCTCAGGGGCCATCTTAATTTGGTTATAACTAGATGACCCATTCATGAAGAAGAATACTACATGAGATGAGCTGATGTCCACCATTAATTCTGGCATAAGAAGAAATAGCTCATCCTTAGGACATGCCTTGTTCAAGTCCCTAAAATTGACCCATATGTGAATTTGGTCATTCTTCTTCTTAACTGACACAACGCTAACCATGTAGGATATTTTTCTTCCCTGATGAAACCATCATCGATCAATTTCTTAACTTCAAAAATGGCCTGTTGTTTGATTTTTAAATTGAATGCATCTAGGAGCTTGCTTGATAGGGTTAGCTAGGATCTATTATTAGTTTGTGGGCTGCTACGTTAAGAGATAATCTGGGCATCTCTTTATAGTTCCATGCAAAGCAGTCCTTAAACTCAGTAAATAGCCTAAGTAAGTCATTGATTTCTTCTTTATTCAACAATGAATTGATGTATGCCAGGCATAAATTTTCTTCTGCCATGAGATTGATTTCTTTAAGCTTGTCAATTATTGAATGAATCTCCTCTTCAAATTCTAGTGGTGCATCTTTGATTTAGAGATCATATGGATCATTTGAGGTTTCTAAACACACATTTCATAAGAGTTGGT
This sequence comes from Cymbidium sinense, assembly GCA_021442155.1. Lineage (NCBI taxonomy): Eukaryota > Viridiplantae > Streptophyta > Magnoliopsida > Asparagales > Orchidaceae > Cymbidium > Cymbidium sinense. The sequence goes on along the minus strand of JAKCPB010000303.1, from coordinate 407,403 downwards.
TTGGAGTGAAAAGAACCTATCAAACTCCAGATGATTAGTGACAACTAAGCAATAGTCATCATCATCGACTGGACCCACTATACCAAATCCTAATTCTGATCTTGATCGTGCATCCATGCATGTGTTGTTATATAGCTTTTTGAAGTACTCTGACTTGTGCTTAGACCATGAATAAGGAATCAAACCCTTCTTTCCAAGATTAAGAACACAAAGTGAGTATCAATCAAAAGGAAATTCCATTAATTCTTTATATGAATTCTCCTCAAGTTTTACATCAACTTTAGGACTTGAGGAGAATGATTTCATAAAGAATCTCTTCAGCTTCATATCTTTGAAATACTGAGGGGCTTCCTTAACTACTAAACCTTCAACTTTTTGAGATGAAAGTGAGGTTAGAGCTAAGGTTCCTAACTACTGCCTGATAATTTTATATACATCTGATTCAAATACTTTGCTTTGTCTGGAGGCCCAATCTTCATCGCTGTCTGGCTCAAGTGTCGCCTCTAATGAAACCCATTGAGTGGGGTTGGCTGGTATGCTAATCACATTAGACTCATCCTTCGAGCTGGATTCCAAGTCTATGTGAATAGTAGGTACTCTATGAAGAACATAACCCATGTTACGATGGCCAACCAGTCTTCCACTGAACCGCCTCTATTTCTACCTGCTTTGGTGGAGGTCGAGTCATCCTACCCACATGTCCATATGATGGAACAAACTGTGGGTGGAATGTGATATGCGGCCCTATTTCTTCTTCAATTTCCCTTTCTTGTTCACTTGGATTTTTATTTTCCTTTTCTTTTTCTTTAACTTTTTTTCTTCATTTTCTTTTTCTTTTGAATTTAAAATTTTTCAAAGTTCACGAGAAAGGGTGTTTTGAAGAAGATAGTAGGTTGCATGCTCATATATCTCAACCTCTCAATGGAAAATGGCTTTTCATCTCCTTTGATACAGTATTCAATCCCACCCTTTTTAATGCATTGATGGAGGGAGGATGAAATCATCTTGTTCTGATGTATCCAAGGCCTACCGAGCAAAGTGATGAATGAAGTATTCAAATCAATAATATAAAACTTGGCTTTAGTCTTTCAGTCACTTATCTCCAAAGGTAACATTATAGAACCTAAAGCCCTCTTACCTTGTTCATTGAATCCTCTCAACATCATCTGATCTCTTTGTGGTGAAAATTTTATCAATTTTCTTTAGAGAATAAGATATATACTTCCATCTTCACTCTATGCAGAATAAAATGAGGATGAAAATATACATCCCTTTTCTTTTTATGTAATTTTGACACCACGTAGATCCTCAGATGTTCTTATTGAGAGTGATCGGGCACGTCATTGAGGGGAGGTGCATTATCTCTAAAGATAGAAGTCATCACCCCTACAATGGACATAATCACCTCAACAAGGACTCCTAAGGATAATGGGTTTGCATATGTACCAAAGATTCTTCCCCTACTTTACATGGAAAAGTAAAGTAAGATTTATTTTAATCTGGTTCATTAAGTTCCTTACAAGGGCATGCCTCATAGTTAATTACATCATAAGGAATGAGATCCTTTAGGAATATTCTCGATTAAGGTAAATGAATATTGTCTCCAAAGATTTTAATAGGTAGGACTATCAATCATTAGTTTATTTGAAAGATCAAATGGGATTGATCAAAGAGAGGGAGTTATTATCAAAGCCAAAGGAAGATAAGTAGGAGATGCCCATGATGCTAGGAAACCTAATGAGCATCTCAAACTATCCTATGGTTGGGCTTTCTATTTTTGAAATTGATTTAATTTATTTAAGTTAAATTTTTCATTAGAAATTTAAGACTTATGATTTCACAACACAAGATTATGGAAATGCCTAAGAGGTGAGGATTTAAGCTTATGGCCCATGAAAAGAAAAAGCAACCTCAGAACCTAAATCTAGGGAGCTTTGATGGGGGCCGAAAGCATAACCTAAATTTAAGGAAAAAATTTACCTCCATAAGAGGACACCCAATGTTTGGACTTACAACCACAGCTACCAACTAAGTCTACAGCTTTTAAATTCATGTAGGCAAGTCATATGCTTTATGCAAGATAGTTAGGCTCTTATTTATTTAGAAAGAGACTAAGTCCTTGAACTCACTCCTTAAATGGACTAGAAAATGTAAGGGTAAGCTTCAAATGACCTAAATCTAATGTAATTCAAATTTCATTTAATTTTTATTTTTGGACAATCATTTTAACTCAGGCTAATCAGATTCATATGCCTAATGCATGAGAAATGAGATTATTTGCCAAAATCGGAGAAGGGGAGGTGTATTTCCACCATTCTCAAAGGTCAAGTTTCTCAAGGTGGAAGCCCTCCAATCAAGAGTAAAATAATATGCATTTGTGCATGATGTTATAAAGAAGTACTCATCCAAGGGATGCTAATTCTTTTATATTAATTTTAGCCTAAGCTTTAGGTGAGGTTATGAGTTCTTTTATTTTTAGTTTTGAATTGTTAAATTTGGTAGAAGTTTTATTTTTCCTAAAAGCCTAATCCACATCCAAGCCATACATAAAGTAATAAAGAAAAAAAAAAGATGCCACTTAATGCACAAGCTAAACAAATTATCAATCAATTTATAAAGCTAATCGCAAAAGAATAATAGACCAATGTGGTTGGGTACCACCGCACAAACCCAAAAATAAATTGGGTAGCCAAGATCTACCCTTATACAACCTGGATTACAAATGAATTACATACAATTAAGTAAGGAACTCATTATTATGGGGGTCTTCAAGCTTCATTTCTTCATTCGAATTTTCTTCTTTCTTCTTTCTTCTTTGGTTCCTTCTTTTGGATGGTTGGAAGGTGGATGCTCTAAAGGCATCACATGGTGCATAAGATGAGATCTTATGACCAATGCTCATCCTAATCCCCATAACAATCATTCTAAATTCCTAATTATAATAATTACATGAAAAGGAAAAGTAAATCTTAAAGGTTAGTTAAACAAACTACCAAATCCCAAGCATGCATATTGGACTTATCACCCCACACATGGGTGACTAAGTCCACCTGGCCTATTGGATTATGCTTAGGGGTATAATCACTTGTGCAGCAAAAGCATTTATATCTTTATTTATTACATGGCCCCTTAAGCACAACCCCTTGTAGAAGACAATGGTTATACTAAGTTCACCCTACCATTCATTCTACGCATATACATCTTAACATACAAACTAAAACATATATCACAAAATAAAAGTAAGCATCAAACCATGCACCTCCCTAACCTAAAGTTAGAAGGGGTGACTTAGCCTAATGTGTGTGCTTTAGAGGTTTGTGTGGAATACTTATTTATGGATTTAAGTTAGAATTTTCTAAGTATGAAGAATGTTCAAACTAGAGGAGGGTTTCATTTAAGTGATTTAGTTATTTTGGGTTGATTTTATTTTATGTTTTGATTTAGTTCAAGTGAATCATACAATTAATTACTAAGAGGAAGAGAGAAGATAACTTCTTTCCTTCTCTAACCTAAGTAATTTCTAAAGTGGATTCATATTTTAGTTTTATTAAGTGAATGTTTTAATTAAGTGTTTTAATTAATTCTAAGTTTAGATGAACTCTAAGCAAACCTCTTCAAAAGAAAGACATTTTAAGATTAAGAAAAATGAACTAAATTCACAAAATATACTTCACTTCATTTCTTTCCCAACATGTAAGACATGCATATGAATGAGTCCTAAGCATATCTGTACATACAAATGAGAATATTTAACACACTTTATGATGCATGCTAAGTAATTCATTTAAAAAAATTTGAAAGTTTATGATGGATGATTTTCATTAAGTAGCAAAGGGGTTTCTTATCCAACTTTCACATGCACATATGAATGTATGAAAGGCATAAGTGAGTATGAAGCCATTGTTAACTAGGGGTGTAAGGTACAAGACCTACTTTGGGTTGTCTAGACTAATATACCACTTTCCTTAAATACAAGCATGTGTACAAAACGAAATGAATGGAAAAGAAAGAATGCAAAAAAGTTGGTGTTGGTTGATTTATTTTTGTGTATAATTTATATGTGCAAGCATAGGTATCCTTCTTAAGTGATAGTATAGAATGAATAAGATATGAATTAGACAAGTGTTAGATCTTTTCAAATGAACCATACACCTAAAAAAAATATATAAAAACCTAAGAGAAGGAAAACCTACACCAAGGACATCCTAATATTTTACTCACATGCAAACTTATAAATAAGATATAAGTAACACACTTTCAGTTTTGATAATTGATTCATATATTTTAAAAATAATTTGAATTTAATAGTGATAATAGTCACTCATATTTTTTTAGTTTAGTCAACACATGCAATTTGACATAAAAGAAATATTTTCATTTTAAAATTTGATTTTTGAAAAGCATGAATGCATGTAATCATATTACACACATATTTAGCATATTGGGAAAGAACTAAAGCAATGAAAGCATGTAAACATATTCACTTTAATTAATCCTAAAGACAATCTTATGAAATAAGAAAGCTTAAAGTATATCAAAGTTTGTTTAATGTGATTTTTATTTGATCTTGAATTTTATTTAATTTTGAAATTGTGAATTGAGTTTGCTATTCTAACCATTCCACATTTAATATTTTGTTCAATTTTTAGATGATTAGATTCATTTTATATTTTGATTAGGTTAGCATGAATTAAGCATGTTAATTATCCTTACACACCACCTTAGCATAGTTAATCAAATAATTATGAGCCAATGAGATGACAAAAAACTTCACAAGGAATTTAAATTTGCAATGCACCTAGGAAGAAAGGGGCTAATGCAATTTGGCTCATGATTAATGATTAATTAAACTAAGGGGTTTAACTTAAGTAATTTCAAGACACCCCTCACACATATGAGGTGAATTTTTATTTTCTTAATTAAACATAGACTCTTGAGCACCTAAACTGCCCAAAGTAGATTTATTAAGTTCTAGAAAGTTATAGAATTTTAAGAAATTAATTAAGAGGGTAATTAGTGAATTAGCTTTTAATTAAGACAGGATTAAGAATGAAAAGGGGGTTTAAGGAATAGCATAGGGGAAATGCCCCAAAAATTATTCCCTAAACCTTCTATTCACTAAAATAGACCTTAATCAACTTTAACAACCCTTAATTAACCTTAATTACATTAAGGGGGAATTAGGAAATGAATTAGCAATTTCCCCAATTAAGGCACCAATAACTTCTAAGAAAATTAAGCGAGACAGAAGTCATCCCCCAAAATACACTCAAGAAGTTTGAGATCAATCAATTAATGGAGTAATTAAAGAAATTAATATTTTAATAAAACCCAAAATCAGAAAGACACTATCCAAAATCCATTAAAACCAATTTTAGAATATTCTAGGTTGAATTATATTTTAGTGGCAATTTACCTCATATTTTTCTAATTTTTCTCCAAAGATATATGAATTTTAAAAGTTTAAACAATTAATTAGAATTATTTAAACCTTAATTAATTCTTTAATCCTAGCGACACACATGCTGATGTGTTGCACTTTAGCGGCCACATAAACATCTCATCATAGCATTGGCTAATTTTGCCTCACTGATCAAGGATCGGCTGAGATTAAATTCCATTCGTGAGGATAAAATAGGATATAAAATGTGATTTAATCTCGGCCATCCATCCAAAATGCACAGGATGGACGACCAGATATCACCCCTGTTCTTCCCTATGGAGAAATGGAGACTTTCCACTTTTAATGGGAAGATCTAAGCACGATCGAGCTCATATTGGATTGAAACTCAACCCACACCATCTAAACCTAATGTCAAGCAGAACTAAAGATCAAAATTCCATGTGATCAAAAATTCTTTTACAAAGCTCCACATCACATTGAATTTAATGGTCATAAAATGTCATACCTTGCCGGAGGTGATCACCGACACTCGATTCATTTGGAGAAGCTTCGTCTAGTAGATACGAAGCTTTGGTGAAAGTTTTATCACTTGAGGTTAAGTGGATAGCTCTATGGACCAACCCCTCCTAATAAGCTTTTGATCTGAATCCTCCTGCTTTGGATCTTGGAAAGAGTAGGGGGCTAATTGAGCTCATTGATGGAGTATGCAAAGAGAATTGAGTGGAGTTTGAGTGTAGAGAAAGTTGGAAATCAGTGGAGCTCCCCTATTTTCACTTAAGGAAAATTGAGAAATGGCCAAATCAATCTCCCTCTAGAGAGCTTAGGATCACTTGCAAATGCCTCCTATGACTCTCCCTTACTCAATCGATAATGGGGCTATGAAAATTCAAATGAATTAGGGGGAGTATATATCCCCCTTTGGAAATCAGATGATTGAGAAGGGAAGAGCCATTTTGATCCAATTGAGCTTAGGAAGTAGGTTTGTTAGGCCGTTTAGGCTGTCCTTGAGTTAATTTAGGCTAGGGAGTGGATTAGTGGAGTGGCCATGTGCTGAAAATAAGTGGGAAGAGGATTGTGAAGTGTCCATTTCAATCCATGTGCTCAGTTTGGCCCTTGGGTCAAGTTGGATTGACCCAAACCCATTTGGTTGGGTGCACCACCCTCCATAGGGTTCACTTGACCTATTAGGAGAGCATCAAGTATGTATGAAGAGGAATTGACAAAAATTTATTCTATGGCCTAGAGACAAAATGGTCATTTGGATGATTTTTGAATTTGGATGTGTTGGGTATGTTGAGAAAATAGGCTTGGACAAGTTTCATTGGATTTGGAGTTCATTTGGTATGGTTTGGTTCATGTTGACCCATTTAGGTCAAAATGGGTCAACTTAGCTCAAGTTGACCAATTGGTTAAATTGGGTCAAACAAAGGGTTGGGTTAAGTTCATATGACCATTTGATATGTTTTGGAGGCTTTGGTTTGATTCAATTTGGTATGGTTTTGAATTTACCTTATATGACTTCCTTTAGGTCAAATGGGTCAAGTTGACCTATTTAACCCATTTGACCTATCTCGGATAGGTCATGGGCAGGTTTAGGTTAGGTTAGTCATATGGAGTAGATTTGTATCTCTGTTTCCAATCAATTTTAGGTTTAGGTTAGGTTCGCATTTCATACTCAAATTATGTCATATGAGAATATAATCAACGAGGGATTCACTAAGATTTTGTTGAGCCATAACAAGATCATCGACAGTGACCCTTTCTAAGCCCCAACAAACCTCTTGATAAAGAGTTACTCCAACTCAAAAAAAGTCTTCACTTAATTATTTGGAAGTTCAGTTACACTCGCTAAGCTACTGACGAAGAAGCGGAAGAGTAAAGCGTCACTGCCACCAGCGTTGCAACAACTATCTCGAAAATGTGCAATGTGCTGCCTCGGGTTCACATTGCCATCAAAACTCTTGAAAGAAGGAGGCATGAAACCCTTAAATCGATTGTATCGAATTCCTTGTAGGGTCTACCCTTTGAATGGTCTTTCTGCTTTTTCGCTCACTTGCGCTCAACCATACTCTTGATGCATTTTTCTTATATGGAGGTACTATCCACTACCTTCTATACATGTTGCCTTGCTCTCGGAGGTAAGGTCTTGGTTGGATCCAAGACATGCACCAACTCTGGCTGACTGGTCTCAGCTATAGTAAGATGGACTACTGATGCTTGCTTTTGAAGTGCTATGATAGCTATTAGTAGATCTTTGAGCCTCTTGTCCATCCTATCTATTTTTCCATCCTTCTATTTTATATGATGAAGGATATGTTGGGTCGAGTAGGCTCTGTCTTCCTGCTCGGCCTCAACACCTTCCATAGTCTGCTCTAAGGAGGGATCCCGGTATCACCATGCAAACCCTAGTCTCCACAAATCATCTTCGTTGGGATCAAAGTTGATCTTCTCCTTATCAAACCAGTCATATCCTAGGATCTCTTTGTTCTCCATGAAATAATGGGCTACCATATTATCTAGAGAATGATCTATCTGAACTAGTATAAATGACTTTGGCTGATTGATGGGATCATTATCATATCCGTGAGGCCGACCTCCCCTGCTAGAGTTAATCTTATGAATTCTGCACTGAAGAAATATGCAATCGCCACAGTCTGGGGTGACACTCTAGGAGGCTCTATCATCATAGGTGCAACTAAGTTCACCTTCTCCTCACAACTACTAAACCATCTCTAGTCATGGTGGTGGTGGTGAAGGACCACCACTATGCTTGAGCTTCTTCACCACTATCTGTAAGGTCGAGAGAGCTCGGCCTTGCCATAGGTGGTGAAGATGGATGGGATCTCACCATCGATCACCAATGGGGTCCTCTTTCGGCCTTCATGGCCTTTGGTGAGATGTTGGAACATGGATCCAGATGGTGGATGGGGGGGGAGTGTGTGGTGGAGGCACCAACTCTGATAAGAGCTCTCCTATGATGTGTAGTCTCTGAGTAGAATGTTGTCATATGATCATGGGTAGCACAATCGATCGAAAATCAATGAGTGAGGCGACCGCCAAACCTCCCGACCGGTGATATGAACTAAGGTATGGGCCTCCCTGGCCCTCTCCTATCTATTACACTTCCCCACGCTGCAGGGGACAACAGATCTCAAATAAAATTGAGCCCCGAACTCAGATTGTCCATAGGCTACGCCTATTTGGCATAGAATAGAGGTCGGCATATGACCTCCTCACCTAATGGGTGAATCAAAGCCAGTGGAGGTAAAGTAGAAATCCTATTGACATCCTCTGTGTCAGACCTAGAGAGAGGATGGAACTTGTTTGTGCCTGGGAAACCAAAGTGGGCAACTCTCAACATGATGGCATGTGCCTCCATCTCCCTAGAAATGGAGCGTGGTACCACTTTATCATGTTCTTATTTTCTCCTTTTGGTGAGGCGAGTAAGAGCTGACCCAACCTCAAAAGTGGGGAGACAATCCTGGATGGGAGCCTTCCCCTTTGAGGGTGCTAATGAGTGGGTGCTAGTCCTAACTGGGGTAGCACAGGGAACCACAAGGCGCATAGGTGCAGAGACTAACACTACTATTGTGAGAACTACCACAGCCTTCCTCTTCATCGAAGGAATCTCAGAATATGATGGCATGTCAACCTGAATGAGTAGCTTCTGCCTGGCTACTATGCTTCTACTAACAGTCGTGAGGAAGGTCCCCTCATAGGTAATCAGGCCCCCTCAAAACCTCATCCAAAGTGGATGGGTGGGCATAGTCAGAGTGGGGAGGGCAGGCCTGATCCAGGGCCAGATCCATCCCATGGGGAAAGTGAACACAAACTTGGCCATTGAATCTTGATCAACTAGAAAAAGCGATTAAAGATGAATGCAATTTTAAAAACAAACTTGAATTTGATTCTCTTGCTTTATTGATTTTGAATTTGAATTTGGAATTTTAACCCATACTCAACATCTTAAAAGTGTTAAGTTCAGCTCAAATGATTTAGAATAGATTTTGAGATTTGATTGGAAAGAGGAATTTTTGGAATGTAGAATCTACTTTCAACAAATTTGGATATGTTGAAAATGGGCTCAAATATTTTTGAAGAGATGCTTCCATAGGTTCATATTTGAATTTTGATTTTGATTTTGAGGACCCTTTATTTAATAAATTTGGGTATGTTAAAGTAAAGGGTTAATTTGATTTTGATTTGAGATTTTTGGAATCAACTCACTTAGCAAATTTGGATATGATAAATGGGGGTGTTTGATAACAATTTTTTTGATTTGCTTTATTTTGTGAATCATTTGTGATTTGAATGGAATTCTCATTTAGAAAATTTGGGTATGCTAAATAAGGAATCCAAGTGTGTTTTATTTTTGAAATATTTTGAAAATAGGACTCTTAGCAAATTTGAGTATGCTAAAAAAATTCTAATGTGTTTCTGTTATTTTTAGAGATTTTGATTTTGAAAAAAAGGATCCTTAGCAAATTTGGGTATGCTAAGGAAATCCTAATGTGTTTCTTTTATTTTGGATTTTGATTGAAAATAGAGACTTCACTTTGGCAAATATGGTATGCTAAAATGAAGTTCCAAAAGTGTTTCTTTTTTGTTTGGATTTTGTTTGAAAATGGAGACATTACTTTGGAAAATATGGTATGCTGAAATGAAGTTCCAAAAGTGTTTCTTTATGAATTTTGTTTGAAAAATTGAGACTCCACTTTAGCAAATATGGTATGCTATAAATGAAGTTCTAATGTGTTTTGAATTTTTGTGAAATGGGGTTTTCACTTAGCAAATTTGAGCATGCTAAATAAAATTCCAAAAAAAATGTGTTTCAAATTTTTGTATTTTTGTATTTTATTTTGAATTTTTTGAAATGGAGATTTCACTTAGCAAATTTGAGTATGCTAATTGAAATTCCAAAAATGTGTTTAAAATTTTTATGGTTTGAAAAAGGGAGACTTCACTTTAGCAAATGGGGTATGCTAAAATGAAGTTCCAAATGTGTTTTGAAAATTTTGTGTTTTGTTGATTTTGAAAAGAGAGATTTCCATTTAACAAATTTAGGTATGTAAGATGGAAATCAATTATTTTTCATTTTTCAAATATGTATTTTCGTGTGTGATTATTGCTTTTTGAAAGATGAAATTCCAACTCATATCATATATGGAATATGTTAGTGGCATTTCAAAATAATGTCATTTTATTTGGAAATGAAATCTCCATTTAATAAATTTGGGTATATTGAATGGAGATGTTCATATGTGCTTTTTAAAAGTTTATTTTTCAATTTTATTGGAAATGAAGCCTCCATTCAATAAATGTGGGTACATTGAATGGAGAGGTTTTACATGTGCTTTTGAAAAGATGAATATTCCAACCTAACACATGTGGAATGTGTTGAGTGAAAATTTCAAAGTTGTGATTTTTCTTGAAGATGTAATATCCATCCAACACATTTGGATGTGTTGAATGGAAAGACCCATCTTCAAATTTTGTGCTTTTTGAAAACATGATTATTGGAATTTTATTTTTGCAAATGAAGTCTTCATCAAAATGAATTGAGTGAAGAAGTTCATTTGTGCTTTTAAAAAATATGAGCATTGGTTTTATTTTTGAAATGTTTCTACATGTAACAATTGTAAAAATTGTTAGATGTAGTGCAAATATTTTATTATGTGTATTTTAAAAAAGTGCTTTTGAAAAGCAAGACTTTTATAAGGGATTTATTTTTTTTTTATTTTTGGAATGAACCTTTCCTTACCATAAAAATGGTAAGGAGGAAGTCTTCTTTGATTATTTTCTTTATATTAAATTTTTATTTTCACCCATTGGGGAATGCAATGGGGGGTTTTAGGACCAACATGAGGTGAGGTCCTAGAACCTGAGCAAGCTTAACTTAAGGACAAAATAGGCTAAGTGCCAATAAAAAGAAAGATAATCTTAGATTCATACGAAAGCATGAATCCACTATTGATACTTGGAGATAATGATCATTTACCAAAGATGGAGAGAGGAACCATCCCAATTAAGAAAAATTAGTGAAATATTTACCTTCATCTATCTTTTTTGAAGAGGATAAATGAAACAAAATATCGCCTTTAGTTGAACACCACATAGATCTAGATGTTCTTATTAGGGTGGGTAGGACATTGAGGAGAGGTGTACTATCTCGAAGGTAGAAGTCACCACCCTACAATGGACTTAATCACCAATAAGAACTCTAAGGACTATGGGTCTTGTACAAGATTCTTCCCCTACTTTACATGGAAAGTAAAGTAGAGTTTATTTTGGGTTCATTAAGTTCCCTATGGAGGCAAGCCCCCATAGTAAATTACATCTTGAAAAATAAAATTCCTTAAGCATACTCTCGATTAAGGTAAATGATTTTTATCTCTAAAGATTTTGAAGGTTAAAATATCAATAAATTAGTTTATTTTAGAAGATCAAATGAGATTGATCAAAGGGAGAGAGTTATTATCGAAGCCAAAGAAAGATAAGTAGGAGATGCTCATGATGCTAGAAAACCTAACGAGCATCTCAAACTATCCAATGGTTGGCTTTACATTTTTGAAATTTGAAAAGGATTTATTTATTTGAGTTGGATTTTTTTATTAGAATGCTAGGGCTTATAATTTCATGATACAAGTTCATGGAAATGCCTAAGAGGAGAGGATTTATGCTTATAGCCCGCAAAGGAAAGTAGCAACCTCTGAACTTAAATCTGGGGAGCTTAGCAAGGCCAAAAGCACGACTTAAATCTAAGGTAAAAATTGGTATTTAGTTTACTTCCACAAGAAAGGATAAATCATCTGACTATTGGACTTACAACCATATGGGGGTGGTCGCCAACTAACTCCTCCTATGATTTTAAATTCATGTAGGAAAGTCATATATTTATGCAAGATAGCAAAGTTGTTATTTATTTAGAAAGAGACTAAGTCCTTAAACACACTCCCTAAGAGACTAGATCATGTAGGGAACGATTCAATGACTTAAATCTAATGCAAAATTTTCATATGTTTTATTTTCATTTAGGAAAGTCATTTGACTCAGGCTATAAGATTTATATGCCTAATGCATGAGAAATAAGATTATGGGCCAAAATAAATAAAATAGGAGGTGTACTTTCACCATTGCTCTCATTGGTCAAGCCAAGTTCTCTAGCAAAGGTGGAAGCCCTCCAATCAAGAGTGAAATAATAATATGCTTTTTATGTTGCTAATTCTTTTATCTTGTTTTATAGCCTAAGTTTTAAGTGAGGTTATGAGTTATTTATTTATTTAGCTTGAATTTATTAATTTAGAAGAAGATTTATTTTTCCTAAGAGCCTAATCATCATCCAGGCCATACATCAAAGCAAGGAGGAAACTAAGAAACACACCATCTTAATGCACAAGCAAAATAAACATCAAACATTTTATAAAGCTAGCACAAAAAGAATAAGAGGCCATTTGTGGTCGGGCTCCATCGCAAAAACCCAAAAAGAAATTGGGTAGCCGAGCTTTACCCTTATACAACCCAGATTATAAATGAATTACAAAAAGGAATTCATGTTATGGGGGGTCTTCATTCATCTTTTCTTCTTTCTTCTTTCTTCTTTTAGTTCCTTCTTTTGGATGGTTGGAATGTGGATGTTCCATGGTATATAAGATATAATCTTATAACCAATGTTCAGCCTATGCCCCCATAACAATCATTCCAAACTCCTAATTACAAAATTACTTGAAAGGGGAAAAGTAAATCTAACTAATACCTACAAAATAGAGATTAGCTAAACAAATCACACATTCCCAAGCATGTATATAAACAAATTAGACTTAACACCACACACATGGGTAACCAAGTCCACTTGGCCTATTTTGGATTATGCTTAGGGGTACAAGCAACCTGCACAGCAAAATCAGCTATATTTTTATTACAACGCCCCTTAAGTACAATCCTCTACAAAAGATAATGATTAGACTAAATCATCATATCATTCATTCTATGCACATACACCCTAACATCCAAACTAAAACATTACATCACAAAACAAAAGCAAAGTATCAAACCATGCATCTCCCTAATCTAAAGCTAGAAATGGTGACTTAGTCTAATGTGTGCATTTTGTGGTTTGCTAGGCTTTTAAGGTTTAAATTTTCTAAGTATGAAAAATATTCAACTTAGATGGGTGGTTTTATTCAACTTGATTAGTTGATTTAATTGATTTTTATTTGGTGATTTGTTTAGATTTGAGTGAATTTATAATTAATCACTAAATTGTAAAGAGAGGTAAAGAGAAAGGAACTTATCTTTCCTCCTTACCTTAAGTAATTTTTAAGGTAGATTCATATTTAATTTTATTTAGTGAATATTTTATTATGTATTTTAATTAATCCTAAGTTTAGATTAACTCTAAACAAATCTACTTAAAAAGAGAGGTATTTTAAGATTGAGTAAAGTGAAATAATATCACAAAATAAACACCACTTTATTTCTTTCCCAACATTTATGACATGCATATGAATGAATCCTAAGTATATCTATATACATTGAAATGAGAATGTTTAGCACACCTTAATGATGAATGCTAAGTAGTGTTACTTAAGAAGATTTGGATGCTTTATGATGCATGATTTTCATTAAGTAGAAAAAGGGGATATTCTTTTATCCTTTATTCATATGCACATGTGTATGTATGAAAGGCATAAGTGAGTACAATGTCATTATTAGCACCAGGGGTGTAAGGTACAAGAGCTACTTGGGGCTAGTTAAAGCCTCGCAACTTTGTGCTTGTCCAGACTAATATATAACTTTTCTTAGATACATATGCATGGACAAAAGAAATGAAAAGAAAAAAGGAAAGATGCAACAATTTATGTTTGTTTGATTATTCAATTTATATGTGTGATGTGGAATTCCCTCTTAATTTATGACATAGGAGTGTATAGGAATGAATTTGTGCAAGTGTTATGTCCTTTTCAAATGGACTATACACTTTATAAATTTTTCATAATTCTATGTTAAGAAAGAGAGGGAGAATCAAAGTCACATGGCACATGTCTTTATATTCCTCACATGTAAGCTTATAAATAATTATAAGTAGCATACCTTTCAGTTTTGATGTTTACTTTATAGATTTTAAAAATAATTTAAAAGATTTAATAGTGATAATAGCCATTCATATTCTTACATTAGCCAAAATATGCAATTTGACATAAAGAAAACATTTCATTTTAATTTTAATTTTTAAAAGGAATAATTGCATGATTTTCATATGACATACATATTTATTATGCTAGGAAAGAAATAAAGTGATGAAAGCAATGTATATTCACTCACCCTGTTGACCTTATTTTTAGGATGAGATGTCAACCCGTCCATCTTAAACATAAGACTCCTCTTAGAATTTAAGAGATTCTTAGTCTTAAGACATGTCTAGTGATTAGGTGGACAATCAACCTAGCCCTAGAGACTTAGAAGAGTTAGCCATAGGAATAGGTCATGCCTTAGGAGTATTAGGAAAATATACCTACCCTATAGCTTGAACCACATTCCTTACTTCCTTTCTTCAAGTCAAACTCCAAATCAAATCAACATCAAACCTAAATAAATTCCAGCTTAATTGATTTCTCCCAAACACAAATCAATGCCACATGATTGAAACCCATGATTAAAACGTATGATTGAAGCCCATAATTGAAATTCCAATTATTGCTTATGTCATTTAATCTCCTCTTAAGGAATTAGCCTAAATCATGTTCAAATAAATTCAAACTCATGAAATTTTCTCATATCTCATTTATATTTTCATTTATATTCACATATATAAATGAAATATAAATTTAAATAAATTAAACTAAATCCAAAATTCAATCCCAAGTTCAAAGTATTTCCTAAGTCCTTAATTCGCTCTTAAGGACTTAGCCTATATCATGTTCAAATCACTTTAAATCTTTGAAATTTTCTCATAACCCATTTATATTCTCATTTATATTCTCATATATAAATGAAAAATAAACCAAATGAATCAAACTAAACCTAAAATTTAAATCCAAATTCAAAATCTTTCCTTAGTCACTTGGATTTTCTCTTAAGGACTTAGCCTAGATCATGTTCAAATCACTTCAAATCCTTAAAATTTTTTCATAACCATTTATATTCTCATTTATATTCACATATATAAATGAAATATAAATTCAAATGACCAAAACCAACTCTAAAAATCAAACTAAAATTCAATCAAAATCCAACCTAAGCCTTTCAAGTCAAATTCTTGAACTTAGCCAAATCAATTTCAAATCAAGCCAAACCCTTGATTTGTCTTCATGATTCAATCAATCGTGCAATCATGAATCTAAATATAAATACAAACTTCAATCACCAAATAAAAACTCAATTAAAAAAATCAAACCTAAGTCGAACTCATTTTCACCCTTGAATTTGAAATTATCAAATGAATCAAAACTCATTTGACTTAAAACCACTTGCAAATGGATTTATATTTTAATCATGAGTCCATATGTGAGTTCAACCAAACATAAATCAAGCTTTGACCAAGCCATTTGACCACTTAGGCTCACTTGACCCAAAGGGACCTAAAGTATCCTTTGGAGGAAAATTTTTATCCTAACCAATTTGGATTGAACTAAGCCCACCTAAGCCTCTCATCATGATCAACAATCATCAAGAGATGATCAATCACTCAAATTGGGTCAAACTAAGTCAAACTTAAGGGTTGACCAAGTCAACACTTAGCCAAAATGAAACTCAACATAGCCAAAATCCACCATAGGCCAAATTGATTGAAACCAATGATCTAAGTTCATTCATGATCAATGTTTGAACTGGACCAAGTAAACATTTGAGCCTAACCTAGCCCAATTGGCCACTTGACCCAAGTTGACCCAATTTGATCTTAAAAGTCAAAATGTGTCAAAACCAAATTGATTGAAACCAATGGGTCAAGTTCATTCCAAAATGATTGTTGAACTTGACCAAAGCCTCAATCCAACTACACCTAACCCAGCCAATTAACCTTGAACCCAACTTGACCTTCAAATTGAGCCAAATTCAAACTTAACCAAATTTGATTGGAAATAAAGATACCAATCCATTTCATATGACCAACCAAACATGAACCAACCCATGACCTAACTAAAATAGGTCAAATGGGTCAACTTGACCCATTTGACCTAAATGAGCTCATTTGAACCAAAACCAAATATAAACTAAAAGCGATTATGGCCCGTTACGCTGCAATTTTTGCGAATGCTTGGAGAAACTGTGATGTTGGCTTCAAAAGTGTGACTAGCCGTAGTATTTTGGCCGCATCGGAGTTATCCATTGTCAAAATTGTATGGGCTTAGTATCGCTAGAATTGGAACAAAATTCTCCACAACTTTCATGTTTATAAAAAATGTGATTGTGGCCCATTATGCAGCAATTTTTGTGAATGCTAGCAAAAGCAGGACGACTAAAAGTGTGACCTACCGCACTATTTTGTAGATCAAGTCGTCCGTTGTCAATTGAGAGTATCGAAATTGGAAAAATCCTCATGACTTTAATGTTGACCAAAAAATGTGATTTTGACCCATTATGGAGAAATTGTTGCGAATATTGATGGATACAAAATAGCAACACTAGATAGATTTTCTACAATATTTTACCAAAAAAACATTGGATATCATTAAATCCAATATTGTTAATGAAATTCACATATACTTTTTCACATCATCAATTTTGTGTATCTAGATAGAAAAGATACATAAACTTGAGACGTATTCCTTTCATCACTTACTTGAATAAAAAGCAATGCCAAAAAATTAGCGTGATTCAAAGCCTATTTGTGGGATAAAGGCTATTTGTTTATTAGAATTAAATAAGAAGTTGACACATAATAGGATATAATAGAGAAGAAGGATTCATATAATCAACCCCACATAGTGGGATAAAGCCTTGTTGTTGTTGTTGTTGTTGTTGTTGTTGTTGTTGTATCTTAGCTCATAGTTAAACCCATTGATTTAGCTCAATGGGTTTGATTGTAGGTATTAGAAGGGTTTGAAATAGATATTTAAATAGTTGGAATGCTTTTTTGATGTTTAATTGGCTTTATTCGTCTGTCTTCACACTCCATATCAGCCGCACGTGAGTAGTGTCTCATCAAATAGGCTTTGAATCCTATTTGATGCAAATAGGATTCAAAGCTTATTTGCATCAAATATTTTTATAAAATAAGTAGAATTTATGAATAGGTAAAACATCAATGATAATATCCTCTTAGCCCAAGTACTACTTAAGGACATTGATGAAAAATAATAGATGTGGCAATCTCATTACAAAGCTTGCTAGTTAAAATATTTACTCAGAATGACAAATACTTAGCTCTTGACTACTTCTCCAAACTTCTGAAACTCATATTTGAACACCATCAAGATATCACTTATCTTACTCAGGCCAAAATGTAATTTACTCAGAATGATAAATATGTAACAGAGAAAATCATTCCAATAATGACATAATAGTAATATATACATAGAGCTATCATTTAATCTACAAGTAAAGACGACAAGTGATGACATCTAACAATGACGGTGTCTGCATGGTGGAAGTGCATCACTCCCTAGAGTATACTGAGTAGGTGGTCATCGAGGATGATCTTGTAAATGATGCTGCAGATGTTGCGCTTCTGCTTGGTTAGTAGTCTACTCTAGATCATCGAGGGGTGTAACCTCGGGTATCTCTGGTGATGCTTCTAGCTAGAAGGTGGAAGTGGGGTACACTCCATGCATATGCGGCATATAGACTAGTGGGTGAGGATATATGGGAGGGCCTACTGCCTGCCATGAATGAAATGGACTAAACATGGCTTCCTGATATGAGTACAGAATTAGTGTGCCAAATACGTAACTATATGGACCGACATCTGGTAAAGATGATGGGCCTGCATTAAATCCTATAGTACATGGCTGAGTAGTTGAAGGTGCTGTAGAAGGACTACTAGCATCATCTGTACCCTTTTATCTGTTATCTAAAATATGCATATTCTTGCATGGTTCCCTACAAAACTCCTCGTAACTGTTGAACGAAGGCTGAAATTTAGTGTCCTAATCTTTTCAAAAATAAGGCTGGAAAATATCTTGTCTGTCCAAGATATGTTCACGCTGCAGAAAATAGAATGTATTCAGTACTCATTAAGTATAAATATGTAGTTAACATAAAATTGTTTAGTTCTTACCAATAGTTTCTCTCTAGGAGCTCGAGGATAGTAGGTGGTAGGAGGAATGCTCGGAGCCCTCAACATGTACAATGAAGCCCATGATCGATACCACCTCATGTATCAACTGACGGTAATGGGAGGTGTAACATCATCCAAAATGATAACCATGTCATGTTTGGCCTCCCACTGTGATATATATACTTAATGATAATTAAACCAATCGACATCTACCTTCCTGCAACCATCAACTCATTGAAATGAAGGATCTATAGGTGCCACGTCAACTCTAGGAGATAGACCAAATTATCTTAGCACATGATCTGGGAGGTGCCACTCAACTCTTTTCCAACTGATCAGAGGTACCTTGGCGAGCCAAATCTCCTATCCACCAAGCATATTGGCAACTCGTGCACTCTTGTGTACCTCCCATATCACTACAACATTAAAGAAAAATTAAATGACATATATATAATTATAAAGGTAACAATATAAACAAATTATGCTCTTAGTCATACATTACTCTATAGCGGCCCATCAAGCTCATCTCTATATACTCTAACATGGGTTGGTGTTATCTCTCATAGGTAACCCTCATTCCACCTACAACCAATGCTCATCCCATCCAACTCTGCCAGAAAGGGTACCTACAATGTGGGTCATCCAACATGTACATGCTCCAAAGACAAAACTTGTAGTAGATGTATATCCCATGTTGGTCCGCTTTGGTCTTGTGGCCTTATTCAACTCCTATAAATGTGCTAACATTGCCACTCCTAGAGAGTACCTGCTGAAGAAGCTCAAATCCTCCAGAAGTGGAAAGTACTGTAAATGAACCCAAATCCAGATGTATCTAGCAGAATGAAGTAGCTAATAGTGAACAAAATGTAAGCTTTGAGGTGCATTAGAAAGTTAGCATCCGGTAGATCTAAGCATGAGTCCCTATAAAATGTCCACCGTAACCAACATAAAGGTAAGCAAGTCCGTGCATACGCTTGCCCCATGTGAAACATGGATGTAACATGGGGCTGTACTGAATCATGATATATAACATCGATCTTTGGATGCCTACTGATGAGCTCATCACAACAATCAGGCTATGAGAACCATTGCTTACCCTCCCCTATCACTGTAGGTCCGATAATAGGAGGCCCTTCAATCCATACGCCTAAAATCATGGCCACGTTCTGGAAAGTAACTGTCATCTCACCAACTGTAAAATGAAATCTATTTATCTATGGTGACCAGCGCTCAATTAGAACTGTAAGAAAGTGGTGATCAAGTTTGATATGCTAGAGCTACGAAACACAATCTAGCCTAGCATCACGCAGTCCATCCATAAATCTATGGCAGTTCATCGACCACTCTCTAAACATCAAAAGATGTGATGCTGCCTCAAGAACTGTCGCCTACAAGATATGAATTAAGGAATTAATAAAAAATGCTTTTGCATTGAGCTAGATTTGATAAATAATAAATCATACCAGGTCTGGATGTGCTGCGGTTCCACCAATGAGGTGATATTGTACCTACCGATGTGGGCCCATAATCTATTGAGGCTTCTTGGTTCAACATCTATGTTGACATCTACCTACTCCTACTTCCTGCCATTTGACCTGTCTGGTGCACAACTTCTATAAATACATGTCAATACCTTAAAAACATAAAACATCAAAAATAAATTGCAACAGTATAGAAAATAATTAGAACTACACACTAACAAGAATACACTGCTAAGTGAACAAAATCAGTAAATAAACAACTACATCTTAGAAGCAAATAATAACCCTACACAGTAAATACATCATACATAAATAGGTCCACAGAGACATACAAAAAAAATTGCAGCAGTACAGAAAAAAATATAGTACAAATGTACACACTAACAAGAGCACAAAACTAAGCAGTGAAAAGCGAGACATATCCAACAAAAGTACAAAAACAAAATAATGCACTAATTCATCGATAACACACTAAGTCCTACAATCAATTTTGCAGACAAGTAGCTCTATTGTGGCTGACATTTTAGCACAGTCCACATATTCTGTTACTTTGCTGCATGTTCTCATCTATTGTGTTCGTATATCTTCATGTCCTGGGTCTGCCTGATTGGCTTCTGATATTTGGGGGTGCTAGTTCAATCAAAATACGATCAGACATATATGATGGCCAATCGATTCGATCTGGAATGACATGGAATTTACCTTGGTACGTACTATGGTACATTTATAATGTGTAGTAGTGGGATACATACTGCGCATGGCTCAAATGTCATTGCCCTAACACAACTATAACATGTGAACATGGCATGTGAAATAATTGTGGCTGCTTGCATATACAACTACAACTACTATGTTCTTGCAGTTCCACCTTAAATGACATGGAGGACATGCTAAACACCTAAAATTCATTTAAATTAATCCTTGTGGGTTCTAGACATCTCCTTGCTTCATGCTCATTCTATTGCAGTATTACCTTGACACATGGTGCAAATATCAAATCACTCTGCCTAATCAATTTAGAAGCTGTCTTAAGGCATTTGGTGAAAACTGATACAAGAATGTAATAAATATATGTGATTAGAGCTTGTATCGGCAATCCAAATTCCCTCTTCAATACACCATTGAAACTCTCTGATGGGTTAGTGGTCATGGTACGATAACAATATCCGCCATCATGAGTCCATGACCACTTAGCTACATCTCTAGCAAGCAACCAATCATTATATTCTGCTTCAACTATTGCAAATGCTAGTTGATATAAGTCATTATTTGCATCAATCCCAACTACAGTAAGAAAAATTTCTTTGTACTTACCCAACAAAAATGTGCCATCAAGACTAGTCTACAAGACTGTGAACCAACAATTGATGGCCCAAATGACTAGAATATATGCTGAAAATGACCAGATTTACTTGATTGAATATGGTACACTGTGTCAGGCATAACTGCACATACAACAGCTATGAAATGATCCAGCGAATAGTATGATTCTTCCCAACTACCAAAAATTGCATGTGTGACCTTTCTACATGCATCTCAAGCTTTCATATAAGAAACCCTAATGTTAAATTTTGATTCCATATGACCAATACTTTCTTTGGGCTTCAAATCCAACTGATATCTAATCACAGGCTTGATGAAGTAGCTGATAAACTATGATGTGCATTGCTTGTGTCCAGTACTTAATATCGAATGAGTACATGTGTGTGGTTATACTAGATATCCTCCAGGCACCACCCAGCCTCTTGCTTGCACGAACATGTAGACGCTACATGCACGACCTACTGGGATGACTGTTATGTATGCAAAGTATAGTAAACCTCACCTTATTGGAGTCACATGTTACATACTCAACGTTATTTGTGATGGACCAACCCTGAATAATAAATTTGATAGAATCTTTTGAAAGGCCATCAAAATTCAATTATTCATCCCATTTTTGTGTTGTCTATTAGGCCTGAATATAATCATTGTTACTGAACATGTGTTTCTCAACTATGTTTATTTTATTAGAGTAATCTCCTAGCAAATGACTGCTCCTAGAGTCCATACATTGATTTTCTCAAATGTCACCTTCACTATCAGTTGTGTCAGAACTCATTTCACTAGGCATTATTTCGTAGCCCTCATCTTCAGTTGGTAACAGTGCTACATGATCACCATGGTATTCACCCCTACTAGCAGAAGTTGAGGCAATATGATGAACATGAGTAGGAGATGCGATCTCTCTCAATAGTGTTATAAATTATAGTGTATAAGATTAAAATGAAAAAGATTAATTGAATTATGACTTGTGATTGTACAAAAAACCTTCATTGAGATCGGTCTGATATGGTTCCTGTTAAAGTATAGTCATGTGTATAGTTTTAGTTGGATGAACTTTAGCACCAGTGAAATTATGAAGGTCTCTATCTTTTGTTCGTATCAACTCAACTTCAACATATACAATCAGAGGTTGTATACTTGCTACATTATGACGGACTCACATACTTCATCATCATTTATTAGAGAAGCAATAATACCAACACCAAAAATTTACATATAAGATTAACTCTAAAATATGTCACATCAATTTTTAGTGATCTCATGATTCGATTCTGTAAGCTTGCAAAATCAGTCCGACGTGAAACTTCTATAGGACAATATTTTTCCACCAGTGTATGTAGGGAAGAAGTCCTCATGAACACTGAGTTGACCGCCATAATATAATACTAAACAAACTATGTCCAAACTCATTTTTGAATATAAAAATGTGTATTGGAGACATGAAAGTTGAATATCACACCTGTTTAAATCAATCAGATTCATAAGAACTGTATAGATTGCACTGCCTATATGTATAATATCACCTAACCCTAACAAAAATGACTTAAATAATCTAAAAAAATTGACCAACATAAAATTTTTCTCCCACTACAGGTACATCTAAAAGATTTTAATTATGAGTTGTAATTTACATTGACGTATATAACATACCTAACATGAGTCTAGAGCTACATAAACAATCTACATTATGAGGTTTTATCAAAATATAAATAATTTGCAGTTCAACACTACCAAGGTCAATATCAACATCTCTTTCACTGACATGATCCATAATGAAGTGTTGAATAAGAATTTAATTAGAAAATATGCATATAACAATCTAGTTAAAGGAGGAGGACCAACCCATAGCCAAAAGATATAACAATCTAGTTACATCCATCCTCAAAGTCATCTAGAACATAAACAAAGTAAGGGTAAAGAGCCAGAGAAATAATTCTCCAAACAACAACAAAGTAGCAAATAGCCCTCAGGGGCACCCAACCCATCATAGCAGCAGGAGCAATAACCACAAAAATATGGCTGCCAAAAATCATAATTTGATGAATAATCCCCAACCAAGAATCACACACATAAATATATTATTTAAAACACATAATAATCAAAATGAGCACATAAACATACATTATTTAAACCAAACATCATTTTAAATTGCACACAAAATGAGCACACAAACATTATTTAAAATATTCACATAAATGAGCACACAAAAATCATTTTAAATAGCTTCAAAATGAGCACATAAACATACAATAAATATAATATTTAAAACACAAATAAATTTTTTTAAAATACACATAAAACACACATAAATACATATAATTTATTTAAAACATACATGTGAATTTAAACGAACATAATCATCATTTATTTGCAATATTTACTTTTCCCCTAAAATATCAAATCCAACAACACATACTTAAACCCTAAAACTAACTAATCACATGTTAAACTAACTAATCGCATCTTAAACTAAGTAATCACATGTTAAAACACACATAATCAACACGTGAATGATTTTTTCTTGAAAAAAGAAGTTTGAAAAAATACCTTCAAAATGTCATTGAAAAAACCTAAATCCACTCAAAAATGCCAATAATGTCTGTCGGCCAAAAGGGAAGGTCGGCTTCCCTGGTGACGATGGTGGCAAAGCTATCGGCGGCGGCGATATGGACGACGAGGTCAAAGGGTGGCGGGGTAGTGGTGTCTGTGCATGGAAATGAGAGATTGGGGAGACGAGTTTAAAACACTTAAGGCCAGTCGCCCGTTCAACAGACGTCAAGCACTATCACGAAATCCACGTGGCACCAGTCTCCCATTGAACGAGCGACTCTACCTAATTTTAATTTTTTTAATGCTTATTTCACTAATTAAAGTTTAAAATAGCCCATTAAACTAATTTTTTAATGCTCATTTTGCTAATTTTTTAATGCAATATTTACTTTTTCCCTAAAATATCAAATCCAACAGCACATGCCTAAACCCTAAAACTAACTAATCACATGTTAAACTAAGTAATCACATGTTAAAACACACATAATCAACACATGAATGATTTTTTCTTAAAAAAAGAAGTTTGAAAAAATACCTTCAAAATGTCATTGAAAAAACATAAATCCACTCAAAAATGCCAACAATGTCCGTCGGCCGGAAGGGAAGGTCAGCTTCGCCGGCGACGGGGGCGGCGAAGCTGCCAGTGAGGGTGACGTGGATGGCAATGTCAAAGGGCGGTGGGGCAGCAGTGTCATGGAAAAGAGAGATCAGGACTTCTGTCTCGATCTCGATGGGGGACGGGTTAAAAAAATACTTAAGGCCAGTCACCC
Source organism: Cymbidium sinense (assembly GCA_021442155.1). Lineage (NCBI taxonomy): Eukaryota > Viridiplantae > Streptophyta > Magnoliopsida > Asparagales > Orchidaceae > Cymbidium > Cymbidium sinense. The sequence goes on along the minus strand of JAKCPB010000303.1, from coordinate 382,656 downwards.
GTTCAACGGGCGATTGGCGCTGACGTGGAATCCACGTAGCGCCAGTCGCCCGTTGAACGAACGACTGTGCCTAGTTTTAATTTTTTTTAATACTCATTTTCCTAATTAAAGTTTAAAACATACCTAAATTAAAAATTTCCATTTGTAAGTGGTTTGAAGTCAAATGAGTTTTGATCCACTTAACAATTCAAGTTCAAAGGGGTGAACATGAGCTTGACTTGGGTTTGATTTTTGAATTTAGTTTTCATTTGGTGCTTGAATTTTATGTTTATATTTGGATTCTTGATTGCAGGATTGATTGAATCATGAAGAAAAATCAAGAGTTTGGCTTGATTTGAATTGGATTTGGCCAAGGTCAAGAGTTTGACTTGAAAGGCTTAGGTTTAATTTTGATTCAATTTGGATTTAATTTTTGGGTTTAGTTTTGGATATTTGAATTTATATTTAATTTATATATGTGGATATAAATGAGAATATAAATGGGTTATGAGAAAATTTCTTGAATTCAAATTGATTTAGATTTGATTTAGGCTAAGTCCATGAGAGGGAATCAAAATAACTTAGAAAATATTTTTGATATGGATTTGAATTTTGAATTTGGTTTGATTAATTTGAATTTATATTTCATTTATATATGTAAATATAAATGAGAATATAAATGGGTTATAAAAAATTTCTTGAATTTGAATTGATTTAGATTTGATTTACGCTAAGTCCATGAGAGGTAAACAAAGGACTTAGGAAATATTTTTAAAGTTTGGAATCCAATCATGGGCTTCAATCATTGGTTTCAATTATTTGGAATTGATTTATGATTTGGAAAAATCCATTGAATTGATTTGAGATTTGAGTTAGAATTTGGAGTTGGTATGGGTTTGGAGTTTATCTTGAAGGAAGTGAGGATTTGGTTTAAGCTATAGGCCAGGCAAATTTCTCTAACACCTCTAAGGCATGACCTATTTCTATGGCTAAATCTTCTCAATCTCTAGGGCTAGGTTCAGTGTCCACCTAATCACTAGATGTGTCTTAAGACTAAGGAACTCTTAAAGTCTAAGAGAAGTCTTATCCCTAAGATGGAGGGGTTGAGAGCTCATCCTAAAAATGAGGTCAGCAGTCGAGAATCATCAATTTGTCCTGTCATAGATGTTGAATGTCGAGAGATAATCCCTTCAATGTTTTTAGACTCATGAGATTGACAGATGAACCTAGATCAATTAGAATTTGATTGATTATGACACCATCGCTCTCCACAGAGATGTATAGTGGGCAATTGTGTTCTGATATTTTGAGCATAAGAACTTCCTCGGAGAATGTAATTGTCGAACTTGAGATTGTAATACTTCAGTCATACATAGCTCGACGAAGTATGCTTCATATTTCTCTAGATTCTTAAGAGCCTGAATTAAGATATCATGGAGATTCTATGACCACAAAAGGGCCTCGAACACACTCAATTATTCAGGGATCTTCCTCAAGTGTGATAGGATGTTGTAATTCCTTTATCTATGTTAGACTTCTTCTTTGGATCTTTGGGAATGATATTTTCATTAACTTCTATGTTTTTATCATTGCCTTTATTTGGCATTCCTTTCTTTTGAGATGACGGCAACACCTTGCCACTTTTTAGTTGTACTGGGGCTGCTCTATATGGCTCAGATTCCTCTAAAGAGGTCTCCTCTTCAGAACTGCTGTTTATGCCTGTGGATTGGATGGAGCCTTCAGAATCACTTCCCAATTTTATGCATATCATCAATGGTGATATTGAAGATTTGACTCAACTTCCTCCGGAAAGCACAAGTCTTCTTCCAAGCTATCATTTGTTTGCTTCACCATCAGGCAAGGCTTAAATGCTACATCATTAGTGATTCTTCTTCTTAGATTATCTTGAAGAAATGGATTTTGTCAGGGAGTATCCAAAGATGTTGAGATAACCCAACAGACTTCCCTAGAAAGAGATTCTTCATCATCATCCCCTTCATCATTTGTTCCAATGATTTGGAGTCTTGACATAAAATCAGTAAGCTTAATTGGTTGCCTTACTGGTTGTTGATATTCTTCAAGATTATTAATAATCTTTTGGGTAGTAGATTTCTTCTTCATCTTCTTTTGTTTGGCTGATCTTTTGGGAATTTTGATTCACGGATAGGCCGCTTCGTATTAGGAACACCAAACACCTGAGCTTCTAAAGCGCAGAACCTTTTGATGTAGATTCTACCTTCAATTCCAGCACCAGTTCAAGTGGAGATTTCCATATGACACTCGAAACACCTTCTAATTACTTCAACATCTTCATAGTTTTCTTTGAGACCGCAGTCTCCCATTTATCATCCTCAACTGCCTTTTCTTTTGTTTTATCTTTCTGCGGGGGAACGAAAAGGACCCAACCACCCTTGCAAATTTTTTTGGGTGAATAAGAATACTATCGGATAGTGTGAATTCACCTCTCCTATATTTTTTTTCTAGCCATTCCTTGAATACATAGCAATCTTCTATAGGGTGGCTAACTACTCGATGTTATGGATAGTAATTTGGGTTGTAAGTTCATCCTGACTCTTCAGGTCTTTTACATTCTAGCAACTCCAATCTTGCCTTGAGTCCTTGCCAAAATAGATTGGCAACACTTTCCCTTTTGAATGAGTATTCCTTATTCATCTTTTCCTTAAGAGATGGACGCATTTGATCATCATCTCCTAATGATTTTCTTGGGCACTCACCACTACCTAGGAAAGTTTTGGGTTTGTCATTACCTCCAAGAACTAACTTTGATTGAGAATTGAAGGGGTTGTTTAACTTTCTCTTCAAAATAGATAGGTCGTTTCCCCTTATCTACATTATAAGTTGCGCTCCTTCATCTATTTGAATCATATGAAGTAGTGTGAGATTCACTCCCCCTTGATCCTGAGAACTTCCCTTTCTTTGTTCTGTCTGAATGACCTTCAAGAGATTTGGCTTTTCAAATTTTGCCACCTGATCAAGTAGTTCTTGGAAGGTGGTGATGGAAGCCATGCATAAATATGGTGTCAATTTATCATTAATGTTGCCCATTAGCAGCTAAATTATGTGTTCCTCTTCTAGTTGTTTCTCGCGCTGCATGCTCATATTGTGCCAGCGAGTTATGTATTTAGTGACTGACTCTACCTTCTTTCTCTTCTCTAGGGTGAGGTCAACTATTGTGGTCTTTTTAATTGCACTAGCAAATCTTTTGATAAACATTGCCCCTAGCTTGATGAGTGTCTTAATTGAGTCATTTTGAAACTCTGCGTACCATTTGAAAGCAGTTGAAGTTAAGATGCTAACGAACTGACGGAACAATAGTGCATCATTAAGTATTACCATAAGTTACTTTGAATTATGCTAAGTGCTGCTTGGGGTTACCGTTGCCATCAAATGAATGAAATTTTTGCACTGAGTAACCTTTAGGATATGACACTTGATCATATTCTGCAGGATATGAGCGACCTCTATTCACCAGTTTCTCCACTTGTTCTACAGCTATGATAACTTTAATCATTTCACTTATACTAGTTTCAAGTTGTACAGCTATCACTAACTCATATGTGCTCAGTATTTGCTCGAGAATGGTGGAGCAGTCAATTGATTGACTTCATTTCTACCATTATGAGCACTTTGTGCTTCGGAGGTTTTTGGTGCTTGCTCAACTGGTGGACTGATGGGCCCTGTGTTGGTTATTTGATAATTGATAGAAGGAACTAGTGTCATCACTACGACAGCATTCCTCTGCATCATTTTCATCATGAGATTCATCTACATCATTATCTGATTCATCTTTGAATTCAGCTGAGAGATCTCTTTATCATTTGCTTTCATCTTTCACTGTATTTGCCTTTGTACCTAAGCAAGTGTAACAATGTTGGTGAATAGTGTGTTATCTTCTTCTTCTAATTCCTCTTATTGCTCATAACTTGAGGAGGAACTAAAAGGTTATGCTTTCATTTGACCTGTTGTTGGTTCTTCAATGTGGATAGAAGGTGTGGCTCCATCATGCTTAGATCAGTACTGACGTACACCGGATGGTTCTCCAATGTGTTATACCATATACACAACATCTACCCCCCATTATATCTTCTTTATCTTCCTCATCTTCTTCTTGTAGACTTATCTTTGATTGATTTCTTCATCTGATTTGACTTAGAGTGTGGGATGAACGTCTCAATTGGAGGGCTATGATCAAAATCAAGGGAAGATCATTTAGGTGGTGATGGGATTCCCTGGAGAATTCTCCAAGGTGTCGACCACCATGAGCCTCATTAATTATAACATTCTTTTTAAGAATCCATTCCTGTTGGGCCATGTCATCAGCGACTCTCCAGATTTGCAAATTGGATGTCACACCTTTTTTCCTTTCGATGGTAGCTTCTTCTTGAGGCTCCGGCCTCCATATTTGTTTTCCCTTCTATCGAGACCTTTCGATAGTGGATTCCCGAATGTGTGTTTCAGGTGTCTCGCTCTGATGTTTCACCGTGTAGGGTTTATTTGTAACGCTCTTAAGTTCTTATTACCTTTAATGGTAGCTTTTGCAGTTAAGCATTATTGGCTTCTCTAATAATTGGCCTTTGATATATTTCTTCATAAGGTCTTGTTCTTTTATAACTTTTAAAACTCTATGTTCTCGAGCAGATAGAGTTTTAGGTTATTTCTTCTGCGATTGGTGCTCGCTGCTGTTGATCCCAGAAAAATTGCTTGACATCACCAGTAGAGGTATTCCTTTTACCCATTATAGATTCTCAAATTTTTTTGATGGTAGGAATACTTACTTCTGGTTGTAGAGCTGGTTGTGTAACTTGGGTGAGAGCTGATGGGCTCATAGCTTAGCATTCCTTCTTCTTCTTTTCCTTCTAGTCACCTTTCCTCCAAATGAGGAGGCTTCAACATCATGTTGGCCTTGTACAAAGGGCAACGTCTATAGGGAAGTAGCATTGGATGCACTACTAAAATTGTTTGCCTAGTTATCATTCTTGTCATGGTTGGAGCTTCAGTGTGTCCAAACCATTCAAATACAGAGGCTCTCTTTAGAGGAACATCAACAGGAGTAGCGATAGGAGTTTTAGTAGATTTGGCTTGTTGCACAGGATGATATGCAAGTTGTGCATGATTGTCTCGTGCAGGCTGAGTAGTAGTTTGAGTAGCGATCACTGGGAAATCTATGCTACCAAATTGTGTAGTAGCTTCAGCATCCTCGATGTTGATGACAACATTAGCCAAATGGATGTTGGCTCCGCAGCCCAGCTCCACAATGAAGGGTTTGTTCTAAAGATCCATCTGTGAAATGAACAATGGGGATTAGAAATCAGTAATTGATATATCATCCCACACTTTTAAAGCCTAAGTTAAAATTAAGATCAAAGAATTAACAATCTCTTAGTTGGATGAGTATTTTTTATAACATCATGCATAAAAGCATATTGTTACACTCTTGATTAGAGGGCTTTCACCTTAGCTAAAGAAACTTGGCTTGACCTTTGAGAGCCATGATGGAAACACACCTCCCCTTCTCGCTGATTTTGGCCCATAATCTTACTTCTCTTGCATTAGGCATATGAATCCTATAAGCCTTAGTCAAATGATTGTCCAAAAATGAAAATAACATGTAATATACTTTGCATTAGATCTAGGTCATTTTTCATGCCCTTACATGATCTAGTCTCTTAGGGAGTGAGTTTAAGGACTTAGTCTCTTTCTAAATAAATAACAGCCTAGCTATCTTGCATAAAACATATGACTTGCCTACATGAATTTAAAATTGTAGGAGGACTTAGTTTGCAGCCATCCCTAGGCAGTTGTAAGTGCAAGTAGTCGGGTGGTTTATCCTCTTTTGTGAAGGAAAACCAATTTCCCATTTTTGCCTTAAATTTAGGTAGTGCTTTTGGCCCTCGCCAAAACTCTCTAGATTTAGGTTCTAAGATTTCTTCTCCCTTCATATGGGTCATAAGCATAAATCCTCACCTCTTAGGTATTTCCATAACTTTGTATTATGGAATTATAAGCCCTAAAGTTCTAATAAAAATTCAACTCAAATAAATAATTCAATTTCAAAAACATAAAGCCCAACCATAGGATAGTTTAAGATGCTCACTAGGTTTCCTAGTATCGTGAGCATCTCCTGCTTATCTTCCTTTGGCTTTGATAATAACTCCCTCTCTTTGATCAATCTCATTTGATATTCTAAAATAAACTAATTGATTGACAGTCCTACCTTTTGAAATCTTTAGATACAACTATAATTTACCTTAATCGAGAGTATTCCTAAGTGATCTCATTCCTTAGAATGTAATTAACTATGAGGGCTTGCCCAAGGGCCGAACCGGTTTAAAATAAACCCTACTTTACTTTTCCATATAAATTTGGGGAATAATCTTTGGTACACATGCAAACCCATTGTCATTAGGAGTCCTTTGTTGAGGTGATTAGGTCCATTGTAGGGTGATGACTTCTATCTTTTAAGATAGTACACCTCCCCTCAATGTTGTACCTGATCACCCTCAATAAGAATATATGTGGATCTATGTGGTGTCAAAATGCATTAAAAGAGAAGTATATTTCCATCTTCATTTTATTCTACATAGTGTGAAGATGGAAGTATACCCTTCTCTTTTAGAAATTCCTCATAAAATTTCACCACAAATTTTTTTGGTGACTCTGCTGGGGATGGTTCCTCTCTCCATCTTTGGTAAATGATCGTTATCTCCAAGTATCGATAGTGGGTTTGTACTTTTATATCAATCCAAGACATAATTGAAAGGATCATCTTTACAAAAAAAATCCTTCATAAAAATCTTGCTTTTCAAAAAGCACTCTTTCAAAATGCACATAATAAATTATTTTGCACAAAAGTTTTCCTAAATCACCTTCATTTAACAATCTTCATGATTGTTATATGTAGGATCATCTTTACAAAAAAATTCCAACAATTACATTTTATAAAATTACAAATGAGTTTCTTCACTCAATTATTTTTTGGTGAAGACCTCATTTTCAAAAATAAAATTCCAACAATCATATTTTCAAAAGCATAAAATTTGAAGATGGGCCTTTCCATTCAATACATCCAAATGTGTTGAATGGATATTACCTCTTCAAGCAAAATCATAACTTTGAAATTCCACTTAACACATTCCACATGTGTTAGTTTGGGACTTTCATATTTTCAAAAAGCACATATGGAGCCTCTCCATTCAATATACCCACACTTATTGGGTGGAGGTTTCATTTTTCAAACAAAATCAAAAATTTTTCAAAAAGCACATATGAATATCTCCATTCAATATACCCAAATTTATTGAAAGGAAATTTCATTTTCAAATAAAGTAACAATATTTTGAAATATCACTTAACATATTTCATATATGATTAGATTAATCACACACAAATATACACCTCTGAAAAATAAGACATAATTGATTTCCATCTTACATACCCAAATTTGTTAAATTGAAATCTCCCTTTTCAAAAATCAACCAAAAACAAAATTTTCAAAACATATTTGGAACTTCAATTTAACATACCCCATTTGTTAAAATGAAGTCTCCCCTTTTCAAAATCCAAAACAAAATTTTGAAACACCCTTTTTGGAAATTCATTTAGCATACTCAAATTTGCTAAGTGAAATTTCCATTTAACAAAATTTTTAAGAAACACTTTTGGAACTTCATTCTTTAGCATACCATATTTGCTAAAGTAAAGTCTCCATTTTCAAAATAAAATCAAGAGACAAAAATTTTAAAGACATCTTTTGGAATTCCATTAAGCATACTCAAATTTGCTATGTGAAATTTCCATTTCACAAAATTAAATGAAACTTCATTTTAGCATACCATATTTACTAAAGTGAAGTCTCCACTTTCAACCAAAAATTAAATCAAAATCAAAAGAGAAACACATTAGGATTCCCTTGGCATGCTTAAATTTGCTAAGGATCCTACTTTTCAAAATCAAACCAAAATCGAAAGAAACACATTAGGATTCCTTAGCATACTTAAATTTGCTAAGGATCCTACTTTTTAAAATCAAAATCAAAATCAAAAGAAACACATTAGGATTTTCTTAGCATACTCAAATTTGCTAAGAATCCTATTTTCAAAAATTTCAAAAACAAAACAAACTTGGATTTCCTCATTTAGCATACCTAAATTTGCTAAATGGGAAATTCCATTTCTCTTTTCAAAATAACAAAACAAGATTCACAAAACAAAGCAAAGAAAGAAACAAAAATAAGAAATTGTTTTCAAACATCTCACTTAGCATACCCAAATTTGCTAAGTAAATAAATTCAAAAAATATCAAATCCAAAATAAAAGCAAATTGACCCTTTACTTTAACATACCTAAATTTGTTAAATAAAGGATCATCAAGATCAAAATTAAAATTCAAATATGAACCTATGGAAGCATCCCTTCAAACAAACAAAAATATTTGAAACCCCTTTCAACATATCCAAATTTGTTGAAAGTGGATTCTATATCCAAGAAATTCCTCTTTTCAATCAAAATATTGAAAACTATTCCAAATCATTTGAACTCAACTTAACATTTTCAAAATGTTGAGTATGAGTTCAAATTCTAAATTTGAAATTCAAAGTCAACAGAAATTTGATTCAAATTTATTTTCAACATTGCAAACTCTTGTTCAGCGATAGTTTCAATTACAATTTAGTCTCAATTTCAGTTGACAGAAATGGTTGCTCCCAAGTATGTGTTTACCTTTCCCCACAGGATGGACTTGGCCCTAGATCAGGCCAGCCTTCCTCGTGCTGATTATGCCCACCTCATTCATTTTAGATGAGGTTTTCAGGGGGTGAGGATTACCTGTGAGGGCATTCCCCTCACAACTGTTACCAAGATCGCAATGGCCTGGTAGAAGCTGGTCATTCAAATTAACTTGCCATCAGACTCTGATATACCCTCACTGAAGAGGAAGGAAGTGACAGTTTCTACAGTGGTGCCAATGTTAGTGCAGGATCTATGATGGCGCCAGGTTGTTTCTCATGCTGCCCCAGTAAGGGCTAGCACCCACTCATTAGCACCGTCAAAGGGTAAGGCTCCTCTAATCCCAGAGATTGTCTCCCCAGCTTTTGAAGTCATGTCTAGTTCTTACCCTCACACCAAGACTCAAAGGAGGAACAAAAATTGCATGATTAAGTAGTACCATACACGCATTGCTAGGAAGATGGAGCCAGCTACATGGTCAGTTGTGGAGGAGTTTCCCACTCTAATTTTCCTGCTAGTTACAGTGAACCCATTACATCCTCTCTCTGGGTCTGATAGAGAGGATGCTAGGCTAGGAGGATCCCTACTTCACCTCCACTAATGGTTTGATTCCACTGGTCGGTAAAGTGGGAGGTCATATGCCTCCATTGAGTTCTACCGGGTTGGAGCATATGGATGTTCTCAGGGCTCAATTTGACTTGAGAACTGTTATCCCCCATAGTGCGGGAAACATCTATGGTAGGAGGGCATAGAGGCCCATACAACTCATATCACTAGTGAGAGGCGAATTGGTGGCCTCCACTCATTATTTCAGATAGTATTCTGGGGACTACTCACCAGGAGAAGTTATTTTGAGAGTGGTATCTCACACCGCTCTACCCGTTGTCCACTATCGCCCGTTCATGTATCAAAAACTCCAGTTCCATCCAAGGCCATTAAGGCCACATCCGGGGAGAAGAGGACCTCGTTAGCGATCCGACTATGGCCAAGGGATCCCATTCCATCCACACCGCCTACTATGGCGAGGTCGAGCTCTCTTCCTCGACTTTTTGCCCCAATTATGGTGCGGAAGGAATGATTTCCCCAAAGCATAGTGGTTGTCCCTTCACCATCACCACCGTAGCAAGATTTGGAGATGGTTACAACAATCACAAAGGGAGAGGGTGGCAACTCAATTGCACCCATGATCATAGAACCTCTAGAGTGTCACTTTGTACAGAGTCAGTGACATCTAGGAGTGCATATCTTCTAGGGAATACAACCCTTAGAAGGTTGATTCTCCAGCAGCATGGGAGGTCTGGTGCCTCACAGTTCATGATGTGGATCCCATCACCAGTCAGCCAAAAGCATTAGTTCTAGTTCTAACAGATCGATCTTTAGATGACATAGTAGCTCACTATTTCATGAAAAAGAAGGAGATCCTAGGATATGACTTGTCTGATGAGGAGAAGATTAGCTTTGATCCCAATAAAGATGATTTGTTGGGAGACTCAACCGAGGTTTGCATGGTAGATACCATGGGATCCTTCCTCAGAGAGCAGCAGGCTATGGAAGGTGATGAGGTTGAGTAGGAAGACATAGCCCAATCAGCCCAACACCTCCAATATCAATTAAAGTAGAAAGATGAATGAATAGATATGATGGCGAGGTAGCTTTAGGACTTATTAGTAGCAATCTTAGTACTTTAGAAACAAGCCCCAGTAGTTCATCCTACTACAACTAGACTAGTTAGTTGGTGCATGTGGACTAGCCAAGACTTTACCTCCATTAGAACAAGGTAGCACCAACATGTATATGAAGGTAGTGGAAAGTACCTCCATATAGGAGAAAGATATCAAGTATATGGTTGAGCAGTAGGTGAAGGAAGCATTGGCTTAAGCCTGGGGAGGATCATCAATTCCAATGGGTAGACACTACTTGGAGGAATTCGATGCAATCCAATATCCCAAGGGTTTCATGTCACCTTCCTTTAAGAGTTTTGATGGCAGTGGAAACCCGAGCATATTGCACACTATTATTGCAACACCATGGCGTAATGCTATTCGCCTCTTCGTTAGTAGCCTAGCATGGATATATTTTGATTGGTATGATGAAAGTCCCAATAGTTCAGAAAAGATATTTGTTGAGTTGAAGCAACTCTTTATCAAGAGGTTGGCTAGAGCTCAGCAAAGGGTTACTGTTGGCGATCTCGTTGTAGCACTAACACTTAGGTGAGTCCCTTATTGACTAAATTCTCATATGGTGTAACCTGAGTATGAAATACTGGTATTTGTCGACAGCATGCCATTGAGATTCTTCTAAAGAATATCCATGGCCTGGTCGCCTTCATGCTTAAGGGCTTCACCATCAAAACTTTTGAGAAGGTAATCAACAAGGTAGGTAGTCTATAGGAAGAGGCCAAATAGTTGCCTTTTCAAGACCCGGTGGCCCTAAGAAAAGCCATAGAAGGTATATGAGAAGAAGCCCAGGGCAGTGACAACAGTGGATAAGGGGAAGCAACCAGCTAGAGATCAGTCCGAGAGACCACAACCTCAACAACCTTCATTTCCACCACCGAGGCAACCCTACTAGCCACCACAACAGCCTCCATGGCCTACTCATCCTCCTCATACCATCGGTGGTAAATACATACTTTGTTGGTGGTATGGTCCTCTTACTCTTATGGATAAACTTAACAAACCTTATTCATTTAAGAGGGAGATAAAGAAGATCTTTAAGAATCTCTTAAAGAAGCTAATTTTAGCTACCAAGCCTAAGAGACAGGAAGTGGGCAAAAGCCATGATCCTAACTTTTCCCCATATGCTAGGTCATGTTTTGGAGGATTACTTCACGTTTAAGGACTAGCTTGAACATAGCTTTAAGACCGATGTTGTAGTTATCCCGAAGGAATACCTTGTGGAATAACCATCCAGTTCCATTAGGGTAATCCTTGGGGATACTTATGATCCTTCCAAAACTAAAGAAGGTTGGGATGTCTCTTTATCCAAAACCTCTAAAAAGATTGTTCAGAAGATCAAGAAACTTTCTTTGCAGGTGCCTGAGTTAGCTCAAACCTCTAACATCAAGGAAAGTTTGCAAGTTCTCAGAGCTAACTCAAGGAAAGGGGGAGCTCAACAACAATAGCAGCAGCAACATGTGCCATCTCGGGATAGCCTAATAGCACAACCACCAACCGAGTCTAGCCTCAGTCTGTATTGTACCACATCGTAGCTACTTCAACTAGTAGACATCTTGTATCGATGAGGGCATTTTCCTCACCCCTCTTACTTGATTTTACTTTGTACCTCCTATCAAATTGAAGAAATTGAAGAATAAAGCTAGCTTGAATTACATGTCACCGATGGGTTGTATGAATCTATTCTAATAACTCAAGTCTAAATAATAACTATAATGATTGATCTTCCTCTTTTTTGATTGAGTTAGATTTTCGAATACTATGGGTTCACCTCTTGAGATAGACTTGGAATCATCCAATTATGGTCCCATAGGAGAAGGCGGTGGGCGATGTGCGTAGAACCTTCCATTACGCCATAAGATCATCAAGTCAACCTCCATAGTGGCAAGGTTCTACCTCTTAGGGCAGCACCTCAAGATAAAGGGAAATAAGTCATTGGTACAGAGGATTGAAAAGCCCCTCCACATGATGCTCCACCCTCAAATATGCTTGTGGAGGATCAGCCCAAGGTGGACTACAATCTTCTCTCTCACCAAAAGTTGCCATCTAAGCTAAGCATCTACAATGCCCTTGTCTTATCTAAAGAGATGAGGGAATCATTAATCAAGGCCCTCCTTGATCCTAAGATATGCTTAGCTCAATTGACCGTTATTGGAGAGGAAGCACATTACACAAAAGCATTCTAGGGGATCACATTCACAGATGAAGACCTTCTTGGGACATAACGTCCCCTCACATCATGTTGACATATGATTAGACTTGTCAGAGTTTTCATCAATCCAGGTGCATCGATGAACATTATGAGTCTAAAGACTCTTATTTATTTGAGAATCGACATCTCCACACTTCGAGGAGATCGAATGATTTTGAGAGGATTCAATGAACAAGGTGAACGGACTTTAGGTTCCATAGTGTTACCTTTGGAGATAGGTGGTGGAAGGCAGCCAAGTTTTATATCATTGATTTGAATACTTCATTCACGCTTTGCTCGATAGGGATTCATTAGAAGATAATTTCATCCTCCTCCATCGTGCATCAAGTTCAGGAAGGATGGGATTGAATATTGTGTCAAAGGAGATGAGAAGTCATTTTCAATTAGAGGTTGAGATATATGAGGATGCGACCTACTATGTTCCTCAAAATATCATTTCTCATGAACTTGGACAAAACTCAAATTCAAAATAAAAAAATGAAGAAAAGATAAGGCAAAAGAAAAAGAAAAGAAAAATGAAAATCCAAGTGAACAAGAAATGAGAATTGAAGAAGAAATGGATCACATATCACATTCCATCCACAGTTCATTCCTTCATATAAACATATGAGTAGGATGACTCAACCTCTACCAGGCAGAGGTAGAAATAGAGGTAGTTCCAGAGGTGGAAGAGCCCCTGGTTGGCCATCAGCCAACAGGAGATATGCTACAGTTCATAGGAGTACCCCTACTATTCATATATACTTGGAATCTAGTTTGGAGGATGAGTCTAATGTGATTAGCATACCAGCCAACCCCTCCCAACGGGTTTCATTGGAGGTGACACTCGAGTCAGACAACAATGATGATTGGACCTCCAGACAAAGCAAAGTATTCAAATCAGATGCATGTAAAACTATCAGGCAACAGTTGGGAAACTTAGCTCTAACCTCACTTTCACCCCAAAAAGTTGAAGGTTTACTAAGGAAGCCCCTAAGTCTTCCAGTGATATGAAGCCAAAGAGATTCTTTTTGGGATCATCATCCTCAAGTCTTGAAGTTTATGTAGAACCTGAAGAGGATTCATTTAAAGAATTAATGGAATTCCATTTGACTTTTACTCGCTTGTATTTATAATCTTATACAAAAAGGTTTGATTCCTCATACATGGTCCATGCATATGTCTGAGTATTTTGAAAAGCTGTGAAACAACACAGGCAAGGAAGCATAATCAAGAGCAGGACTAGGATTTGGTACAGTGGGTCTAGTCTATGACGATGATTATCACTTAGTTATTACCAATCATTTGGAGTCTGATAAGTTCTTTTCACACAACACTAGCTCTTATGAGAATGTGTATTTAGAAATCTCATATGATCCAGATGATCCCCAAATCAAGGATGCACCTCCATAATTTGAAAAGGAGATTCATTCAACAATTGACAAGCTTAAAGAAATCAACCTCGGAATAGAAGAAAGTCCACGCCCTACGTACATCAGTTCATTGATAAATGAAAAAGAAACCAATGACTTAGTTAGGCTATTGACTGAGTTTAAGGAATGCTTTGCATGGAGTTATGAAGAGATTCCTGGATTATCTCTTAACATAGTAGTCCATAAGCTATCAATAGATCCTAGTGCTAACCCAATCAAGCAAGCTCCTAGATGCATGTGATTAGAAATCAAAGAACAAGTCATTTCTGAAGTCAAGAAACTGATCGATGTTGGTTTATGTGATTAAAAATCAAAGAACAGGTCATTTCTGAAGTCAAGAAACTGATCGATGTTGGTTTAATCAGGGAAGTAAAATATCCTACCTGGCTAGCTAGTGTCGTTCCAGTTATGAAGAAGAATACCCAAATTCACATTTACATCAATTTCATGGACTTAAATAAGGCATGTCCTAAGGATGAGTTTCTTCTTCCTATATCAAAACTAATGGTGGGCATCACCTCATCTCATGCAATTTTCTCTTTCATGGATGGGTCATCTGGCTATAACCAAATCAAGATGTCTCATGAAGATGAAAGAAATGTTGCTTTCTGAACCCCGATCAAAATCTTTTGTTATAGGGTCATGCCTTTTGGCCTTAAAAATGTTGGTGCTATATACCATGCATGACTCAGATCTTCAATGAACTCATCCATCATCGGGTTGAGTGCTTTGTTGATGATCTAGTAGTCAAGAGCGAAAAAAAAAACCTCTTTGACTTGAGAGTAGTTTTGAATGCGGTTAAGAAATATAACCTCAAAATGAATCCCACAGTGTGCATTGAGTAGCTTAGGAAATTCCTTGGGTTTGTTGTCCGACACTGGGGAATAGAAATAAAACTAGAAAAAAATTAAAGCCATCTTAGGAATGCCACCTTCTAAGAGTTTAACTCAACTCAGATCTTTCCAAGGACGGCTGGCGTATCTAAGACACTTCATTTCCAACCTATCGGGGAGATGCAAGCCATTCTCAACACTTGTTAAAAAGGATGTCAAGTTCAAGTGGGATGATAAGTGTCAGCATGCCTTTGAAGACATCAAGCAGTATTTGGTGAAGCCGCGGTTTAGCGACTATCAGCGGGGCCTCTCATATACAACTACATTGGATGACTCTCGGTGCTCTGTTAAAGCTAATGGATGAAGGGAAAGGAGAATGCTCCCTACTATCTCAATCGTCATCCAATACCTACTGAAGCAAACTATCTACTTATTGAGAAACATTGCCTAGCTTTGATCTTTTCCTCCCAAAAGCTACGATACTACATGCTTTCTCATAAGGTGAACTTGATTTCAGAACCAATCCACTGTAGTACCTCATGACATGGCCAACACTATATGGATGATTGGCATGATGGTCCATGATTCTCTCACAGTTTGATGTCACATTCGTTCCCCTCCGTGTGGTAAAGATCAAGCACTAGCGATTTCTTAGCGACATACCCACTTCTGATTCTCGCTAGTGATCTCACGATGAACAAATCATGAACTTAAGGAGGTTGACAACCCATGAGATATATTTTGATAATTCCTTTCATAATGGGGAAGCACCACGATCTACTCTTCTAGGAAAGGCAGGGATAGAAATAGTTCTCCTAACTCCAAACTGCGATGTGATGAGATTCTCATACTATCTTTCTTACCCTTACACCAACAACAAAGTTGAGTATGAGGCTTTGACTGCTGGTCTGGGTTAGCCATCACTATCAATGTCAAGAGCATCAACATCTTTGGGGATTCTTAGTTGGTCATCAACCAGATTATTAAGTCCTACAAGGTTCTCAAACCCAAGTTTTGTCATTATCATGAGTATACCATGAAGATGTTGGCCCAAATCCCTGAAGTCACCATCTACAAGGTTCCTGAGCAGAGAAAGTAGTAGCAGATGCTTTCGATGAACTTGCCAAAGAATTGGCATGTCCAAAAGATGAGTTCATATCAATAAGGGTCCAAAATATACAAGTCATATCCCTTATTGACGCTGAACTCATTGAGAGACTTTCTCTTGAAGGGGAGGTTGTCGTTGCCTATAAGAACAAGGAGCTTGATTAGAGGCAACCGTTCATAGACTATTTGAACACCGACAAACTACCTCAAGAAAAGTCACAAGCCCATCAGGTGAAACAGAGAGCTCTCTCCTATGCTCTTGTGGATGGCACCTTGTACCGCCGGTCCTTTGGCTAAATGTGGTTACGTTGTTTAACAAACATGAAGCCCATGGAATTATAATTGAGGTACATTCAGGTTTATGTAGAGCACATCAATCCAATCTAAAGATGAAGATGAAGATTAAGAGATGAGGATACTACTGGCCTTCGATGATTATAGATTATTTGGATGTAGCTAGGAGATGCCATCAGTGTTACACGGTGTGGTCTTACACCACCCAACATTCTACACCTACATTACTTTGTGGCCATTCAGTGTTGTGCGACATTGTATTAGAGATCGATCCTTCTTCTTCCAAGGGTCATCGGTTCATCTTAGGCGCCACTACTTTTCCAAGTGGGCAATCCCACTTAGAGAGTCCACAACTTAGCATGGGCTTCAATTTTTCAGGAACCATATCATATATAGGTTCAAGGTGTCTCGAAGAATTATATCCGATAATGATACTGCATTCAAAAACACCAAGATCAATAGCTTCGCTAGAAGACATGGTATAGATTGGGGATACTCCGTCATCTATTATTGCAAAGCAAATGTCTTAGTAGAAGAATTCGATAAAAACTCTCATTCAAATACTAAAGAAGACTGATGACAATGGAATGATGGCAGTTGGTTTGAAGCACTTGTGGAGCTCCATACCATATACCGAACTCCAACTTGATCTACACCATTTTTTCCTTTATGTGTCAGAAGTCATTCTACCTTTAGAAATTCAACTCCCATCACTAAGGATAGCATTGGGTAGTAAGATCACTATAGAGCAGAATGCAAAGTTATAGTTAGAAGAGCTCGAAGGTTTGGAGGAGAGTCACTGCAGCGGTAACCTCGAAGTTATATAAGGCCAAAATGATTCAAGCTCACAACAAGTTGTCCTAGGTCTTTCCAAGTAGGAGAACTTGTGTTAGTCTTAAGGAGACCAATTATTGCCCGTCGAAAGATGGGAGGCAAGTTTGAACCCACTTGGGAAGGCCCTATGTCATAAAGAAGGCCTACCAAGGAGGATCTTATCAGCTTATTGATTATAAAGGGGAACACCCGATGCTTCCAATTAATGGGCTCTATTTGAAGAAATATTACCTATAAAAATCATGTTTGAAAATAATTCTATCAATCAACAAAAATTTCATTCCAATTCAATAAAATCTTTTCAATGTTCCAAGCATTATTTGTTTGTCTTATGAATCTGCCACGGCGTGTTTAGGGTAGGTGTAAGAGTCCCCAAGTGGCATCCTATCCCTCTTTCATAATACAAACACAATCAAACACATCTCCCAGTGCTATTAGAGTAAGTATGAGAGAACCCAAGAGGCATCCTATTTTGATTAGCACAGCTAAGTTAGGTGTGAGAGAACCCTAGCGACATCTTTTCGTAGTGAGAAATCTTATTTGCCACTCGTGGTGCCATTTCATCAAATCCAACAAACATGTTTAAGGTAGGCATAAGAGAACCCAAGAGGCATCCTATTCCTTTTAACATGAATAAAAAAATAAACATATATCTTTTATCTTGGGCTACTTTGATGCTGGAGCAAGCCCCCTGTGGCACTCATTCATTAGCTGCTCTAAGTCAGGTCTACATGCTACCTTGCTAGTATGAGTATATCTGAGGTATAAGATAAGTCCCCCCAGAGGCTCCTTTCCTCTTGGATGTGCTCGAGTTGATATAAGTCCCCCAGTAGCATTCACTCAATAAGCCTCTAGATCGATGGTTTATCAAGTCAAGATGACTATCCCAAAGAATCGCCGCATAAGGATGTGAGTCCCCGAGCTTTCTTCCTAGGCTGATTGTTGCAAACCGATAGGCACCTTAGGCTAGTTGATGTTCGCTATGCTAACAGTGACACATCCGATAGATACACTACTCTTGGCAGAGGTGAGTCCCCACGCTTTCTCCTTTAGTTCACCTTTGAATGCTCATTTGATATATGCCTAGCCATGTCATCTTCTCTAGGGTTTTGATTAAGTTTCCCCATCTCAAGCACTCTATTTGGATCACATCCTTTGCAACCCTATTTAGACACTACTTAGGTTACTTTTGGATTGGACAGTCCCCCTTTCCAAGTAGTCACCCCTGTGTTTGGAGAATTTGTTCAGCAGATGTGCAGATTCTCCCTTGGTTCAGTAAATTTGAGATAGGTCTAGGCTGATATAAGCTCCTTCTCAGTTTGACCCCTCGTAGACCAACAAGGTCCATGTTAAAACAAACTACTTTGCTTGTGAATTAGGAATTCAAGCCCCAAAAGGGCCTTTTTTCCCAAGAGGCATCATATCTTTAAGGTAGTGTCAGCAGAACTCCCTATAGGAATTGCCTGACTACCTGAGTTGAGATAAATCCTTAGAATGGTACTCACTCCATAATCGCCTTTAGATCAGGTTCAATCTATTTTTCCACAAGCATGTTACCCCGGCAGTCATTCTGCTTTGGAAGATGTAAGACTATGATGCATTCTTTCTAGCATGATTATCACAAACCGACGGACAACCCTAGGTCGAGTTTGATTTGTTGCCCAAAGCAATCGATCACCCTAATGGTCTTTCGTTGTGGAAGATGTGAGGTGCTGAGTTTTCTTCCCTTGAATTGATCATTGCAAACTGAAAGGCACTCCTTTGGTCGGATAGTTCTCCCATCGGCCGAGAAGCTACTCCCTTTGGTTCAGTAAATGTAAGATAGGTTTAGGCTAATATAAGCTCCTTCTCAGTGTGATCCATCACAAACCAACAAATCCATCAAAATAAATAAAAAATGAAATTAATCTTTGACTATCTTTGAGCTGATTTAAGACCCCTAGCAGCATCCACTCAATAATCAGCCCTAGGTCGGGTCTGATCTGTCGCCCAAAGCAACTAATCACCCTAGTGGCTTCTTATTTCTAGAAGATGTGAGTCCCCGTGCTTTCTTCTTAAGACTTGACATTGCACACTGAAAGGCATCCCCTTGGTTGGATAGTCCTACCTTGTGGTTGGTAGACTACTCCCTTTGGATTGATAAGTTTGAGTTAGGTCTAGGCCTCCATGGCCCCTATTCAATCCATCGCAAATTGATGGGACCTATCAAAATAAATTAAGAAATGAAATTAATCTTGACTATCATTGAGTTAATCTAAGTCCCCCATCGACAGTCACTCAATAGTCAGCCCTAGGTTGGGTTCAATATGTTTCCTTGACAATGGGTCATCCCAACAACTGGTCCCTACTTTGGAGGATGTAAGTCTACTACACTTTCTTCCTAGTACAACTGTTGCATACTGAAAGGCATCCTTTTGGTTGGCTAGTCCTACTATGTGTTTAGTAGACTACCCCTTTGGGTAAATCTGAGTTAGGTCTAGGCCTCCATGGCTCCTAGTTAGTGCAGTCCATCATGAAACAATAGAGTCCATCTCAAAATCTAAATTTAAAAGAGCTAAACATAAACAAAACAAAATAAAAAATAATTAATCAATATAAATTGAATCTTCTGCTTCTCCTCAGTGAGGTGCAAATCTTTCTTGCTCCCCAATAGTTCTTGAAATCTAATCCCTCAATGGATTTCACAACTTCCCCTCCCTTGTGGATGACTTGAACTTGCCTTCCTATTGGAGAGTTCACTTTTTTATCCCCCATCGAGTTAAAATAAACAGAAACTAAACAAATAACAAATTGAAACAAATTCAACCCTCTTCCCATGGAACTTAATTAATCAAATGAAATTTCTCTCCAACAAGACTCAAATCAAATCAAACCTCTCATCCCCTTTATGGATGACTTGAACCTACTTCCTAATGGAAGGGTTCACATACTCTATCCCTAGTGGATTCCTTCTTCCCTCTCTTATGCCCTTGACATAAGTAAAACAACATTGCACTAAGCTCTGGATTCCTTCTATACCTTAGGCTAGGAGTAGATCATCTTTGTTAGTGGTTGTGATTGTTTGGTGTTGTTAATTTTCACACCACATGAGTGTTCTTTTCTCGGTCACCACACTTATTGGGCGCCCTTTATTGACCTCATTTTTAAGATGAGCTCTCAACCTTTCCATCTAAGACATAGGACTCCTCTTAGACTTTAGGAGTTTCTTAGTCTTAAGACACAACTAGTGATTAGGTGGACACTCAATCTAGCCCTAGAGACTTAGAAGAGTTATCCATAGGAATAGGTCATGCCTTAAGGGGTGTTAGAAAATTTCCCTACCTATAGCTTGAACCACATTCATCACTTCCTTCCTTCAAGTCAAACTTTAAATCAAATCAACATCAAACTTAAATCAATTCTAGCCTAATTGATTTTCTCCAAACTTAAATCAATTCCATATGACTAAAATCCATGATTGAAACTTATGATTGAAGCCCATGACTGAAATTCCAAGTTCAAAATATTCCTAAGTCCTTTGATTCCTTCTTAAGGACTTAGTATAAATCTAATCTAAATCACTTCAAACTCATGAAATTTTCTTACTACCCATTTATATTCTCATTTATATTCACATATATAAATGAAATATAAATTCAAATCAATTAAACTAAACCTAAAAATCAAATCCAAATCCCATGGTCAAATTCCAAATCTTTCTTAAATCCTTTAATTCACTCTTAAGGACTTAGCCCAAATCAAGCTCAAATCACTTTAAACTCATGAAATTTTCTCATAACCCATTTATTTTCTTATTTATATTCACATATATAAATGGAATATAAATTCAAACAAGCAAAACTAACTTTAAAAATCAAACCTAAATTCAATCAAAATCCAACCTAAGCCTTTCAAGTCAAATTCTTGAGCTTAGCCAAAACAACTTCAAATCAAGCCAAACTCTTGATTTTTCTTCATAATTCAATCAATCCCTCAATCATGAATCCAAATATAAATACAAACTTTGATTACTTAGCCAAAACTCAATTCAAAAATCAAACCCAAGTTAAACTCATGTTCACCCTTTGAACTTGAAATTGTCAAAGAAATCAAAACCATTTAACTTCAAACCACTTGCAAATGGATTTATATTTCAATTATAAGTCCATATGTGAGTTCAATCAAGCTTAAATCAAGCTTTGACCAAGCCATTTGACCCACTTAGGCTCAGTTGATCCAAAGTGACCTAAAGTACCCTTATGAGCCAAATTCTAATCCTAACCAAATTGGATTGAACTAAGCTCACCTAAACCTCTCATCATGATCAATAATCATCATGAGATGATCAATTACTCAAATTGGGTCAAAATAAGTCAAACCTATGGATTGACCAAGTCAACACTTAGCCAAAATCCATCATATGCCAAATTGATTGAAACCAATGATCTAAGTTCATTCATGACCAATGTTTGAACCTGGCTAAGTCAACATTTGAGCCTAACCTAGCCCAATTGGCCACTTGACCCAAGTTGTCCCAACTTGACCTAAAAAGTCAAATTGTATCAAAACTTGATCTAAGCCAAATTGAGGAAAACCAATCATCAAGTTCATCCCAAAATGATTATTGAACTTGACCAAAGCCTCAATTAGCCAATTATACCTAACCTAACCCAATTAACCTTGAACCCAACTTGACCTAAAATTGTCAAATTGAGCCAAATTCAAACTTAACCAAAATTGATTGGAAACAAAGATATCAATCCATTTCATATGACCAACCAAACATGAACCAACCCATGACCTAACCCAAATAAGTCAAATGGGACAATTTGGTCAACTTGACCCATTTGACCTAAATGAACTAAATTGAACCAAGTTTAAACCTAAACCAAATTGAATCAAACCAAAGTCACCAAAAAATGTCATTGGTCATATGAACTTGACCCAACCCTTGGTTTGACCCAATTTGACCAATTGGCCAACTTGACCCAAGTTGACCCATTTTGACCTAAATGGGTCAACATGAGCCAAATCATATCAAACCAACTCCAAATTCAATTAAACTTGGCCAAACCTATTTTCTCATCATACCAAACATGTCCAAACTAAAATTAAGATCAAATGACTATTTTACCACTAGGCCATAGGGTAACCCAAAATCAAAATCATTTGGAATTTGGTCAATTCCTTTTCATGGACACTTGGCATCCTCATAATGGACCAAATGGTCACTAATGAACCTAGTGCACATGACCCAATGGGTTTGAGTCAACCAAACCCAATTCAAACCCAAAACTCATGTGCTTGAAAGTCGCCACATGGAATTCCTCCTCCACTTGATTTAGCACATGGGAACTTCACCATTCCACTCCTCTGGCCAAACTGATTGCAAGGACACCCTAAACGGCCTAACAAGCCCACTCAAGGTGGTCAATTGGATCAAAATGGCAAGGAGGCTTTAGTCGGTGCCCTTGGGAAGATATACTCCCCTAATTCAATTCAATCCACACTCTCTCTATTTGAAGCATAGGAACTCAGAGCAAGCTCTAGCTAGTCTTCCCAAGCTTCCTAGAGAGAGTTTGAAATCTCATCTTCTTGATTTTCACAGCTTGAAAATAGGGGAGCTCCACTGAAAACCAAACTTACACCACACTCAAAATTAACTCAATTCACTTTGCAAGCACCCTCAGGGTGCTCGATCGAACTTACCCAAGTCTTCATCCAAGCTCTTGAGGTAAGGGAGGATCTACTTTAATCAAAGCTGAGCTCAAGTGCAAGAGGAGTTGGCCCATAGGAGGATCTACCCAATCTCAAAGCCTCCAAACTTCAGCAAAGTTTTGTCTCCACTAGATGAAGCTTCTCCAAGAGAATCGAGCCCCGGTGATCACCTCCAGAGGTTAGTCATTTTTCAAGCTTAAATTAAATGTGGTTTGGATCTTTGTGAAGGGAAGTTTAATCCCATAGAATTCTAGCCGTTAGATGTGCTTGTCATTGTGTCTGGATGGTGTGGGTTTAATTTTAATCCAACCCAAGCTCAATCGAGCTCGGATCATGCCTTAGAAGATGGATGTTATCCATTCTCCACAAGGAAATACAGGGAAGAATCATGGGCCATCCATCCACGCATTTTGGATGGACGAACGTGATTAAAACATAGCACCCATGGATTTATCCTTTAGAATCGCGGCTATAACCTGATCGACGGTGAGGAGAAAAGTATCCGCGCCAGCGATGCTACGATGTGACAAGTTAAAGATCCAATCTTGTTGTGCCACATGAAAATCGCATGCCGCATAAGCGGCTCACGTGGCGTCGATGGGATTAAATACTTAATTATGCTATTAAATGTTCTATTTAATTATGTAAACTTCCTAAATTCATATCTAAGACTAAAAAAATAAAAAAATGAAATAAATTGCATTTGATAGATAATTGAATATAGAATATTCTAAAATTGATTTCAATGGATTTTGAATAGTACTTTTCTCTGAATTTGGGTTCTATCAAGAATGTTATTTTTTAATTAGCCTCTAATTACTCCGTTGATTAATCCCAAACTTCTTGTGCTTAATTAGTGGGATGATCCCTACCTCTCCTAATTTTCTTAGGATTTATTGGTGACCTAATTAGAGGAATTGCTAGTTCATTCCTTAATCACTTTCTTAATGTAATTAGCTTAATTAAGGGTATAATTAGTGGTTTAACCCTCTAATTGAGTCAATTAAGTTTTGATTAAGTGAATATAAGGTTTAAAAAATAATTTTGGGATACTTTACTTAAGATATTCCCTAAACCCCATTTTCTTTCTTAATCCATCCTTAATTAAGGGTTAATTTACTAATTACCCCTTAATTAATTTCATAAAATTCTAAAACTTTTTAGAACTCAATTAATCTATCTTGGGTAGATGCTTAGGTGTTCAAGAGCCTAAGTACAATTAAATAAATCAAAATCCAACTCACATGTGTGAGGGGGGTTATGAAAGTACTTAAGTTAAACCCCTTTGCTTAATTAATCATTAATCATGAGCCAAATGTATTAGGCCCTTTTATTACTAGGTACATTCTGATTTAAATTCCTTGTATGGTTTTATGTCATCTCATTGGCTCATAATTATTTGATTAAGTATGCTAAGGTGGTATATAAGGGTAATTAACACACTTAATTCATACCTTAACCTAACCAAAGCATAAAATTGATTTAATCACCTAAAATTAAACTAAAATAATAAATATATGGGAAATGGGTTAGGAATGGTAAACTCAACTCACATTTCTTAAATTAAATCAAACTCAAAACAAAATCAAACCTTCTTAAAAAATAATTTGATTTGCTTTAAGCTTTCTTATTTCATAAGATTACCTACAGGAAATAATTAGATTGAATGTGTTTATATACTTTCATCACTTTAGTTCTTTCCTAACATGCTAAATGTGTATGTCATATGAGTTTCATGCATTCATACTTTTCAAAAATCAAATTCAAAAATGAAATATTTCTTTATGTCAAATTGCATGTTTTGGCTAAAGTACAAAAATATGAATGTTTATTATCACTATTAAATTCAAAATTATTTTCAAAATTTCTAAATCAAATATCTAAAATTGAAGGTGTGCTACTTATACTTTATTTATATTCTTGCATGTGAATATAAAAATGTGTCTTATGTTTTCTTCTTTCTTTCCTCTTAATATGGATTTGAATAAGATTTGCAAAGTGTATAGTTCTTTTAGAAGAACATAACACTTGCTTAAATCTATTCTTATCCTCTTCCATGTTATGACTTAAGAAAGATCCTTACACCTACACATATAAATTGCATAACCAAGTCCAAACATAAGTACAAACTTTTGCATCTTTCTTTTCCATTCATTTCTTTTGTACATATGCTTGTATTTAAGGAAAGTGGTATATTAGTCTGGACAACCCCGGGATTGTGAGGCTTTAAGTAGTTTTAAGTAGGTCTTATACCTTTACACCCCTGGTTAACAATGGTGTCATACTCACTTATGTCTTTCATACATACATGTGTGCATGTGAAAATGAATAAGAAAACCTCTTTTCTATTTAATGAAAATCATGCATCATAAAGAATTCAAATTTTTTTAAGTAACTCACTTAGCATTCATCATAAAGTATGCTAAACATTTCCATTTGTATGTATAGATATGCTAAGGATTCATTCATATGCATGTTATACATGTTGGGAAAGAAAATGAAGTGATGTGTATTTTGTGATCTTAATTCACTTTATTTAATCTTAAAATGCCTTTCTTTCTGAATGGGTTTGTTTAGGGAAAATCTAAACTTATGATTAATTAAAACACATAATAAAACATTCACTAAATAAAATTAAACATGAATTCACTTTAGAAATTACTTAAGGTAGGGAAGGAAAGAGAAGTTCTCTTCTCTTTTCTCTCTCTTAAAACTTAGTAATTAATTGTAGGATTCATTTAAACCAAATCAAAATATAAAATAAAATCAACCCAAATCAACTAAACACTTAAATGAAACCATCCATCTAAGTTGAGCATCTTCACAGTTATAAAATCCAAATCTTTAAGACATAGCTAACCATACCACACAAATCTTAAAAGCATTAAATGAGTCACCATTTCTAGCTTTAGGTTAGGGCGGTGCATGGCTTGATGTTTGCTTTTATTTTTGTGATATATTATTTCTAGTTTGGTTGTTAGGATGAATGTGCATCAAATGAATAGTAGGGCGATCTTAGTCTAATCATTATTTTCTATAGGGGGTTATGCTTAAGGGGAGATGTAATAAATAAAAAATATAAATGCTTTTGTTGTGTAAGTGCTTATACTCCTAAGCATAATCCAACATGCTAGGTGGACTTGGTTACCCATGTGTGGGGTGCTAAGTCTAATATACATGCTTGAGATTTGTATGGTTTGTTTAGCTAATCTCTGTTTTGCAAGTGTTAGTTAGATTTACTTTTCCTTTTCATGTAATTTTTATAATTATGATTTTGGAATGAATGTTATGGGAGATTAGGATGAGCATTGGTCATAAGATCTCATCTTATGAACCATGTGAAGCCTTTGGAGCATCCACATTCCAACATCCAAAAGAAGGAACCAAAGAAGAAAGAAGAAAAGAAGAAAAAAAGAAAGAAGACCCCCATAACATAAATTTTCTTGCTTAATTGTAAATTAATTCATTTGTAATCCGGGTTGTATAAGGGTAGAGCTCGGCTACCCAATTTGTTTTTGGATTTATGCGGTGGTTCCTGACCATAAATGGTATTTTATTCTTTTGTGTTAGCTTTATAAAATGTTTGATATTTTGTTTAGCTTGTGCATTAAGATGACATATAATTCTTAGTTTCTTCTTTACTTTGATGTATGACCTGGATGATGATTAGGCTCTTTGAAAAAAATAAATCTTCTATTAAATTAATCAACTCAAAATTAAAAATAAATAACTCATAACCTCATTTAAAGCCTAAGTTAAAATTAAGATAAAAGAATTAGCAACCCCTTTGCTTTCTTTGATAACATCATGCATAAAAGCATATTGTTACACTATTGATTGGAGGGCTTCCACCTTTGCCAAAGAAATATGGCTTGACCTTTGAGAGCCACGGTGGAAACACACCTCCCCTTTCTCGCTGATTTTGGCCCACAGTCTTACTTCTCATGCATTAGGCATATGAATCATATATGCTTGAATCAAACGATTGTCCAAAAATTAAAATAACATGTAATATCTTTTGCATTAGACCTAGGTCATTTTTCATGCCCTTACATGATCTAGTCTCTTAGGGAGTGAGTTTAAGGACTTAGTCTCTTTCTAAATAAATAACAGCCTTGCTATCTTGCATAAAGCATATGACTTGCCTACATGAATTTAAAATCATAGGAGGAGTTAGTTGGTACTACTTGTAAGTCCAAGCAGTAGGGTGGTTTGTCCTCTCTTATGGAAGTCAACCAATTGCCCATTTTTGCCTTAGATTTAGGTTATGAGATTGCTTCTCCCTTCTATGGGTCATAAGCATGAATCCTCACCTCTTAGGCATTTTCATAAACTTGTATTATGAAATTATAAGCCCTAAACTTCTAATAAAAATTCAACTCAAATAAACAATTAAATTTCAGAAATATAAAGCATAACCATAGGATAGTTTGAGATACTCACTAGGTTTCCTAGCATCGTGAGCATCTCCTACTTATCTTCCTTTGGCTCCGATAATAACTCCCTCTCTTTGATCAATCCCATTTGATCTTCCAAAATAAACTAATCGATTGATAGTCCTACCTATTGAAATCTTTGGAGACAATGATCATTTACCTTAATCGAGTATTCTAAGGGATCTCATTCCTTAGGATGTAATTAACTATGGGGGCATGCCCATAGAGAACTTAACAAACTTTAAAATAAACCCTACTTTACTTTTCATATAAAGTAGGGAAAGAATCTTACAATGACCCATTGCCCTTAGGAGTCTTTGTTGAGGTGATTAGGTCCATTGTAGGGTGGTGACTTCTATCTTTTAAGATGGTACACCTCCTCTCAATGTCATACCCGATCACCCTCAATAAGAATATATGTTGATCTACGTGGTCTCAAAAATGCATAAAAAGAGAAGTATATTTTTGTCTTCATTTTATCCCGCATAGAGTGAAGATGGAAGTATACCCTTCTCTTTTTGAAATTTCTCATAAAAAAATTCATCCAACCATTTATTCTATGTATATTCACCCTAACATCCTAAAATAATACATCACAAAATAAAAGTAAACATCAGCCATACCTTCTTAAAGCTAGAAGTGGTGACTTAACCTAATGTGTGTGCTTTAAAAGGTTTGTGTGGTATGCTTAGTTATGGCTTTAAGTCTTAGATTTTCTAAGTGTGAAGATATTCAACTTAGATGGGTGGTTTCATTTAAGTGTTTAGTTGATTTGGGTAATTTTTATTTGGTGATTTATTTTAGTTTAGTTGAATCTTATAATTAATTACTATATTTTAAAGAGAGAGAAAAGAGAACTTCTCTTTCTTTCCCTACATTAAGTAATTTCTAAAGTTTATTCATATTTGATTTTATTTAGTGAATATTTTATTATATATTTTAATTAATCCTGAGTTTAATTTTTTTCTAAACAAACCTCAAAAGAAAGGCATTTAAGATTAAGTAAAGTGAACTAGTATCACAAAACACACTTCACTTCATTTATTTCTCAACATGTATAACATGCATATGAATGCATCCTAAGCATATCGATACATACAAATAGAAATGTTTAGCATTCTTTATGATGAATACTAAGAAATGTTACTTAAGAAAATTGGAATGCTTTATGATGCATGATTTTCATTAA
This sequence comes from Cymbidium sinense, assembly GCA_021442155.1. Classification (NCBI taxonomy): domain Eukaryota; kingdom Viridiplantae; phylum Streptophyta; class Magnoliopsida; order Asparagales; family Orchidaceae; genus Cymbidium; species Cymbidium sinense. The sequence goes on along the minus strand of JAKCPB010000303.1, from coordinate 354,243 downwards.
GTAGAAAAGAGGGGTTTCTTTTATCCATTATTCACATGCACATGTATATGTATAAAAGGCATAAGTGAGTATGACGTCATTGTTAGCAGTGTGAGTATAAGACTTAGTTACTTAAAGCCTCACAACCTCGGGGTTGTCCAAACTAATATACCATTTTTCTTAAATACAAATACATACAAAAGAAATGAATGAAAAAAAAAAGAAAGATGCAAAAAAGCTTGTATTTGTTTGTTTATTTTATTTATGCAATTTATATGTACAAGTGTGGATGTCCTTCTTAGGTAATAGCATAAGAATTGATAGGAATGGGGTTAGGCAAGTGTTATGTTCTTTTCAAATGAACTATACACTTTGTCAAATCCTATTCAAAACTATGCTAAAACAAGAGAGAAGGATAGCTACACTATGTACATTTTCATATTTATATCCACATGAAAGCTTATAAATAATTATAAGTAACACACTTTCAATTTTAGGTGTTTGATTTATAGATTTTGAAAATAGTTTTAGATTTAGTAGTGATAATAGCCATTCATATGTTTACTTTAGCCAAAACATACAATTTGACATAAAGAAAACAATTTCATTTTCAATTTGATCTTTGAAAAGCATGAATGCATGAAATTCATATGACATACATATTTAGTATGTTAGGAAAGAACTAAAGTGATGAAAGCATGTAAACACATTCACCCTAATTAATTCATAAAGATAATCTTTTGAAATAAGAAAGTTTAAAGCAAATCAAGTTATTTTTAAGGAAGGTTTGAATTTCAATGGAGCTCCACTATTTTTGGTTTGAGAAAATCTAAAAATGGAAAAGTTGAAATCACTCTAGGAAGCTTGGGATCACTTGGCTTTGGCTCCTTTGGCTTCCCTTAGCTTAATCGAGTATGAGACTATGTAGATTGAATGGAATTAGGGGGAGTATGTCTTCCCTTTAAAGGATCGGACGACCGTGAAGGAGGTTGCCATTTTGATCCAATTGACCCTATTCAATGGGTTTTAAGATGTTTAGAGTGGCATGTCATTCAATTTTTACCAGAGGAGAAGTGGGTGAGGTGGCCATGTGCTCAAACAAGGTGGAGGGAGGATTCCATATGCTTAATTTCAAGTGAGGTGGTCGATTTTGACCTTAGGCTAGGTTTGGCTGACCCAAACCCATTGGGCTAGGTCCACCACACTCTCTATGTCCACTTGGTCCACTAAGAGAGTTTCAAGAGGTCGTGAAGAGGATTTGACCAAATTCTAAGTGGATTTGGCCAAAATTTATCCTATAGCCTAGGGTAAAATGGTCATTTTGCTTGGGTTTCAATTTGAATATATTTTATATGTTTGAAAAATGGGTTAGGACAACTTGAATTTGGAATTGGTTTTATGTGATTTGGCTCATGTTGACCCATTTAGGTCAAAATGGGTCAACTTGGGTCAAGTTGACCAATTGGTCAAATTGGGTCAAACCAAGGGTTATGCCAAGTTCATATAACCATTTGAAATATTTTGGTGGCTTTAGTTTGATTCAATTTGGTTTATATTTAATTTTTATTCAATTGAGTTTATTTAGGTCAAATGGGTCAAGTCAACCAATTTGACCTATTGGACCTATTTGACCTATTTGGGTTAGGTCATGATTAGTTTATGTTTGGTTGATCATATGAAATGGATTGGTATCTTTCTATCTAATCAATTTGGTTTATATTTGAGTTTGGCTCAATATGACCCTTTAGGTCAAGTTGGGTTCATGGTCAATTGGCTAGGTTAGGTCTAGTTAGCCAATTGAGGCTTTGGTCAAGTTCAACAATCATTTTGGAATGAACTTGACTGATTGATTTCAATCATGTTTACTTAGATCAAGTTTTGACACATTTTGATTTTTTTTAGGTCAAGTTGGGTCAACTTGGGTCAAGAGGCCAACTGGGCTAGGTTAGGATCAAATGTCGACTTAGTCAAGTTCAAACATTGATCATGAATGAGTTTTGATCAATGGTTTCAATCAATTTGGCCTATGGTAAATTTTGGCTATGTTGGGTTTCATTTTGGCAAAGTATTGACTTGGTCAACCCTTAGGTTTGACTTGGTTTTTGAATTTGAGTGATTGATCATCTTATGATGATTGTTGATCATGATGAGAGGCTTAGGTGGGCTTAGTTCAATCCAATTTGGTTAGGATTAGAATTTGGCTCATAAGGGTACTTTAGGTCACTTTTGATCAAGTGAGCCTAAGTGGGTCAAATGGCTTGGTCAAAGTTTGATTTAAGTTTGATTGAACTCACATATAGACTTATGATTGACATATAAATCTATTTGCAAGTGGTTTGAAGTCAAATTGGTTTTGATTCATTTGACAATTTCAAGTTCAAGGGGTTGTACATGTGTTTGACTTGGGCTTGATTTTGAATTTAGTTTTGATTTGGTGATTGAAGTTTATGTTTATATTTGGATTCATGATTGTAGGATTGATTGAATCATGAGGAAAAATCAAGAGTTTGGCTTGATTTGAAATTGATTTGGCTAAGTTCAAGATTTTGACTTGAAAGGCTTATGTTGGATTTTGATTGAATTTGAGTTTGATTTTTGGAGTTGGTTTTGGTTGTTTTGAATTTATATTTCATTTATATATATGTGAATATAAATAAGAATATAAATGGGTTATGAGAAAATTTCAAGAATTTGAAGTAGTTTGAACTTGATTTAGGTTAAGTCCTTAAGAGGGAATCAAAGTGACTTAAGAAAGATTTTTTATTTGGATTTAAATTTTGGATTTAGTTTGATTGATTTGAATTTATATTTCATTTAAATATGTGAATATAAATGAGAATATAAATGGGTTGTGAGAAAATTTCATAAATTTGATTTAGGCTAAGTCCTTAAGAGGGCATTAAAGGACATAGAAAAGATTTTTGATTTGGATTTGAATTTTGGATTTAGTTTGATTGATTTGAATTTATATTTCATTTATATATGTAAATATAAATGAGAATATAAATGAGTTGTGAGAAAATTTCATGAATTTGAAGTAATTTGAATTTGATTTAGGCTAAGTCCTAAGAGGGGATTAAAGGACTTAGGAAATATTTTAAACTTGGAATTTCAATCATGGGCATCAATCATAAGTTTTAATCATGGGTTTCAATCATTTGGCATTGATTTGAGTTTGGAGAAAAAATTAAGTTGGAATTGATTTACATTTGATGTTGATTTGATTTGGAGTTTGACTTGAAGGAAGGAAGTGAGGAATATTGTTCAAGCTATAAGGTAGACAAATTTTCCTAACACCCAGGCATAACATTCCTAACTCTTCTAAGTCTCAGCTGGGTTGAGTGTCCACCTAATCACTAGATGTGTCTTAAGACTAAAGATCTCTTAAAGTCTAAGATGAGTCCTATGTCTAAGATGGAGGGGTTGAGAGCTCATCCTAAAAATGAGGTCAATAATTAGGTTGAATATATTATAATAATATAATTAGATTTTTAGGTTTTGTTAACACGGACCTAGTCCTAAGACCCAATCAAGAATCAACTCGCGCAGCATCCTCAAACACTAAGTCTAAGCATTTAGCATAGTGTCAGGGCCCATGCGGGTGTATTTAATTCATTATTAATTTAAGCTTAAGGGATTTGTATAATATTACTTATTTTGACTGAATTTTATTCTAAGTATAGAATTTTAGATAAAATTTTGACAATATTTCAGCAGCCTCCCGACGTCATCCCCACGTAGGGGGCTACAACGAGAGCTTGGCTTGCCCACCATACCAAGAAAGGAAAGTATGGTGGTGTAAACACCATGGCCGAATGCGTCATCCCACCATGCCAAGAAAGGCATGTATGGGTCTATAAAACACCTATATGTGACATAGATTTTCCTGTCACAAAGAAATGCGTGTACATGTACTTATATACTTACAATGTCAAGTTAAATTATTAATTTTAACTTTATGGTTGAATTTTTATTAAGCAGTTTATGCCTCATGTCAGTATAAAAGTTTAGCAACATTTTGGCAGCCTCTCGATGTCATCCCCACATAGGAGGCTATAATGGGGGTTGGGCTTGCCCACCATGCCAAGAAAGACATGTATGGATGGTGTAAACACCACGGCCGAATGCGTCATCCCACCATGCTAAAAAAGACATATATGGGTCTCTAAAGCACCTACATGTAATACATATTTTCCTACCACGTCAAGAAAGGCATGTACATGTACTTATATTCTTGTAATGCCAAGTTAAAATATTGATTTTAGCTTTATAGTTGAATTTTTATTAAGCAGTTTATGCCTCCTGTTAGTGTAAAAATTTGATAGCATTTCGATAACATCTCGACATCATCCCATATAAATTTGGGTATCTTTGGGCTACTACCACACCAAGAAAGGCGTGTATGGGTGATATAAACCATGGCCTGAGTGCGTCTTCCCACCATGCCAAGAAAGGCATGTGTGGGACTCTAAGGTACTGTTGAAATAGATTTGCCCATCATGCCAAGAAAGGCACGTAAGGGTACTTATACCTCCAATATTAGTTTAAATAATAATTTTATATTACGGTATGACTTTATTTTAAGCTCTGGTTTGGCAACATTTCAGCATCATCCCAATGTCATTCTATAAGGGCTACTTGTATCTTTGGGCATCGCTAAGAAAGTGTATGGGTGATATAAACCACGACTGAATTGCCTTCCCACCGAAAGACATGTATGAGTTAAGGTACTTATTGAAATAGATTTTTCCACCACATTAAGAAAGGTGTGTACAAGTACTTATACACATGCAAGCAAATACAGATTTCCCCGCCACGCCAAGAAAAGACGTGTGCGTGTACTTGTGGTCAACAGGCTTGAGAGGACGAGCATCGTGGGCATCAAGCACTCCTGGACGGGAACGCCGAGGGGCACTCAGGCAGCGCACCGCTGAGGCTCGAGTCGCGTGAACGATCTTCGAAACGATGTATCTCTGATGTCATGGGTTGTTTGAGAAAATCTTAGCATTGTAGCACGGTGACAGCGAGGAGAGAGAGAGAGAGAGAGCTTATGGGAGAGGGGAAGAGAAAGCTGTCGGCCGAAGGTTTGGGAGAATAGGAAAAATTAGGTTTTGAGTTTTAAGGGGGGTATTTATAGGATTTATTTTTAAATTATTTTATTTGCCATAATTTGAATTTTCACGTCGACATCCTCACATAAACAATATATATGTATTTTAGGTTACTCGATGTTAGAACAACACGAGACCATTTCGATCGAGGCGTTTGGTTCAAGTTGACGTCGAATCAAGGATAATTTCAGTTCACATTTGTGCTTCGTCACTTTCGATAGCTCGATATTAGCGGGTCAATTGAGAGAGCGGTCTTATTTAATGGATTGACATTTGATACTAATCACATAATCAAATTTGAGAACATAGGTCATTTGGGCATTATTGCAACTTTTGACCTCGATATATGCATCAGTACTTTGACAACCCCCCTTCTTGATTGGTAGACCATCAAATTATGCAATATGCATATTCTGATTAATTTTGACATTCTGAACGCGATGACAAAGTTCGTTCGTTGATCAGGTCTTTTCGATTTTCGGCACCATCAAGTGCATTTCAGCTCCGATTTGGAGCACCATCGTCGAATTCACCTTGTGGGCTCGACTTGACTTATGGCGCAGGCATGAAGGTCAATAATTAGCAAAAATCATACACCAATGTACATCTTCCTGTAAATGCCTATTAAGAACATCCATAACTAAAGCAAAAAGATGTGGGCTTAAAGCTTATGCTTGATGTAATCCAACTGAAGTAGGAAAATATTTTGTCAATCCTCTTTGTGTTTACACAAGTAAGAACTCTAGTATACATATCTTTAATGACTTGAATATAACCAATATTAGCTCATTATTTCTTTTTTAGAACTCTCAAGAACATCTCTTGAAATTTTATCATATGCTTTCTCTAAATCAATAAATATCATATGTAGATCCTCCTTACTTTCTATATACTTCTCCATCAAACCTCTTAACAAATGTATAGAATCCATAGTAGATCTACCTTTTGAAACCAAATTGATTGTGATAAACTTTTGTATTACAACGTAACCTATGCTTAATTACTCTCTCCCATAATTTTAATGTATGACACATTAACTTAATTCCTCTATAATTTTCACACTCTTTTATTCTTAAATATAAGAATCAACAAACTCTTTCTCCACTTAGGTGACATCTTTTTAGTCTTTAAAATAATATTAAAATGATTTGTAAGCCACAAAATTTATTGATCTCTTAAATATTTTCACCTTCTATTGAAATATTATTAGGTCCTACTATTTTTTTACACTTTTGTAACTTCTTTAAAGCTTCATTTACTTATATGTAACCTCTAAATAAATCTATAATTAAAATACCATCTCTTGATTCCTATAGTTCACATCCATACATATATAATTATTTTTCTTTTTATATATAAAAAATTCATATATTTTAAAATTTTGATATTATATTGATAGAGTATAGCTTTATTCTTTGTCAAAATAGTTCACATCCATACATATATTTTTTTTTTGGAATATTTATATGCATAGCTCATAATTCTTATATATTTACATATCTAATACTTAAACTTTCATATATATATATATATATATATATATATATATATATATATATATATATATATATATATATATATATATAATATTTATATTATTATTATTATATTATAGCATAATTATCATTTTTTAAAAGTAACAAATATTTTTTAATTCATAGAAAATATTAATTTTTATAAACATTAAATTTGAAGTATTAGACATGTAAATACATAAAATTTGTGTCCCAATTTTTTATCACACTGTAAATCCCATTTATTTAAAGATATTGGAATATAATGGGTAGAGTCGGTGAAACTTGGAAATCGTTCTTTGAATCTTCGCTTCCTTTCTTGGACTCCGATGGGCTACAGCCGGACGCGCCGGTCGAAGCAGGACGGCCCTTCTCGCCGAACGCTGTCAAGCCGGAAACACGAATTCCAGCTGTAATATCTCGCTCTTCTTTCTATTCGGTGATTTCGAATCAACCTGATAGTTGCTTTACGAGTTCTTAATTTCTCATTTCTGTTTAAAGCTTTTTTTGGTAAACAGGCCTTAACTGGCAGATTTGTGGAGAGTTTTTTTTAACTGTTTGGTAATGATTTAGGGATGACAGTTGCGATACCTCACTACCAATCCAGGAAGGTGCGCATATTTATTCGTACGGCTTGTGTTCTGATTAATGATTATGCCTGTAAGGAAATTTTCAATTTTGGATTACTTTTTGAATCGAAAGCTGCTATGATGGACATATACTGGAAAATTTTCAATCTTGTTGAATGTTAGGCAAGTTAGATGCAGTTGTGCTTTATTTTATTCAAATTTTGGCATTTTGAGTTAATAAAAATTTCAAATTCTTGTGATTTGATGTCGTCCTCAATTTAAGCCAATTATGAGTTTTCGGATTTGTAGTTTGGATGATAAGAAGTCGGATATTTTAAGTTATATGTAGTGAGAAGAAAAAGAGAGGACCCTTCCCAAGAAGGCATATTTTTAAATTTATATAATCTTGGAATTGCTGGCTTTAATGAGCTTACATAAGTTATAGAAATAATTGATAATTTTAATTATTATAGGTTTAATTGATGTTTAGCCAAATTAACATAGTTGGAAGTGTCAAATCAAACATCTTTACTGCCAATTGAGATGTTGCTTGAAGTCTTTCTAGAAAGGGCATATAATTACCATTTTGCTTGAATAGTTTTTAAATTTAAAAGTTCAGGTGGCATGTCTCTCTCATTTCCATGATCCTCCCATACTAGGTCCGTGTCTTGATTATCTCGATAAAATGCCAAGATGGATTTGTAGGACTAGGATGTATAAGAGTGGAAATGGTTATATCATAGTTGAAAATAAGGTGCAGTAGATAAATTTACACTTTGTTTGATAATTTTTACTAAAGGAACTGTACTATCGCTGATATTGCAAAGATAGGCAAGTTAGTTGTGAATGTGTTCTACATGATTTAGAGGCCATGTAAAGGAAACCATAGGTATTTCGTGTGCACTTTTTACCTCGTGAAATTATGTTGTGAAAGCTTTCAGAAAAATTACTCTTAAGCAATATATTTTCAAATTAAGCTTTAGGTTCTCTGTTCATGTCCACTCAAGAGTATAAGATGTGTCAAAAAGTGGGTTGCAAGGTTTAATGTGAAAGCAATTGGGGAAATTAAGGGACCAATTATTTGATAGCTAGAAGCTGCACAAACAAGACATCTCTAATTAATTAGACTGTACATCAGATGTAACACTCATTTGGAATGAATGGAAACAAAGGATTATAAAGTTTACCTAGGATTGGGATAATGATGATGATGGCGATGCGAAGCTCTCTATCAAATTTTAATTAGAATTAAATCGATCAAATGCAAGCATTGTTTTAAAATATAGATTAGCAGTAGATGAATAGTCATTGAATTCAAGATTTTTTCTTACATTGTGCATCTATAGTTAAAATGAACAAGAAAGGAATTGGATCATGTACTAAACTTGATAAAGTATGTACAACAATAGACAAGAATTTGCTAAAGCCAATTTTTCATTTTCTCTCTTCAGACCTCTCTCTCTCTATGCAGCATCATCCGAACTTTTACGGTTGATTTTGTGAATGATTATTTTTTTTACTTGTTCTTCTTGAATGTTGCATGAGATGTTAAACTTATTTTTTATAAATATTTTTCAACTTCCTTTATATCTTTATCTTTAATTAAGATCTTATGATCTTCTCTTCTAATGCATCTAATTTGATAAAAGTCTTTTGATCTTTTATCTATTTATTTTGTTATTTTATAAATCTCTTTTTCTTTCTTAATACCAAATATATCATATGAATCAATAATTTGTGATTTTATTCTTTGTGCACTATACCTTTACAATATTTTAACATTTCTTATAATCATTATAAGCATCATTATTATTTATCATTTCCTTAATAACATTTGTATAATCTCAGTCCACCTAGTGTAAGTAATAGATGATATATTTTTAGACTTTTCTAAAACCTTTATTGACATTTACTTAATGCAACTGGCTATCTTGTACCACATCAAGCTTGCCTTGAATAAAAATTTCACTTTATCTCTCTCAGCAATCTATCTTGCAATTTCTCACATTTTGATTTCCACAATCTTAACTTGGGGTAATTATTATTTTTATGATTTTTATTATCTTCCTAAGGTATACATTGGTAATTACTATTCTTTATTGTGTGTTCAATATTCCCTCTATAATAATTTTTTAATATTTGCAAATAATTAATTTTTTCAAGCAGAAAGAATAATATTTGTACTTAGTAGCACGACTTTTGAAAAAAAAAATTAACTTCTTATCTCATTTTAAGTATGTCTTTGTTATAATATGATCTAGGTTATTTAAAGCAATTATTGTTTGTCTTGCATTTTTTATTTCAGTACATATGTATTATGAATTAATAATTTTTTTAAATTATTAGAACTATATATCCATTTGAGTCACTTGGAATAAAAATATCATTTATTCTTTCATACACATTATAACACTACCATTAGTCAAGTCGGGATGTGAGCATGGAGGGTTGCGTTAGGTAGTCGTGTAAAACTTGTCAAAATAATCATAACATGAATCCTTTAAATCATTATGTTAATGTTGCGTCCAGAGCGGATGTATGTTGAATCTGATGAAAAAATGTCTTGAAAAGCATAAGTGCATGTTAAATAAGCAGTTCCCATATATGCGGATCGCAAAGAATATGGAATTAGGTTAGAATCTTGGAATATATACTCTTTACAAATTAATGGAATTAATAGATATTATGATTCATAGAAGATAAATATTTTATGTGTTAAACTAAATGGGTTGGGGAGAAAGCGAGATTGATAGTTTAGGTTTTAAACTTTGTATTAGTGTCAAATAAATGGTGTATGTGTGATTATAGATAAAGTTTGAAGGATAATGTTATAAATATTAATAGATGTGGAGATAGAGTTATAGCTTTAAAGATTATTGTTGATCAAGATTTCATGTTATAAGTGTTTATGCTCCTCAGTAGGTTTGGAGGTAAAATCAAAGAAAAATTTTGGAATGAATTAGAGATTAATCTCCTCTTGAAGAAAAGAATTTATTGGAGGAGATTTAAATGGGCATGTTGGTAGAGTGGTAGAAGATTTTAAAAGTATTCATGGTGGTTATGGATTTGGGTATGAAGAAGGTAGGGTATATTAGATTTTTTTTAACATAATTTTTGTAGTTCTTATACTTTATTTAAGAAAGAGATGACATATTACTTATAAAATGGATCTAGTAAAACAGTTGATTATTTTGATAAGAAAAATGATTATTAGATTGTAAAAGGTCATTCAATGAAAATCAAAACATAATTGTTAGTTTTAGATTTTAAGATGAAAGGTTGTAAGAGAAAAAAATAACAATTATTGTCCGAATTAGATGGGGAATGACTTAAAAATGAAATAAAATATTTTTAAATGCTACAGATTAGAATTTGGGATGTTCTAAGGAAATAACTTATGTAAAAATATAAGTGAACAATTCTAAAAAGATGTAATTAGAATCAAGGAAAAGCTTCTTTAATAAGAATAGTTGGTGGAGTGTGTGCAGAAAAGATAAAAATAAAGTATTGTTATAAAACTTGGTTTAGATATAAACTAGAATTGGGAAAGATATAAAGTGGCGTAGAGATTTTTAAGAAAGCGATATATGATCAAAAATTTAGTGATTTATACAATAGATTAGATACCAAAGAGGTGAATGTATGTATAAGTTAGCCAAAATAAAGAGATAGGAGAAGTAAAGACATAGTTAGGTGTGGATGAAAATAATAAAATATTTTTTAGAAAGGATATTGAAAATAGGTGGATGAGATATTTTTGATAAACTTTTCAATGAAGGATTGAAAGTACGATTGATTTTTTAGCAACATAATTAAAATATAAACATTTTTTATCGTCATTAGTATCGTTAATGAAGCTTTAAAGAAAATGAAATGTGGAAAAGCAATAGGGACGAATAATATTCCAATAGAAGTGTGGAAATATTTAGAAGATCAGGAATTTCTTGGCTTACAAATCTTTTAATGTCATTTTAAAAGAAAAAGATGTTGAGTGGAGAAAAGTTTGTTGGTTCTATATTTAAGAATAAGGTGATGCAGAGTGTGCAAATTATAGAATTAAGTTAATGTGTCATACATTAAAATTATGGGAGAGAGTATGAGCATAGGTTACAATGTGATCAAGTTTCTGTCAGTTTGGTTTCATGCCGGTAGATCTACTATGGATCTATACATTTGTTAAGGGGTTTGATGGAGAAGCATAGAGAAAGTAAGGAGGATCTACATATGATATTTATTGATTTAGAAAGCTGATAAAATTTCAGAGATGTTCTTTGGAGAGTTCTAGACAGAAAGAGTTAATATTGGTTATATTCAAGTCATTGATATGTATACTATCTATTTTGTGTCCAAACACAAGGAGGACAAAATATTTTCCTATTTCATTACATCAAGATTATTTAAGCCCTTATCTTTTTATATGTTCTTACAGGCATTTAAATAGTGATGCTTTTATTTGATGACATTCTTGTTGATAAGACTAGAGAGAGTAGCAAACTTGAATTATGGAGGTCAACTTTAGAGTCTAAAGGTTTTCGTTTATAGATCTATAATTGAATATATGGAGATAATTTTAGTTGTAGAAGTTCTAGTGGTAGTGTTGTGACATTAGGTAAACAAGTCATTAATAAGAGTGGGTTTATATTTAAGCTCATTATTTATGATGGGAAATATTTAGGCTCTATTGTTCAAAATGATGGTGAAATAGATGGAGATGTTATTAGTAGAATTCAAGTTGGATGGTTGAAGTGGAGGAATGCATCGGCTATTATGTGATAGAAAAGTTCCACTTAAACTTAAGGAAAATTTTATAAGATGGTGGTAAGACTGATGACTTATGGTGCAGAATGTTGGCCAATAAAAAGAGATAAGACTAAGTTAGTATTCTGAGATGAGGATGCTTAGGTGGATGAGTGGCTTTTACTCTTAGAGATAGAATGCAAAATGAGTATATTCGGAAAAAGTTGGAGTAGCTCAGGTGGTAGATAAGATTAAGGAGAGTCTTAGATGGTTTGGCCACATAAAGCGTCGGTATCGATGACCGATTAGGAGAGTAGATGCATTAGATTTGCCTTATGTTAAGAAAGGTAGAGTAGACCTAAAAGACTTGGTTAAGATGTATAAAAATGATTTTAGTATACTTGATTTAAATGAGAATTTGACATAATAGATGATAAGCGAAGGATTCATGTAATACCCTAGTAAAATTAAGGCTTGTTGTGGTTGTTGTTGTTGTTATTGTAGAAAGAATAATATTTGTACTTAGTAGCACGACTTTTGAAAAAAAAAATTAACTTCTTATCTCATTTTTAAGTATGTCTTTGTTATAATATGATCTAGGTTATTGCAAAAGCAATTATTGTTTGTCCTATTGCATTTTTATTTCCTACTACATATGTATTATGAATTGTCTAATAATTTTTCCTATTAGAACCTATATATCCATTTGAGTCACTTGGAATAAATATCATTTATTCTTTGCATACACATTATAATACTTCATCAATCTCCTTCAAAAATTGATTTTCAAACTATTTTCTAGTTAGTTTTGAGGAGCATGCACTATCCACATTTATGATGTCCTCTTTGATAATTCACTTAATAACAACCATCTTGACACTAACCCTATTCATCTAAATAATTTTATCCTTCAACTATTTAATTCCTTATATATTGATTATATTTTACTTTTAAACAGCAACATATAATAATATGTCATTTTCCATTGTCTTTAGATTTATGCAAAAGGGCTTACTAGGAGTAAATATGATGAACACAAAATAATAACAAAGAGAGTAAGCACCACAAGAAGAAACCAATATTTATGTTTTTTGGCCGAAATAATAGCCTACATTCTCAAGAGAATAGAGTGGACACATATGTGTTCAAATAAAAGAGGCACAAGACAACACACTTCTCCAAATCCAAGTGTACCAACATCACCAAAAAGAGAAACATCAATTATCTCAAGACAAAAAAGAAGATAATTGCTCAAAAAAGATGGGAGGTGATAAATGTATAAGATTTAAATCATATCAGAAGTTTTTCATTATGATGCTCCTCAAACCATACCATATGCATTTCTTTGGATCCACTACTTTGTTTTGAACCACACAACAATATAGTTCTCCATAATTACGAACAAATAAGCTAAGCTTCTCTCTCTTCTCTCTCTTCTCTCTCTTCTCTCTCTTCTCTTTCCTTTAATGAAAACCAAAACACCAAAACAATACCAATTCTCCTTTCTAAGACAATGTTGCCACAATTTCTTTAATTATAAAAAATTATATTGGCCCCCTTCTTCATAGTCCTGTGTACACACACCCCAATCCGGCTCTTGCATTTCTTTTATTTTTTTTGAGTTTAAGGATGTGATTTTAAATCTAATTTTAAGTTTAAAGTTACTTTGTGTTATCCTAAAGAATAAATTTGTAACAATTTTTGAAATATAATTTTATTAAAAGTAAAAGAGAAATTTTTATTTATTTTAAAGTTAGCTTTTTAAAATCATGTGTTCAATATTTCCTCTATAATAATTTTTTAATATTTTCAAATAATTAATTTTTTTAAGCAGAAAGAATAATATTTGTACTTAGTAGCACCACTTTTGAAAAAAAATTAACTTCTTATCTCATTTTTAAGTATGTCTTTGTTATAATATGATCTAGGTTATTGCAAAAATAATTATTGTTTGTCATTGCATTTTATTTCACTGCTACTTTGTATGACTATAAAATTAAATAAATGAGGTGGAGGTTTAAAATCCCTTAATTCGTCGAAATCAATTAAATCGCTTCAATTTGAAAATCGCTTAATCATAAAATATAAAATTTAATTAAATAAAAAATATTGAATCAATTAATGATCGATCAAATAATTAAAATCAATTTTTAATAAAATTATGCGCATATCGAAGTTGGGAAGCGACGGACGTCGGCTCCTGAATTGATCGCGTTGTTCACGTCACTTATCAAACAACGCCTTCGACGATCGATTCGGCAAAATATATGCGAATGTCGATCAAATCGAATCGCCGCGTAATTTAAACCTAATTTCACGGCCGAGGCGTTTATGCGAGCGACCTCAGATCGAATCGCGTTGCGTTGGACAATGGAAATAAAATTGACACCCATATTGCTAGGGTTTATTATTAGGATGATTATAAAATTTACGTGATTAAATAATTATCTTAATTACTAAGATAATGTTCAATTAACTTAATTCTTCCTAATTCTTACCTAACCCTCGCCCGATTAAAAGCGGCCATCTCTCATTGGGCCTCGTTTGGCCAATAGAATTGGTCCACAAAGGCGAAGGGAACTCCGCGTTGACCTCATTCCGCTCCGCTCTCACTTCTCCTCATTCTCCCCTCTCTCGTTCTGGCTCTCTGACGCTCTCGTGCGACTCCCACGTGATCGGCTCCTCTCGTTCACCTTGTTGGGCAATTCCCTCTCACCTTGAGCTCCTCTTTTGTTTCTCTCCTTCTCTCTTGCCCTATCAGGCCTCCTTCTCCCTCACGCACTTGGCGAACTCCCCTGGTTTCTCTCTCCTCTCGGTTGAGCAGAAACTAGTCGACTGAGGATCCTTCTGTCTCTTAGCCAGGGTTTTTTGGTTTCAATCTAAGTTATATTTTGCTATGTGGGTTTTCTTGGAAATGTGATTTTTCCTCTTCCATTTGTGTTTATGGTTGGACTTCTTTTGGATTTGCAATATGAAATTAAAATGTTGGACTTATGTTATAAGCTTTGCTTTCTTTGTTTCTCCTCCGTTTTCTTAAATCTGAATTTGGTAAGTCCCTTTTGGTGGATGATTTGTATAAACTAAAACAGGGAGAGGGAAAGATGAGGGTTATCCTCGTGATATCTTGCTTTTCTTCCTCGATTGTATTTGTCACTTTATCTTGCTGCACTTGCAACATTTCTTTTCTGAAATCCAGCATCTTATTGTTGTTCTTTGCACTTGCTTCATGTTATTTCATTCTGGATTCTTGTGTTTATATTTGTTGTATCTAGAATTGGAAGACTTTGGTGATAGATTAAAGCTTTTCTATCAAGTGAAATTAGCCTCTCTATCAAGTTAAACTATGCAAATTGTGATATAGTTTCAGGTTTCATGAGTGCATGGTTATGGAAACTAGTGACTAATTTATATTTCATCCATTCCTTGTCAAATTATGCAACATCTTTGATTCCCAACATGCTGAAATCATTTCTATGAGAGGGGGGAAGTTATTAATTTGTTATCTGAAGTGTGTTGTTTGCTGAAATTTTGTGTTTACAAAAGGGAAAATTGTTAAATCATGTTTATAAATTGAATTCTGAAATTTGTTTCTATGAAAATTCTTCTTTTTTTACCTAGGAAACTATTGATTGCTTTCTAAAGGCATGATATTTCTGAAAATATTTTTATCTAAGGGAAAATTGAATTAGATTTGCTTTTGAAGAGTACTTGCTGACATAGTTTTACTGAAAAAATCTATGGAATTGTTTCAGAAATGTAATTTTATCTTTGAAATCATTTTAATCAAAGGATTTTTTATTATGCTACACATCTTATCTCTTATGGATTTCATTTGTTTCTTTCTTGCATATGAGTAGAATGAAATGAAAATAAAAAAAAAGTTGAAATTAAATGGAAAGGCTATGTCATACTATATACTATCTCTTGTGGATTTATTTGTTTCTCTTTATGTAGAATAATCGAAAAAATCGAATTAAAAGAAAAGAATTGTATATTACTTTATTCCTTATGGGTTTCATTCTTGTATGTTTGTCTGTTTTATCATTTGATATCTTGTTAATGGGAAATCTTATCTTTATTAAAATTTGCGTGGTGTCTCGACATCCACTGTATACTTTCTTGGCGTGGTGGGCAGACCCAGTCTTTCATGGCAATCCCATATGTGGGAGAAATTTATTGTAAATTTTGATTATTATCTCTTAATTAAATATACATCTGTAACTCTTTTTTTATGCAAATCTGACTTTAAATTTATTCTTATAAGTACTCATGTTCTCACATGGTAGGAAATTTGTTGCTATCTTTGTCTAACCCATACACGCTTTCTTGGCATGGTGGGCAAATAAATTTTTAAATTTGAGGTGTCTCCGACCGACACCTACCTCTTCTTGGCGTGGTGGGAAGGCTCAGTCTCGTAGCCCCATGCGGGGATGGCCAGAAGTTCTAAATTTATAAAAAAAAAGAAGATAGAAAGAAAGGGATGAAATCTTTAAGTTATTGTTGCTTAAAATTTTCTTTATCTAAATGTGAATCTTATCTTGTTTATATCATCTGTATCACATTTTTGTGTGAAATGTGATATGAGTTGAATCTCTTCAATTTCTATCAAGCTATCCATTATATGACAAATGGCAATGAAATGAATTGATCAATCTTTATTTATGTTAAACATGAATCTTGTGTATTGATTTTTACATCATCTTATCACTATTAAGTGGTCATTATGATATGCATTTAATACTCGTCAAGCTCTACTTGACATGTTACATGTTGGACATGTGCTTAAACATAAAATTTGAAATACATATAGAAAATAAATTTATCATATGACATATGATATATGTGAAGATATCAAAATAGAAAATTGTCAGTTAGAAAACACAAATCATGTGGCACAACTCTCTTGAGATTGAAAGCTTGGGTAGTATCTTAAAGGGAAGAGGAAGATAGGAAGTAAGTTTCGTGAATTCTCTTATTTATAAACTTCTCTTCTTTTTATCTATCTTATGTAAATTGACGTATAGTCTTGTAAGTTGCGCTGAAAATCCTAAATTTATCTTTAATGTATGCATTACGTCGTGGACATGTGGCATGCTATCATCTTTATCACTTCCTTTTGAGAAAATAAACTCTTTTTTTATATATCTTTAATAAATTTAATGAGTACTTGTATTTTTATGAGTTTGCGTGTAAAGGTGGATTTTAATTAAACTTTTTAATGACTATGATATCTACATATCTTTTCTTCCCCATATCGAAGCATGGTATGGATGATTGATCATATGGGCGAAAATGATTTATTTCTTTATGTTTGTTGATTTACGTAGAAAGGTTCTTGCAAATCAGTCAAAGTTCTTTAGGCTTCTTTATATTTGATCATATGAGTTTTGAAATGATTCATTGCTTTATATTTGTTGATTCACGTAGAAGAGTTTCTTAGATCAAATCTAAGTTCATTTTAAACTTTATTTTATATTTGATCATATGGTAAAATGATTTATTTTAACTTTATGTTCTTGATTTATGTAGAAAGAGTTCTTGCAATCATATCTAGTTCATTTTAAATTCTTTTATATTTGATCTATAAACAAAATGATTTATTTACCTCTTTATGTTCATTGATCATATAGAGAAGGGTTTTGGCAAAATCATAAAGTTCATTTAGGCATTCAATATTTGGTCTATAGGCAAAATGATTTATTCACTTTTATGTTTGATGATTTGCATAGAAATGATTTCTTAGCTTTAAATCAGTGTAAGTTTATTTTGGCATTTACTTTATATTTGATTATATGGTAAAATGATTTATTTCCTATTCCCTTTTAATTTGTGGCATAAAGGAAATTTTGGCCAAATGAAATTAAATATCATGTTCGATCAAATAATTATGTTTATTTTAGATTATACTCATTTTTTTTTTTTGGCTAAATGAATTATCGATAAATCAAATATCTAGAAAGACATGTGATCAAATCAAGATAAATAAACAAAGAACATATCTTTCACGGTTTGGTCTTGGAGGTCAATTTACAAAAATAATCAATATCAATCTAAACTTGTAAATTATACATTTGACTTGACATTAAAGCATATCAAAAAAAAAAGAAAAGAACAGAATCTTTATGTATGTTGAAATGTCAAACCTTGGGACATGTCAATTAGATATAACAAAGCAGATCTTTATACTTGGGTTTGGGTAGGTCAGTTAATAAATCAAAAAAAAATCTTCATATAAAACTTAGACATTCTGTCCATACAATTAAAAGATTCAATATTTGGAGTGATTACATAATATAAAGAAACGGATGTTATATATCGGTTTGATCTTGGGGTCAGTTAATAAAACTCAAAAATCAAAATTTGACAATTTGTTAAACATTATACATAATTCAAACGAGATATCCTGCATGTTGGGTAATTATCAATATAAACATATATACATATTAGGTTTGGTCTTGGACGGGTAATCAATCAAAATTTCGTGAAATTTCAACATTAAACATCTTAATGTCATTTTGAAAAGCATATATGTATTTGAAGTAATCTTGTCAATCTGAAAAGAAGCATGTTACATCCGGTTTGGTCTTTAACGCTTAAAATATTTTTATTATAAGATTTTTAAATTAATAATATCGAGAATTACATTAAATATAATATATATGAATGGACATCTTAAAATTCAAATCGAGAAGAAAAGTCCCAAACAGATCCATGTTCAGAGTGACAGGTTTGAAGGATTATCTTCTTGACATGAATTAAGGCCGTCCTCGTAGAAAATCGACGAGTAGATAAGGTCTATCGATTGATATTAATATGATCGAGAAGGGATAATTACAATTAAAATTTCAATGATAAATGATCGTATATATATAAATCAATCATAAAATGATCAAATTCAAAATAAAATAAAATAAATATAAATAAAATGAAATTAATTATTTAAATTAAATTAAAACTTAAAAAAAATCAATCCACTCATGATTTGTTTGTCTTGGGGTGAATTAAGAAAATTTTCTCCTGAAGCCGATCAATCAAATCATGTATATTTCAAATATTTCCGTAGGCGTGGCGTATCCTCTCTGGTTTTCTTGTGATATGACACATAAATGGCGATTCTGACCAGCCCCCAGGGTGGTTTGCGCGATATTCTGACTAAATTACGGTGACGCCAGTATGTTCCCGCTTTGCTCTTTGGTGAAATGTAAAATATTTGGTTGGGCAAAAAAATCCTATGTTAGCTAAGGTTGACTTATATTTGTCCCACAAACTCAGTCTAAGGACACGCGGCGTAACCCATGTGTTCTTTGAGGATCCTTCGGTCGGGTTGATTACTCCTCGATTAAGCGGACCGGGGGCGACGGGATGATGGAACCATGGGATCTAGATGGGGCGTCGCGTTCCCCCCAAAAAGTTTTAAATTAAAATAATAAATTTCAGTTAAACTCACTCACTTTCTGATTATATATTAGTTAACGATTTATTAGCCTTGTCGAAAGTGCTCTCTCGGTATTGGGAGGGGTAATTATAGGGGCTTGCTTTATAGGAAACCAGCAGATATAAAAGTTCTCACCAAATGAGAACAAAATCTCTGGTAGTGTCTTATCTATTCATCATTTACGAAATTATCACACTTAAACAACTCTCTTTTCTTTTTTTTCCAAAGAATTCGGTGGCGGTTTTGGATCCGATTCACGGGACTTATTTGGGGAAAGGTTTCTCTTTCCATCTTTGGTAGTCAAATCTAAGTTATAATTGTGGAGTATAAAAAAAAAATGAAATGAAAATGAAATGAAATGATAAGTTAAACTTGACAACTTAAGTTTTAAATAAAGTCTTAAGTCATTTGAGATTTTATTTAGTGCATTATGTTTAGTATGCTTTTCTTATCCATATTTTTTGGAAGTAAGGTGATAGTGCGGTTATTTTTTTGCTAATTTTTTACCTTTAAACCGAATGGCATTCTGAGCATTTGTCACATTACTCTCGGCGGTGGCATGACATCCGTTTGGCACGTAAATCGATACATCCAGGTTTGGTAGCGTGGATTTCACCATCTTGAATGAAGCAAGTTGATGGCCTCAACTGGCAAACTCTTCGCACGCCGTGCATGCAATCTCAAAAGGCCGTTGAAGTTGTGACCTCTTGCGTAGGGTCACTTCAAAAAAATCGTCTTTGAGGCTATCGAAGACACAATCATGAAGAGGGTTGTTCTTGGATTGTCTCTTTAGTCCTCGAATAATGCAATCCGGTGAACCATTTGCCGGGGAGGCATGATCTTTAAACTTCTTCATCAGGAAACAAGCTTAGCGGAGGCAAGAGAAAGAAATCTTGAGATGCTCAACACTTGTCGTAATGCGCAACCAGCAGTGGAACGGCGGTGAGTGTTATCCCTGTCGGTTTGATAATCTTAAGTGGGTTAAGCAACGACTCTTGGTCTCAAGTCCTTACGGACCCCACGGCGTCAGTTCACTCCTCCTGAGCTTCAGCCTCTATGAGTGCATGGGTTCTCAAGTTGCCAGGAGAGGCGATGAAAAGAAAATATCAGGTCTGCTCGAGGATCTTGGGGCTGCTCCAGGAGACCTCATCCTTCTCAAATGGCGGCCTTGGCAGATCCATATCCCACGGTGAGCATCGGGTGTGACACTTGGACCCGTGTCCAGAATCCCGTGAAGGTCGGTGGAAAGGTAGCAGATATGGAGGCTGGGCCTCAAATTCTTTAGAGCAAAGCGGCAGTGACATCGGTGTGAATTCCGAGATCACCAACTCAAATCTATCGGGATGGGAGCTAAAAGAGGGGCCCCAATGATAATATGGATGGAGACACTTGGAGAATCCTCAGGGGATCCGTCGTCATCAATCATCTCATCGAGGTCAACTTTCGATCGAAGCCCTGTCGAAGAAGTTTCGATTCCACACGGAATCGAGTCCATTGGAGCGTCGATCGAAATTATGTCCAAGTGGGCGAAGAAGAAGAAGAGGAGGATCTGTTGAAATATTATATGGTACAACAATTCGGTGAGCCATCGGTGTGCATGATATCAACATAGGCGTCGTAAATGAACCACTCCTCGAAGAACAACAAAATGTTCAAATAGAGGAAGCATCCGAGTCTTGAGAGAGGAACAACAAGAAAGAAGAAAGGGAAGAAAATCCCACCTTCCGTCTACTTTGGCGAGCGAAGACAAATTGACGAGATGAAAGCCAAAGATAAAAAAATCCTTCAGTTGAATATGAAAATGGCGAAATGATGATCTGAGATGGCTATGATATAATTAATCTGAGAGAAATATGCGGCGACGTCCCCAAATAATCATCAAGCCTCTAGTAATGCGCAATCCTCTAAATTTGATCTCACATGCTTGAGGGTCCAAATTGAGCGGCGAGGATTGAAATAAATGAGTCGGCCGCTTCTCGAATATACAAACTATATCTGAAGCCGTGGCAGCCTCTCAACTTGATATTATCTTGAATGAAAAGATCAAAGCTGTTATAGGGAGAAAAATTGGTGAGCAATTGCGTATCTCATGATAAATTCCATTAAGGATATTCAATGCCAAAGTTTATTTGGAAATGGTAATCTAGCAAACATCTTCAAAGCATCTGTGGTAACACGGGGATGATACATTATTATTCATCGATTAAGTAATTTAACTTGCTTTTGAATGGTATCTTTGAGTTGTCAAATGATTTCGGTCGACTTTGCGAACTTGAAAATATGTTTGTTAAAGGTTATTGTATGATCAAAGCATTCTTGATCTGCGAGAAGAGAAAATGAGTCGATTGATATATCACCGTTGGCGAATATGAGTATGAAATGTGAGCATAATTAGAAGAAACCGATCAATGATGAACATCGATGATAAGATGGCCTTATCTTTGCATGGCTTCAATTACCACATTTCAAGAGTTACTTGATAGGGTGGCTAAATTTGAAATTAAATTTATCAGATGACAAGATAAATCAAAAAGCTCAGGACAAAGAAAGGTGAAACACATTTCACCTCATCTGAAAGGATAGTAAGCGGTTAGTATAACATAGACAAAGAAAGATTACTGTTTATCGAAAAGACCAAAACAATTCATTGCTCACACCAAGCTCATACTTGGAGGTAATGATGTGTGTCTTGATGAAAGGCGACGAAAACAAAGGAAGAATGACTTAATGCCTACAAAAGAAAATGAACAAAAGTATTCTTTTAAGAGGAAAGTGTGGCTAAATTGTTTAAAGCATGCACTCAAAGTGTAAACTAGAGTGTAAAGAGAGGTTAGGCCAAGCAAATTAATTCTTTCATATCGTGTCTTCGGCCATCTATTGAAGATTATACATATTCAAGATTGGCTCGAGCGAAATATAGAAATGGAGAATTCACATTATCGGAGTATTGGTGCGTCAGAAGAAAGAATCCAAAAGTAATCACCTCATCTCCGTCTTATCAAGCAATGATAAAGCGAAAGTCGATGATGAAGATGGCAAGTCAGTCTAAAAGGCGTAAAATGTTGAAACAATTGGAAGGCGTTCAGGTATTGATTAAATCACCACTTGAGCCGTACTTGAGTTGAGACAAAACTAAGTTATGGGAAGGCTAGTTCATCTCATGAAAGGCGACATAAAATCTCATGAGGAAGGGAAACACAAAACAAAAAATAAATTAAATAAAAGAAGAAGGAGCACAAAATGTTCTACTACTATTGATGATCATGGCGTAATATAAATGATCATCAATAATATGGAAGATTATATATGAGCGACTATCCAGCTTGCGAATTCATTTACAAATCTTGGATCAATGAAGAAGCGAGGGGAAGAACTTCTCGAGTGCTTGATGATGCATGAAGTTGATAACAACTTAGAGGAACTCTGTTTCCAAATGAAGATGAATCGAGCTCACCATATCACAGACATAAAAATGTAAAGTTGGTGATACGAATCTTCTAGTCTATCATTAGGCGGCGGAATCTTTGAAACAGCGAGTCATCGAAGATTGATGCAAATGAAGTAGCTCAATGCAGTTGAGAAGTGGTGATCTTCATCCGAGAGGAAAGAGCCGATGAATAGGGATAAAGGAAAAGAAATTGAAATCGATGAAAAAGTTATCCTAAGGATTCAAATAAAGCCTTCATCAAAGGATCGACAATATTCTATCCCATCTAAGGAAAATTCGGACTTAGTGTATCTGAGCACTTTTAATGTCGGAAGATCTCAGTAACACCTTAATTGAAGCTCTCGAAGAGCGGAAAGTTGAAGCATATTTTTCTTTGAGCGGCATAAGGAGACCTTGCATGTTCAAGCCTCCAAGTCACATTTTGAAGATGATCTAATGCTTTGGGGAGCGAAACCTGATGCCTCTGTATATTCTGGTGAAAGTGATGAAATTATAATCTGCGATCTTAATTGATCCGGTTCCTCAGAATCTTATGAACTTGAGAACTCTTAGATGGTATCTCTAGATGTACAACATCAGGACGAGATAAAGTCATGGTTCAAGGTTTCAATGAGAAGGGACAAAAAACTATCGGGTCATTCGTCCTCTCTTAAATTTGGAGACCTACACGAAGCCAAATTTCATGTGATCGATGGATACTTCATTGAGCTCTTACAGATTGACCATGGCATAAGTATGGCATTGTCCCATCTACATTGCATCGATGTATGAAATATACAAAGGATGGAGAAGAATGCCAAATTGTGGGTGACATGACCTTTTGTGCATGAAATGAAGATTTATCAAAATGCAGTTACTTCCTTAGAGGAATCAAAATTAACAAACAATAGCAAATCTGCATTTCAAAACCCAAAAGAACAAGTTAAGAAGAAGGAGAACTTAAAAGAATAAAGAAAGGAGATTGTTTCCAAATATCCAGGAGATAAAGAACAAGTTTAAAATCAATAACGTCCCTCATCCCCAGGTAGTGATCTTGAAGAAGATGAATGTGTTCCTTCAAATCAAAGGTCCATGTATCTTGAGTAAAGCGATTGAGGAAAATCGGTTTGACTCGATTATGAGTTTGAATCGCTTTTGAAGGTAAGGTGCAATGCACTACTTTAAAACAATCATAGATCCATTAGCGGTAGACTACTCGTAGTCACTCTATTCCTCCTCGACATTTTAAAGAAATCACCCTCGACTCACAAAGTCGAGGGTGACCTTATGTACCTCCTCTCCACGGAAAGCGGGCGAAGCTGTTTTATAAATCAGGGGTGTCAAGAAGAAGATCCTGATTAGGTAATGCAGTTATTTGAAGAAGAAGAAGTTATGCCCATAAGGATACCAAAATATTATCCTCCAAAGATGCAAAACCTAATGTGTAAACATGGGGTCAGCAAAGTAAGCAAATAAGCTCTTTGAAATGATGTGGTACCAAAGGTTCTCAAACCATTGGTAAGAGAAATAAACACACTATCAAAGGCCTTGGTTTCATCCAAGACAATGGTCCAAGGATATACTGCATTCGTATATGAGAATAGAAGTTGAGTGATGATGAAGATGAGAATGTCATTCTTAATGTTAGTCGACAAATTAATTTGGGAGGCGGGGAGAATCCTCATGGCGTTTATCGGTGCTCTACTTCACGAAGATAAAGTGGAAGAATTAAAACTTGCTCACGTGAATTGAGGCTTTTGGACATATCTTTGAAATGCTTATCACGATATAGCGGTTCACAAATTAATTAGCAGGAATCACCGATTAAACAAGCCTCTAGCGAATGAGATTGGAGGTTGAAGAATAGGTAATTCAAAACCAGAAGCTCATTGGCTGGTTTTATTCGAGAAGAAAATCTGGATTAATATTGTCCCGTGAAAAGAAGAAAATGGTGGTCGTGTATTATGACTTGATTTAAACAAACATGTCCAAGGATGACTTTCTTCTGTATCGAGCTTGGATAACACTTCAAAACGACATGTTCTCATTTATGGGGATGTCGAGTTACAATCAAATCAAGATGGCTCACGAAGATGAAAACATATCATTCGGGGCATGATTGGCATATATTGCTACACATGCTTTCGGTTTGAAGAATCTTTGGAGCTACATATCGAAAATATGACATCTTTGATGAGTTGATTCATCAAAAGTGGAGTCTTATGTTGATGACCTCGTTGTCGAGTATATCAAAGATCATCTCGATGATTTAAGGATCGTCTTGAAAGAATCGAAAATATGATCTCAAGATGAATCCTCTCAAGTGCTTTGGAGTTTCTTGGAAAGTTCCTTGGATATGTTGTGTCGTGGAGGTTGAAAATGATCCCAAAATCAAAGCGATTGTCGAAATGCCTCCTCGAGTCATCAATGCTCCATCTGAGGGACATCTAGCATTCATTAGAAGATTTATATCAAATCGTCGGGCGGTGTCGACCTTTGCAAAATTAATGAAGAAAGATACTTTTCAAGTGGGACGAAGAATGTCGAGGCTTTCGTATCAAAATATCGTTGAATCACATTCTTGCGACCCCGTCGAAAGCCTCTCATTGTGCATGGAAGAATCTCTCAGGTGCTTTGTTGGTGACATAATGAGGAAGGAAAGGAGAATGCTTTCTACATTTTTGAGACTAATAGGAGCGAGCGTTATTCTCAATTGAGAAGCATTGTTTGGCGTTAATTTTTTCTTTTCAAAAGCTACGTCATTACATCTTATCTCATAAAATTACCCTTATCTCAGGATCGATCCGTTGAAGTTCTTGATGACAAGACCAGCGTTGTGGGGTTGTTTGGCGATGGTCTTACCTTCTGATTTGATATTATATATGTTCCGGCGGTGAAGGGCAAATTCTAGCGATTTTTTCTTGCCGCTCATCCGAGATCATTGTTTAACGATGATCTTCACGATGAGCAAATCATGCATATATGAAAAGAAAAGCAACAAATGTGGGAATTGTATTTTGATGGAGCTTCGTCCATTAGATACACTCAACCCTCAAATCTCCTCAGTGGTATGTCTCATCTTGATCACACGAAGGTGGCATATGAGACATTCTTATAAATTAACTCAACGAACCAACAAGAAGTAGAATATGGCGTTGGTGGCGGGTTTAGAGGAAGCCATTTCCATGGGGTCAATGCAAATTTATGGCGATTCTCAACTCGTTATTAATCAGTGTTGGGCCTTTACAAAATCAAGCTTGAATTGGCTCTTATCACAAGCGAGTTCTCGAGCTTATGAAGCAAATTCAAATGTCATTATGACTCGAGTCTCAGCTAGGAATAGCAAAGTAGCTGCTAAATTAGCTAAAGAAATGGCAGTATGGATGACGATTATATTAGTGTTTACTCGTCAGTCTAGAGCGATAAATTTAAAATCCCATTTGGAAGAGGGGTCATTAACATAAATCAACGTGCGACTCATGTTGCTCCTTACACTCCACTACAAATTACTTTTCCAAAGTCAAAAGCTTCCATTCAGGAAGAAAGCCTCCAACACGGGAAGCGCCAAAACCACACTGATGAAATTTTTAGTAGAAGAGAAGGAAGGCGGCGAGCCGTCATTACTTGAGGAAGGAAAATTGCCAAGTAATAAGTCGATGGGCTGACTTGAGAAAGGCTTGTATATATGCTTATGTTGGCAATACTACATCGTAGATCTTCGGCAGATCTTCGATGTTTGGGAATAGAAGAAGCCAACAAGTAATTGTTGAAATCCATCAAGGACTTTGTGGTGCACACCTCAGTCTAAAATGGCTTTCAAAATTAAAAGAATTGGATCTTATTGGTCATGGTAAAATATTGTATCAATCATGCAGAGATAGAATCAGGTCCACGGTAACATAATTACTCACCTCAAATCCATTTGCATCCAAGCGGTAGCATCTTGGCGTTTGAATGTTGGGGGGGATAGATGTAATTGGGATTGATCCACCATCATTTGGTCACTTCATCTTAGCGACCGATTATTTCTTGAGTGTTTCACCATTTAAAGAAGTTCTGGTGAACAAGTAACTTCTTTACCCATGATATTGTATAGATTTGGTGTACCTGCGCGAATCATTTGAATAACGGATCACCTTCAAAAGTACTAAAGTTTACAAATTCTTGATCGGATAAGATTGATTGGCGATATTCGATTTATAATCAGAGTAAATGACTTGGTGAGCATTTAATAAAACACTAGTCAAATTCTTAAAAAAATTCTGAGAAATAAAAGGGAGCATACCAAACTTGGAAGCGTTATGGGCTTTTCTGCACCGACTCTAGTCACCCCATGCACTTAGTGTTTGGGGTTTGCACTCGAAATTGAACTACCCGCTCAGTAGCCATTCAATAAAATCTTACCCAAGATGAGAATGTTCGTCTGATGGAAGAGCTTGATGCGGCGAGGTTAGGCTCAAGCAAAATCTAGAAGTCTATTGGGAGGATGTCAGAGCATTCGATGATCTCGAGCTTTTAGGGAAGGAGAATTGGTCACTGGTCTTTGAAGACCAATCATCCCTCATTCATTGTAAATTTGAACCTAATTGGGAAGGACCTTTTGTTATTGAAAAGGTATATCAAGGAGGCCTACAAACTCATTGACTTCAAGGTGAAAGGCCAATCATATCAGCGGTCGGTATTTAAAGAAATATTACACATGAAAGTGTGATTAGACAAATCTTGCATTTAAAAATCTTTATTGTCCAACACTTATGAAAATTTTCATCGGAAATTCTCTTCTAACACAAGAATGCATTTCTAAAATAAAATAAAAATCCCCCTGTTGGATAGGGGGCATTTTTTTGAAATTTTATAGTAAAGTGTCAGTGTTCACGGTAAGATAGTGCCTTTCTTTTTTGGGTTGACATCGTCTGTCGAGATCTACATGCATACTCAAATTATGTATTCAAATTCTCAAATTTAAAGTCTTACGACCAAGAAAATTTTTTCAAGTCGCAAACTTCAACAAACCAAGTTGGAAGGACATTTTCCATCCCATCAAATCTAAAGGCTCGAGTTGGTGTATAAGGTCGGACTCGGCATGCAATAGGTCATTGGCAGTCTTACTCAAACCGCAGTAGTAAGAGATCCCCATCTCGTTAGCAGAGGATAAAATCCTTCATCAATTGCTCCGACTCAGTGGGTGTATAAGGTCGGGACACATGGCCGAAGTCGGAGTCTGCTTACTCAACCGCCAAAGTAATAAGGGATCCCTCCCGTAGTTCAAAGACGAGCATCCAAATCCCAAATCTCTCCAACTTGGTGAGTTCAGTGACAGAATGGGAGATTATCCCATTGGTGGGTCATTTCTCAAATTCTACAAACAAAGATATCCTTACTCGAGAAGGCCTTGGCAGTTTGGAATCAAATACAAATGTGAAATCTCAACTCCTTCAAGTCTATTAAGCGGCAAAGGCAGAAGGAAATTCTTCTTCATAAATCCAATCAAGCAAAAAAAAGAGGGGCGAAGAAGCCATCCCAATGTTAGTTCAAAGTTAAAAGGAACTAAGGAGTTTTTGTCATCATATCCATTATGTGCAAAGCACGATTGACTCTATTGACTTAACACAAGCTTTGAGAGAGATGTTGGTGTATCCTTCCATAAGCTACAAAAGTAGAAAGCTAGCGAGAAGGTAATTTCATCGACAAATCTCAAGATGATTGGGACTTTCCCCATCAAATCAAGCATGAAGCGGGATAAAGGGACAAGATCTGAATCCCGAGATGAAATCTTCAACAAAGCCAAAGCAGCGGGACGAAGACATTCTATCTCATACCCTCTCAAGTCAGCAAGGCCGGCAGGAGGAAAATACAAATCCCAAAGTTCGAGATGAAATCTTCAACAAGTTCGTCAAAGCATGAAGCATAGGACCGAAGATATTATCATCTCGCCAACAAATCATCAAACTCAAGTTGAGACAGCAGGGATAAATTTCAAACTCTCGGGAGGAAGTCTTGCAAAAAGCACAAAACATAAAAGATGCATCAAATTCTCTTGACAAGTTGATGATGACAAGTTAAAGCTCTCTTTCATCAGTCAAGAAAGCAACATTGGGTAATGACCCAAATCTAGGTTCAGTGCGATAATGTTTGTGACAGTATTATACTCACTTATCGAGCGTGATATTATTAAAGTTGTTGAATTATAACTTCGTGACATCAAATCTCTTGGAGATCCATGAGTCAACTAGTGTGCAACAAACGGTCGCTCATCGCACCATGTTTGTTGGGGGCATTGTTGATCTACAAATGTGTGAAATTAAATAAATGAGGTGGAGGTTTAAAATCACTTAATTACGATCAAAATCGATTAAATTCAATTTGAAAATCGAATAATGTAAAATATAAAATTTAATTAAATAAAAATATTGAATCAATTGATCGATCAAATAATTAAAATCAATTTTTAATGAAATTATCGCATATCGAAGTGAAGCCCGGCGTAAGCGATCTCCATTGCGAAATTGATCTCGTTGTATCGCATTCACTCAATGCCTTAGGATCGATTCGGCAAAATATATGCGAATGTCGATCAAATGTCGCGCATGTAATTTAAACTAATTTCACTTTGAGTCGACGTTGTCGTCGACCTCGGATCACAAAATCGATCGCGTCGTTGCATTCGCCACGAAATACTAAAATTGACACCCATATTACTAGGGTTTATTATTAGGATGATTAAATCAAAATTTATGATTGAATTATCTTAATTACTAATAATTTCTAAGTAATTCTCCTTAATCTTACCCCTGCACCCATTAAAGCAGTATCCATTGGATCGCTCGTTTTGATAGATTGCGTCTAAAGGTAGAAACTCCGTTGACCTCATTCCGCTCCACGCTCTCACTCTTCTCCCTCTTCTCCCCTCTCTCGTTCCTCACGGTGATCTCTCTTCCCTTTCCGCTTCGGCCAAGCCCTCTCACGAGCTCTCTTTTGTTTTCTCTCTGAGTCTCCTCTCTTGTCTGAAATCGGCCTCCGCTCCCTCTTGCTTGGCGACTCCTGCGGTTCTTTCTCCTCTCGGTTGAAGCAACCCTAGTCGCAAATCGGAGGATCTTTCCTTCCCTTAGCAAACTCAGGTTGTTTGTTTCAATCTAAGTTATATTTTTTTCTATGTGGGTTTTCTTGAAGGAAATGATTGTTTCCTCTTCCATTTGTGTTATGGTTGGACTTCTTTTACGGATTTGCAATAGCTTGAAACTAAAATGTTGGACTTATGATATAAGCTTTATTTTCTTTGTTTCTCTATTTTTCCTTAAATGAATTTGGTGTCCCTTGGTAGTTTTGGGATTTGTATAAACTAAAATTGAAAGAGAGAGAGGAAAGATGAGGTTATCCTTGACATCTTGCTTTTCTTCCTCGATGTATTTGTCACTTTATTCTTGTAGTGCACTTGCAACATTTCTTTTTCTGAAATCCTTTGCATCTTATTGTTCTTACACTTACTTCATGTTATTTCATTTCGCAAATTAATTGTGTTTACATATTTGTCATATCAGAATTGGAAGATTTTTGGTGATATAGATTAAAGCTTCTCTATGAAATTAGTCTCTATCAAGTTAAAAATTGAGATATGGTTTGTTTCATGAGTGCATGGTTATGAAAACTAGTGACTAATTTATATTTCATCCATTCCTTGTCAAATTATCACATCTTTGATTCTGATATGAAATCATTTCTATGAGGAAGTTATTAGTTTATTATTTGAAGTGTGTTGTTTGCTGAAATTTTGTGTTTACAAAAGGAGAAATTGTTAAATCATGTTTATTCTGAAATTTGTTTTATCAAGAAATTCTTGAAACTTTTTTTTTACCAGGAAACCATTGATTTGCTTTTCTAGAATGATATTTGATGAAATATATTTTATCAAGGAAAATTGAATTAGATTTGCTTTTGAAGAATACACTTATAGTTTTAAGGGAAAATTTATGAAATTGTTGTCTAGAAATATTACATCTTGAAATCAATCAAAGGGATTTTGTCATCTACATATTATCTCTTATGGATTTCATTTATTTTCTATCTTGCATATGAGTAGAATGAAATCAAAATAAAAAATAAAGTGAAATTAAATGAAAAAAAGGGTTATATAAATGTATATCATCTCTGTGGTTCATTTCTTTGCTGCATATGAAGATAATCGAAAAAATTAATCGAAATTAGAAAGAAAAGAATTATATCTACTTGTTATTCTTTTGTGGGTTTCATTCTTGCGTATTGTTTTTTCATTTGATATCTTGTTAATAGGGAAATCTTATCTTGTCAAAATTTGTCGTGGTGTCTCCGACATCCACCCATCTTTGCCTTTCTTGGCGTGGTGGGGCAGTCTTTCGTGGTAACCACATGTGGAGAGCCAGGGATTGTAAATTTTATTATGTAATTAAATATACATGCAAGCAATTTCTTTTTTTATGCAAATCTGAAATTTATTAATATAAAATCTCATGTTTCTCACATGGTAGGAAAATTTCTTATCTTTGTGTGTACCCATTACCTTTCTTGGCGTGGTGGGCAAATAAATTTGAGGTGTCTCACGACATACCTACATCTTTCTTGGCGTGGTGGGGCTAGTCTCAGTAGGCCCCATCACGGGAATGACGTCGGGAGCTTAAATTTATGAAAGAAGATAGAAAGAAAGGGATGAAATGCTTAAGTTGTCATGAAAATTTTCTTTATCTAATGTGAATACTTATCTTGATTTATGTGTGTATCATTTTTTTGTGGAATGACGTGAGTTGAATCTTATGCTTTTTTTAATTTTATCATCTATATGTCATGGCGATATGAATATGAATTGATCAATACTTATTTATGTTAAACATGAATGTATTGATTTTTACATCATCTGAGTTATTCTATTTGTCGTTATGATATGTATTTAATGCTCTCAAAGCACAACGGCGTATTACATGTTGGACATGTGAAACATAAAGCTTGAAATCATAGAAAATAATATCATATGACATGATATATTATGAAAATATCAAAATAGAAAATGTCAGTTAGAGAAACTTACAATCTGTGCTTAATCAATTGAGATTAGAACTTGGGTAGTAGTAGGAGAGAGGAAAGAAGTAGAAGTTTATGAGAGGTGAATCAATCTCTTATTTATAGGCTTCTCCTTCTTTTTTTATCTATCTTATGGCATTGACACATATGGTGCTTGTTATAAGTTACTGAAAATCATCTAAATTTATGCCATTTGTCATATCATTAGCATTACGTCATGTGGCTTGTGCATCTCTTTATCACTTCCTTTGAAGGAAAATAAACTCTTTTGTCATATCTTAATAAATTTAATAAGTATTGTCTCATTTCATGAGTTTGCATATGTAAGGAGGTGGATTTTAATTAACCACTTGTCTCTTAAATGATATATGACATCTACTCATATATTTGTCTTCTCTCTCCCTTCAGAAACATGGTATGGATGATTGATCATATGGGCCTTCAAAATGATTTATTTCAGCCCTTTATGTTTCTTGATTTGCATAGAAAGGGTTCTTAGCTTGTCAAAGTTCATTTAGGCCCATTCTTTATATTTGATCATATGAGCAAAATGATTCATTTCACTTTATGTTTCTGATTTATTATATAGAAAGAGTTCTTGCAAATCAAGTGTCATTCTTTTAGCATTCTTTATATTTGATCATATGGAAAAAATGATTTATTTCTACTATGTTTCTTGATTTCCATAGAAAGAGGTTCTTAGCAAATCAAATTCTAAGTTCATTTAGGCCATTACTTTATATTTGATCATATGAAACTTAATGATTTATTTACTTTTGTTTGATACATAGAAAGGGTTTCTTAGATCAATGTAAGTTCATTTAGGCATTCTTTATATTTGGTCATATGGCTTCAAAAATAATTTATTTCACTTTATATTGATTTGACATAGAAAGAGTTTCTTGCTTTAAATCAGTCATAAGTTTATTTTAGGTCCATTACTTTATATTTGATCATATGGGCCTTGAAATGATTTATTTCATATTTTCATTCTGTGATTTGTAGCATAAAGGAGATTTTCAATATGCATATCATATTACAATCAAAACAATTATGTATTTTAGATTCCACTTCATTTTTTGGCAAATGAAGTATCCAATAAATCAAATATCTAGAAAGACATGATCCAAATGCAGATAAATAAACAAAAGAAACATCTATCTTCCGGTTTGGTCTTGGACGGGTCCGGGTTAACAAAACCTAAAATCATAAATCTAAACTTCAAAATTGAGCATTTGACTTAAGAACAACATAAAAGAAAAAGAAAATGATATGTTGAAATGTCAATGGGGACATGTGCAAGTTAGATGAAACAAACAATCTTATCTTCGGTTTGGTGCTTGGTCGGGTTTAAAAAAAAAATCACTGAATAAACTTTTTATTCTAATGTCTTAAAATATGAGCATAATATCGTATGTTGGAGTAATTCTAAGTCAAATATAAAGAACGGATGTTACATTATCGTTGGTCTTGAGTCGTTAACAAAACTCAAAAATTAAAATTTGACGAAATTTCAACATTAAACATTCTAATTATAATTGAAACGATATATGTATGCATGTTGGGTAATTACTAAGTCAAATATAAAAACAGATATTCTATGGTTTGGTCAGGAGTCAAGTTAACAAAACTCAAAAAATCAAAATTTGACATATTCACATTAAACATCTTAATGTCATGCAATTTTGAAAAAATATATTCATATACGTATTTGTAATTACTAAATCTGAAAAACAGATACTACCCGGTTTGGTATTGGTAGGGTCAGTTAACAACCAAAACATTTTGATATTATAAGATTTTTAAATTAATAATATGAGTAATTACGTATGATATAAGATATGAATCAACGTAAACACAAAATTAACGAAGAAAAGTCACCGATCCTATATTATTTAGAGTGAAACGAGGTTTGAAGGATTATACTTCTTGAGACGATGAATTAAGATCCGATCCTCTGAAAGCAGAGAGTAGATAATCGATTGATTTTAATCACATGATTGAAGGATAATTACAATTAAAATTTCAATGATAAATTATCATATATTGAATATAAATCAATCAAAAAAATGATCAAATTCAAATAAATAGCAAAATAAATATAAATAAAAATAAAATTAATTATTTAAATTAAAGAAAACTTAAAAAAAAATCAATTCCTCTCAGTAGCTTGTTTGTCTTGGGATGACAAATTAAGAAAATTTTTTTCACAAAAGCGTCAAATCAATCATAACTATATTCACTCAAATATTTCTAAAGCGTGGGGCTGGCGTGTCCTGTTTGGTGGTTTCTTGCGATATGACCACATAAATGTGATTCTGACAGCCTAGGGTGGTTTCGCGATATACCTAAATTATGGTCGGCGGTATTATGTTCCCCAGGCTCTTTGAGCGTGAAATGTAAAATGTATTTGGGCAAAAGCTATGTTAGTAAGGTTGATTTATATTTGTCCCCAAACAAACTCCTAGTCTAGGACACCTTGGGCGTAACCCATGTTCTTCGAGGATCCTGTCGGGTGGGTCGAATCACCTCCTTTATTAAAAGGGACATGGTCGGATGAACCATGAGATCTAGATGGGCGTCGTCGTTCCCACAAAAGTTTTAAATTAAAATAATAAATTTAAAGTTCTAAACTCACTTTGATTATATACTCGTTCTTTTTTATTGTTTTTAATCGAAAGTCTTCTCGATTGGGAGGGTAATTATAGGGCTTGCTTAAACAGGCAGATATAAAAGTTCTCAAATGGAAATCTGGTAGTGTCTTATCTACTATTCATTAAATGCTTACGAAATTATCAACAACCATTCTCTTCTTTTTTTTAAAAAAGTGTGGCAAATTTCGATCCCACAACTACATCACATATGAATTGTCTAATAATTTTTCCTATTAGAACCTATATATCCATTTGAGTCACTTGGAATAAATATCATTTATTCTTTGCATACACATTATAATACTTCATCAATCTCCTTCAAAAATTGATTTTCAAACTATTTTCTAGTTAGTTTTGAGGAGCATGCACTATCCACATTTATGACGCCCTCTGCGATAATTCACTTAATAACAACCATCTTGACACTAACCCTATTCATCTAAATAATTTTATCCTTCGACTTTTCATTCCTTATATATTGATTATATTTCACTTTTAAACAGTCCAACATATAATAATGTCATTTCCCATTGTCTTTAGATTTATGCAAAAGGGCTTACTAGGAGTAAATATGATGAACACAAAATAATAACAAAGAGAGTAAACACCACAAGAAGAAACCAATATTTATGTTGTTTGGCCGAAATAATAGCCCACGTTCTCAAGAGAATAGAGTGGACACATATGTGTATAAATAAAAGAGGCACAAGACAACACACTTCTCCAAATCCAAGTGCACCAGCATCACCAAAAAGAGAAACATCAATTATCTCAAGACAAAAATGAAGATAATTGCTCAAAAAAGATGGGAGGTGATAAATGTATAAGATTTAAATCATATCAGAAGTTTTTCATTATGATGCTCCTCAAACCATACCATATGCATTTCTTTGGATCCACTACTTTGTTTTGAACCACACAACAATATAGTTCTCCATAGTTACGAACAAATAAGCTAAGCTTATCTTTTTTCCTCTTCTCTTCTCTCTCTTCTCTCTCTTCTCTCTCTTCTCTCTCTCTCTTTCCTTTAATGAAAACCAAAACACCAAAACAATGCCAATTCTCCTTTTTCTAAGACAATGTTGCCACAATTTCTTTAATTATAAAAAATTATATTGGGCCCCTTCTTCATAGTCCTGTGTACACACACCCCAATCCGGCTCTTGCATTTCTTTTATTTTTATGAGTTTAAGGATGTGATTTTAAATCTAATTTAAGTTTAAAGTTACTTTGTGTTATCCTAAAGAATAAATTTGTAACAATTTTTGAAATATAATTTTATTAAAAGTAAAAGAAAATTTTATTTATTTTAAAATTAGCTTTTTAAAATTGTGTGCTTATCTTGGCAAAATTATTGAGTAAAATCCTAACAATTTTTTGAAAACAAGCATTATTTACTGTTCTGCTAATCATGTTGTCCCTCAATTATTATTATTCCATTCAAACTCAAATTTTATATAGGAACCTAACCTTAGTTTTTGAACAAATTAAACCCTTAATTTTTTTCTACAATTTAGTTAAGTTTTGTCAGGTCACTTGCAGGTGAAGATCTAAACATCCTTTCACATTGTTCATCGTGATCGAGTTTGGTTGTTGCAACCATTTTCTACTTATTATTACAATCAGGTCAAGTTGTGGAGAGTTACATATAAGTGATATCCTAGCATACCCTTATATATTCTCACCACAATTGTGTTAGGCTGTGGCGTGTCACTTCTGAGGAATGAAATTTGGATTTATTTCATTGGTTTTTCCATAAGTTTTACAATCGATTGTCTACCAATATTAATTCTCAATCTTTCTTATCTAAGCTTGGCACTGATAATATTTGTTTTTTGGCTCCCATTTATGCAGTCTGCCAATTTTTGTCAAGACCTTTATACTTACTGTATAGATCATGTTCTCACTGGAGTAGACAGGTAGAGGGTGAAATATCCTTTAGGCTAAACGATGCCTTTTCAAATAGAAATGACTTTCTTATAATGGTTGAGGGTGAAATGATGCATAATGCTGATAGTTTGCGTTTTCTCTAGTCAGGCATATATTTTACATTTTATCTTATTTGTGCCAATGTGTTGTGCGATAGAAAAGATTACGAAACAAATGAGACATGGTGTGCATATCAAAAGGACGAAGTAATAAACAAGCTTCTTGGAAAAGGTTTTCATGTAAGATCTTCCGGCAGGAGCAAGATGGTATGGATAAGTAAATGTTGATTGAAGGAAGCATTATAAGGTCAGGTAATTGAATTTATCAGGAAGGATCAGTGAGGAAGGGAAACCTAATTTAGCTTTAAATTTATCAAAAAATCTTTAGCTACTCTAATTAATACCAAAGACAGCATTTTAGGATTGAATAAAAAAGACAAAATAAGCAAACAACTTGTACAGGATGGTGTTAAATGGTAGATATATTTCTATGCATTTAAAGATTTATCACAATCATAGTGTTTTGCTTGCTCTTTTATTTAAAGTTACTTGATTTATAATATGAGAGCCCTTTTCCCCCTTCTCAGAGGACAATAATGATGAGAAGCTTGCTCCAAGAATTCAGCTTGCTATGTGGGTAAGCGTTATGCAAAACAACACCTTTTGCATATATTTGTGTTTACTTACAACTGGATTGTTTTTGATAGTTCAGGATTTTGGCCATTGTGACGTAAGAAAATGTACAGGCCGCAAGCTTGCCAGATTTGGCCTCTTGAAGGATAGTATTTAGTCCTTGTTGTTTTCTTTGGTGCATTGTCTTGTTTCAAAACTTATAGAATTTTCACTTGAGATTTTGCATTTTTGTTAGTTATTTCCATAAATTAATCATTTCAACAGAATCATTTGCATAATCAACATAGCTCTATGACGTGCCTTTATATCTGGAGCAATTCACTTGAATCAAATACTAAACCTGGTTCCTTTATTTGCTTTTGCATGCTAAAGTTTTTTCTCTGATGCAGTTCATGTATAAAATATGAGATTTGGAGGTCTTCATTCAAATTTAGTACATGGTATTGGGAAGTGAAATGAGTGAAATCATTCCATAAAGCAATATATTCTAAATTTTGTGCGAGGTAATATGGCCGGACTTGAATTTGGCTTGAATAATTTGCTGCAGAATACATTTGTAGATTGATGATGCTAGTTTTTAGTGTTATTTTAGATTCAAAAAGTGTGCTTAGTAAAAAGACTTGGGCGAAATGAATGCACTTTTGTTTAACATGTAAAGCATGTGAAATGTTTTTCAATCGCCCAATTTCTTTATCTAGACAGTTTTCTTAATTCTGTGACCTCAATAATATTTCAATCTGGCAACCATTCTTCTTGCATATTATTAAGACGAGAAAAAATTTAGAGGCAAATAATTTTGAAATGTCATGGGTTCTATTTTTTCTGCCAGCCCATTGAGGGGTCCTATACAGATGAGTCCAGTTTGCATGAAGTCTAAAGTCACTTATCAGGGAAAGTATCTTTTTCGAGTAAATGACATAATTAGCAAATACAACTACTTGTTTCAAGTATGACACGCTTTAATGTTTGACACATGTCAAAAAAATCTTACAGGATTTGCGGGTGAATAACGCATTTCGTGGCATTGTATTGAGGTATTAAATGGTTTCAAAATCACATTTACTTTTCCTTGTGTATATGTTACTGTAGCATTTAATACATTATTTATGAATTTAAATTATTTTAAATTATTATTTAGTTCATTGTTTTTTTTTTTAGGTGTGAGCTTTCTTGTGAAACGTGATGAAAACAATCAAGTCTTTATATTTAAAAAATTATTAATGATAATTTTTTGCCAGTAATAAGAGACATTTGGCTCATACATATTTGGAGTTATATGCTAATTTCTTTTCCCAAATATATATTTATTATTGTTTAAAATCTTTACAAACCAACTCACGTTGATTTTCTTTGGCTTTTTTTCTTTCTGTAGCCCAACAGGGATGCAGTGTCTCACAAAGGAAGACCGTCCTTTGGTTAAGAGACAAGGATTAGCAGTGGTGGACTGCTCTTGGGCACGACTGAAAGATGTTCCTTTTGTGAAAATCCGTTGTCCTGCACCACGTCTTTGTAAGATTCTTAATGCCATCTAATATTTGTAATCAAGAAGGTCAAGCACAAATTGGCTATCATCATAGTGTTTACCTTTTGTTTATTTTTTCCATTTCATTTCAACAAAAAATTGCTAAAACTTTCTATTTTGTTGCATTTAGAATGCAACAATTGAATATATACATATGCTTCCTCTTAAGCTATGAATTATTAGCTTGTAATATGTTTGGAATTACAAGTTATCTACTTAATAGTGTTTCTTCCATTCTATATTTTTTTGACCTAAACTTCAAAATTATGCATGAACTCGTAGCTATGATGTGCAAATTCATTTGTAACTAGAACAAGTACATCCTTGGGTCTTTTCTGTTCAAGATGAACTTTGGATAACTCTTCAAAGAGATACACCATTTTGCATATTGTAACCCTAGTGTATTCAATATATCTAAGGAACTGTGATTTTGATGGGTTCATACATTCCCTCCACTATAAACATAATTTCCAACCACCAATTCAAAATATGTGATGTTCTTAATTGTGTGTATTTTTGACATTGCGTTTAGGATTTAATTAACTATGGGGATTATGCCCAGGGAATTCTCTTATCCCAACATCTTATATAAACTACAGCTAGCCTTACCAACTTGACTAAGGGAAATCTTTAGGACATATAACATCATTTGCCTTTGAAGCTCTATGATGCTCTTCATCTAGAGCAAAACTCCCAAGGAGAATTGATGGAAGGGATCACCTTAGATCATGAGTGATTTTAGAGCCATACAACTCCTACAATCGCCTATTTTATTACTAATAATGCAACTTTCCTTGTTAAAAACTCTGCAATATACTTTTTAAAATTCTACTCCAAAGTTTATTTATTTTTAGAATCAACCTCACAAAACCACCAATTAGCACTCCCCACCCTTCAATGCATATACCTTGTCTCAAGCTCCTACCGTCCGCGTTAGCTCCCCTCCAATCTTGGAAAGTTTTGACATATAATTTGTTTTAAGATTCTGGTTATTCCCTTTCCAAAATACCCCATATCTACATGCAACCCTCTTTAAGTTAGAATGCTTGTTTTAAGACTTCTTAGAGAAATTTCAAACTTTGCATTATATCATTCAATCCTCAACTTTCTCATATCCTTCTTAAGCATTGCTATATAAAACATTCCTACTCTTTTAAATAGTCTTTCCTTAAAAAAATCTCAGGTAGAATATTTTTTAAAATTATTAATTTAATCATTTTTTAAATTAGCTCGTCATTATGACTATCAAATCTAGTTTATTAACTAAGAAGAAAACTCCCCACACATGAATAATTCTTAGAAACTAAGCAATCAGATTACTCAAATCTACTTCAATAGTTGATTCGATTTCAACCTGCAACAACCATCCACCCACTTGGTGTCTCCAACAGCAAATAGATAATCAATCAATTCTTTCATTCCAAATTAAATATTATCTCAAAAATGAATTATTTTGATGGGACTGATGATCTCTATGGCAACCATAGTTCTTATCATCAAGCTCATTTTTCATTCAATAATTATTCTTTTGATTCACAGGGGCATCATATCAACCTTGGTACTCAAGATATTATCTTAGGGGTGATTTTGAAGTCAGACCATCTCATTAAAAGAGAATATTATCCCATCACTATCCTGCATGATATCATTATATAAGGTTATATTGATGACCATCATTCTATTGGTAGGATTGATATAAATATTATGATCAATCTCTTTGGCCTGCTTGTTATGCTGATAAATCTTATTTATTCTCACATAATTCTCTAGATCATTATGCATACTTGATCTTCTAGATATAAGTATTATGAATATATTCTCACAATCCGATATGATCTACTATTTAAGAATTGATGTACTGAGTTTTATGACTATCAATCTCCTCCATGCCATCATCAATATCAATGACTTTTTACTCTTGTGTCTACATCTTAAGTAATGCAATCTCAACATGTACATGAAAGGAATCAACATATACTTGTATAAAACAAAGCCAATGTTAACATTCCGAAGCAATAAATCTTGGCAAAGGTATAAGTACAAAAATCATTTGAAAGGACAGAATATGGCTATCAAGATTGTATATAAAGATGACCCTAGTTTTTCATATGAGTATCATGCAATTGATATTGCTGATAATAATGATGATCAACTTTTAGTTAATAAGGTGATTTAGATTGTCCTTTATTCTCAGTAGTTTGAGAGCTTGAATTTGAAAAGCCTTCTACCACATATATAAATCGTTTTCCAATTTTCTGCATTGTTGTTTGATCCATTACAAGTTTACTTTGGTTTTCTAGTGCTTCCACTATCAAACTATTATACAATGGAATATTGTATAGAGATGTCCAAGTTCCACACCACCTACTAAGATTGTTATATATGAGGCTATTCAATTCCCAATATTATAACTTGCTTCCTCACTCTTATGGGTTGACTTCATATGTCCACCACTACAACCATACTATTATGGGATCCTTGCCCATGTTATTACTCGATTCATGATGCATGTTCACATCTAGCTATGAAGCCTCTAAATTCTTTGCATCATGTCAACAATAGCCCCACTAACCTCTCATAATGATTGTCAGCCACCTCCATAACATCCAAACTATACTACCTTTCCACAATTGGGTGTACTTTAAGAGGTATGCTAGCATGTTCTGCTATTGTTGCTTCTATGGACAGCAACTACTCTTCAAGGAAGAGTTCTTCACACCCTAAAGGAGTTTTGATAAAGGACAAAACGACTTGACATGTCATTTTTCACCTTAATTGGACTTGATCATATTTCAACATGTCAACACCTGTCATATTAGTATTTTGTAATAATGATGCAACCAAATGTTGCTTTATTTTTAGGATTGTTTCATAAAAGGGTTTATCTTTTATGAAAGATCATTGGTTTAATATTTTGATCTTGCTTAGATCACTTTTCTTAGGCTGCTTTCTTTTTGTATTTCATCACACATGTAAAATCCTTTCCATAATGGAGAATACTTGTAAGGGTTCTACAATCATTTGAATATTACATAAGGATTTTTTTTACTTCCCTCTCTCTCTCTCTTCCCTTAGGTTCATTTTCTTCAGTGCCCGTTCTTTCTTCCTATTATGCAATGGTTTACATCGCTAGACATCCTCTTTATCTTCTTTAGCTTCCTGGTTCTGCATCACTCAAGACTTCTACTTAACTCCAAAATGTCCTAAAACAGCTATTTTGAACACTCGTGTATAGTATAACTATATATGTAGAAATGCTTAATCCTATCCCGGGATCAATATGTTAAAAAATGAACTTTCTTTTGAGAAATTCAAGCTTTAATTTATCATGTTTGTGATAGTTCAAGTTATCTCAGATAATGTTCAGTAGATTATATTTATCAAAATAATCGTTTTCATGATTTAGGAATTCTTAAAATCCCTCCATTTGAAACAATCATACATCATCTTGAGACCTTTGTGGTTCCTGTCTTCTGGGAAATTTCCATTAGGCAGGGGCAAAGACGAATAAATGGGAACATTTGAACTATAGAAATGACTATTAACCTTTAGAAAAACCGACTTCTTGTTGATTCAATTGTAAAGGTGCATCCCCTCTATTTTTCTGTAGTTGCCCACTATTTAGACTTCATAACGTTGTGGTATGCTTAATTATCAGATTTAATTTTCTTTTTTTTTTCCGTGAAACCTTTCTACTTATGCCTATTAAATATCTGCACTATCATCTTCGTCTTTCTTGTTCAGTTAAAATTAATGTGTAAGATAAAGCTATTGTCATCTTGTACCAACTTTTCTTCTTCCTCTGTATAATGTTTTTGAAGATCAAAATCTGCATGTTTGCCTTTCCCCATTAGAATATTGGATGTTAATGAAAATTTTTCTTGACAATTTGAACCATATACTCTTTTCTGAATTTTAAGGTACTTGTATGTCCTAACTGAAGGACTTTATTATGCCACTGCCAGTATGCTCAATAAGAGTGAATTGAATGGTATTTCATGTCAATACAAACATAAATTTGACCTCTTATAGTTCTTTTTCCTGTTAGTTTCTTCAAAATTTTATTTTAATTTATTTATCTGGAAACCAACTCTTTCTAAGTAGACTAGCAGTAATGTTAGTGAATCCTGCTCATTTATCTCATAATTAATTAATACTGATTGAACCTCTTCTAGGCGATTCAATGGGGAACTAACCTTTTTAGTCGCTATTCCTACATATTAGTTTTTTTTTTGTAATACTAATAAAAATAATAATTTTAAAATTCAGAAAGATTTATCTCAATAAACAACTTTAGGATTCAGCTGTTCTAAGAAGGAACAGCAGTGGCATCTTTTCTACAGGCGTTATGTGTGCAACAAATAATGGGTCTGTTGAACTTCTATTGATTATTAGTTTTCTGTCATGGTTAATATCATTTGTATTCTTTGAATTCTTGCTATTTCAAGGTTTATTATGATGTGAATTCCACAACTGGTTGGATAATATTGATTGATTTTTATGTTTTGTTATAATAGCAGATGCCAAAGCTAGAAATCCCCAAATTTTTTTTCATTATATTTATTATTTTCCCAGTAGCACAATTAGTAATTATTAATTCCTGCAATGCAGTGCCATGGTTAGTTGCAGCAAATCCTATAAATTATGGCCGCCCCTGTGAGTTATCCTGTGTGGAAGCTCTCGCAGCAGCTTTGATAATATGGTACTGCCCATGTCCCCTTATATTTCTCAAGTAGATCGTATTGACTTTTATTTAATCACAAAAACAGCTTCTCAATGTCCTGTGTGCTGATATATTTCTGGAGTGAATGATTTTTTTTTTAATTTTTTTTTAATTTTAGGAGAATTAGTGACTGCCATTGCTAAGTAAGTTTTAGAAATTTTAATTACAACCCATTCATTTGGAGAAAGTAATGGTTTGGTGTTTTTATTGTAGATCACAATACAAGAAAATTTCTGTATAAATAATTTAGTGCTGCACACTAGATAATTGTCAAACAGGGAAGCATCTATACTCTGTTTTCACGTGATGCCAGTCGAATTCATAGCTCGTTCAATAGCCATCTTGCTGACCTTGGTTAAAAAGGTGCTTGAAATAAACGAAATTGTTTCTTTAGGTTTTGTTAGCATAAAATACCGATGGAATTTGTGGTGTTCCTTTTACTGAAAGATGTAAGGAAAGATTAGAATGTAATTGTTGACATTTTATGTGAAGCAGTTGTCAACAACGTGAGAATAAAAATTCCATTTTGCGGTTTATTCATTCTTGGGCTAATTAGAATCATCTAAACACTTTTCTTTAGGTTTCTTTTTTCTATTTTCTCCTTTCACAGTCGAGTTTCTTCCTTGTATTTGGATTTTTTTTTTTTGGTTATGAGGTCAAATCTCACATAAAACTGAAAGTTGCTATGACCAACAAAGTTTACATCCATTAAAATATATATGCACTTGGGAAACACTGATTTGTCTTCTTCCTAACTATGAGTAATGCTACACAGCTCCACCAAGACACCCACATCCGAAAAAAAGTGTTGATGTTGGCAATTGAGTTAGGTGCTGTACACAATCATATGGAGCTTTTAAACACACACACTCTCTCTCTCTTTCAGAGCCAGACCAGCAAGAATTTTTTAGATGCGAGTTTGGCAGCGCAGCATTTCTCCTAACTAACATAGTTCTTGATTTCCTGGCAGTGGTGAAGAAGATACAGCAAATTTGATTCTAGGCAAATTCAAATGGGGACATTCATTCCTATCTCTAAACAGGCATGCGCTTTCAAAAGTGGATTTAGTTTCTGTCAGATTTATATAAATTTTTCCATTTACTTTCATACTGACAAAATAGATATTCATTTGCATTCTGTGGTACTCTGATCATGTGAATAGTCGTTGACTCGCTCGTGGTTGACTTTACGATTACGTTATTTTTTTCAAACTACGTTATGGCAGTTAGATGTTCAGGAGGCCTCCATGAAAAAAATGGAGTACATGGTCAGTCATTTCATTCGGTATATAGGAAGTTGAGTGTTTTTTTTGAGTGATTTTGTGATTTAAAGGAATGGTAGAAGTTGTACCCAAATAGATTGCCAGCATCTTACTCTTTCTTTTGGTAAAGGAAGTTAACAATCAAAAGAATAGACGTGTTCTGGGAAAGCATTCACTTGCCAACCATTTATATTGAGATTTCTATCAGTGGGATGGTTAATTGTTCTTTAATCTGCTTTGAAATCTGTGCTCGGTAGAATCAGATTAGAGCTTTCATTGATGACTACCTCACAGCAGATGAAGTTGTGAATAACAGTTGTCAAAAACCTGTCAAACTGAAGCTCTGTTTAAAGCTTTTTTTTCAGCTGTTTATGTATTATCCTTGTTATCAGAAGTTATGTTGATACAGTTGACTAATTCCTAAAGCCATCCCAAG
Organism: Cymbidium sinense; assembly: GCA_021442155.1. NCBI lineage: Eukaryota > Viridiplantae > Streptophyta > Magnoliopsida > Asparagales > Orchidaceae > Cymbidium > Cymbidium sinense. The sequence goes on along the minus strand of JAKCPB010000303.1, from coordinate 309,266 downwards.
TTTGTGTAGCTGGAGCTTTACATTATTTATTCAATCTCCAGAGAGCTGCTGAAGGCATATTCTAAATGCGAGAATGGTGCTGAGATTGTATCAGTTCAGAATTCCTGGTTCTTAAACAACTCCAAAACCCCCAAGCCAAGTAGAGGTGAAGGTAATAACTGTAATAACAACTTGTCAAATAATGGTTAGGCTAAGAGGCCTTAATTCATTTTGATATAACTTGTATGGAACAATAGGGGCTGATGGGAAGGCTGCCAACACAAACAGAGGATCTGATTCTGATAGTGATGATGGGCTTCCACCTCTAGAAGAGAACTTGAACCACCTCATTTTGGAAGATTCTGAAGATAGCGCAGAAGATGAAGAAGAAGAAGAAGAAGAAGAAGAAGTTGAAGAAGAAGTTGAAGAAGAAAAGGAACTATCAGAGGATGCACTTCCAACCATGCCAGAGCTAAACATGCATTCTACATCAGCAAGGGAGTCAGAAATTCTAACTGGTGCTTGAAAGAGGGAGATATGGTCCTCGGATACATTGGAAGGATAGTTCAATTTAGTTTTTTTCTTTTTTTTTTGTCAAGTTTTGCAAATATTCTCTTAAATTTATCTAATTTCAACTAATCACCTGGTCTAATGAAAGCTAACTTATATGTTCATCTAAGAAAATATATATATATATATATATATATATATATATATATATATATATATATATATATATATATATATATATATATATATATATATATATATATATATATATATAATGTTGTATTATACATACAATAAACCATTGACGATTGTCTCTAAAAATACTGAGCTAATTGATGCTTTAGAAGCAGAATTTACACTCTGAGCCAATTTGATGTTAGAAATATAATAGCAGAAATGTTGTGAAGAAGGTTTAAAATCGACATGGGTATCAATATTAGCCCTTTTTGAATAAATTTTATATATCTATATAAAACTTAATTTTAATATATCTATATCAATTTTGGAATAATCTAAAATTTTAAATAATTTATATAGAAGTGCATTTATGTCAATAAGTTATAATAAAAAAATATCAAGTCAAACTAAATAAAATTTTATAAATATAAACTTACCAATTTAATTAAGCATCGGTAGATCATTTTAGTACATTTATTATAAAAAATTATTTTAACTTATCAATATAAAAATCATTTAATTAAGAGAAGTTATTGATATATAAATCAAGCTCTTTATCCTTGATTGAAAGATTAACAAATTAAATAATTTATTAATTCATATAAAATAATTAAAAATATAATAAAATTTTAAAATAATTTCAAATTGTTAATATTTTTAAATGAGCTGAATTTTTTAATTTATGATAAATATAATAATTAACACAATTTTAATTTTATCTAAATTGAACTTGAGCCATTATTTTATAATTACAAACCTGATGATTAATAACTCTCTAAAACTAAAAAAAAAAATCTCGAGCCCTTTTCTGTCTCTTCTTGATCGTCTTTTGAATTTTTAATCTTGAATTATCTTGATCATTTAATTTAATTAATATTACTTTAAAGTCTAAAATCTAAAATCCATGAAAGCATCTAGTCCAGAATTCACTTCGTGTAAATAATTGAAACCTTGATGTATATATATATATATATATATATTTTGTTATAAAAAAAATATTCTTAGGTAAATCTTTAACAATCGATTACTTCCTATGAATTCAGTCAAACAATGGTATGACCATACGAAATTGCCATTCCCATATGGGCAGAACTAATATTTGGTCAGGCACACATGCATTCTTAGGTAAATCTGAATGGAAACTAGATCAGTTTGTTTTTAAATTGTCACCTTGTATCTGATCAGATTGGAAGCATTAGATAATCAGTGAAATCTTCCCACTTCACTTACTCCCCTTACTGATACTAATTTATCCTCTTTCATCACTAGACTCCCTCAAAGCTCTCTCCAAGCCAACCAAGCACCCATATCAGGCCTATCTCCACTCCCCAAACAGCAGCCGAACCAACAGCCATCAACCACCCATAGCAGCTATCTTTCCTCATTCCTCCATTGAATGCCAGATAATAACATGGAAGTGTTCATAACCCCTTACCATTGAAGGCTTCCACAAATTGGCATCAGCGCGTTGGTCTTACTGTAATAGCATTACCCTCATGCCTGCTTGGAGCTCAGTGAATTTCACGTCCAATGCTGTTTTCCTGCTTATTCTGCTAAATTCCAAGCTCAAAACACCACCTAACATCTGGAATTCTACATGTTGTTCGCATTGCATTGAGTATTCCAGAGCCTATTTACAGCATTAGAAAGCTAATACTGCTTACTGCTAACACTCTATCCTGCAGTCATCTAACATCTGCATAAACTCCGTTCACAATATTTAAACATGTCAAGAAGTGTCAAGAATATCCATCATATTTGTAAATATAAGACCTCCATGTTACTCTTTATTCTATCCAACTTCATTTTCTAGTATATTGAAGAGGCTCATGCCCCTCCCCCTAGCTAGTCCAACTTTTCAAGTTCACTCATTCTACATAACTACTAATTTGAGCATTGAAGACTTCTCTTGAGGTGCAAACCTCAACACAAACACCAGCTATTTATTAAATAGACTACATACTAGTGAAGAATTAAGAGAAATATGAACAATGTATGTGTTGTACTTATTTGCTATGATAAGTAGCAAGTAAGAATCATTTGTCAGATCGGTCGTGGGTGCGAATCATGTGCCTAAGACCAAGAGGCATGTATGTTCCAAATAACTAGTAATAAAGAGGTCGACAAGAACTATTTATTAGATAAAACAAGAAATTAAGAGTATCAGCCTTCCAAAGAAGGAATTTAAGATGCTGTGGATGATGAATCTCTTGAAAATATAAAAATGAATCATGCCAAGAGCTGTCAAAATTAGTAACAAAGTTGATAGACATAAGATAATCTATTCAATGCAACATGAACATTTTCTTGACAAAAGGGATATTTCATTCATGCAATGGAAGATGCAGAATCTACAGCCCCTTTCAAGAAGAAAAAGTGGAAGGTACTACTTATCCTTTTCTGAGCAGATGCAGCACATTCATATTTCATTTGTTTTAACTGCCTCTTATCCTTTTACTTCTCAATTTCTATATGATTAGTGGAGTGTATGAAGTTAATCTTGTGTGATATGTTGCTGCAATTTCAACTTCCAAGTTAAATTTGGAATGCATGAAATGTGAATCTTTTCAAAGGAGAATCTATTCATCCAAACAAAATGACATTAAGGAAAAAGTAAAAATAAATGTTATTTGTGAAACAAAATGTCTATGTACGTTTGCATTAATAATGAGAGTTCCATATTTCCTATAAATCTAATAGCAATTTTTTTGAAAAAATAAATTGACAACAAATGCTTCTTGTGATGCTGTTCTAGAGTGGAGGAAAGTAAATGATGAAGCCAACAATTAGTCCTGAAAGTTTCTCATACATACTTTCCCCATTTAGAACATGATTGAAGCAAAGGAGTGAACCAAACAATTAGAACATAGTTTAAGTAAGAACTAGTTTTGCAGTGTTAAACCAACGCTTTTCCCCTTGAATCCCATATTTTTGAAATATCCTGGAATTTCATTGTCTTACTTGACACCACTATCACTGTGGTTATATAAAAAACATCCGGTAAGTGGCAGTTCAATTGATATTTGATATTTTATATTTTCCTCAAGGTCATGGCATAAATAGCATTTGCAAGTGAAAGCAATATATTCAAAAGACCTTAGTGAATCTGCAAAGCATCGAGGCCCCAGCTCAAAATCCCAATGCTTTATCATCAAATGCCACCTTAATTCTCATTTCACATAGCTGTCATACGTTTCCCTATCTTCGAAATCAAAATTAAAGACAGGGAATTGCATCAATTTTAACAATTTCTACCGTTTAATAAACAACTGCAATAAAAAAAACCTAGCCAAAAAGAGCTAACAACAAACAAAGAAAGATTTAACCTTTCTCCTCAGCATTCACTCCAAAATTGCAGTGGCGCCAGCCTCCTTAAGCTTAGCAACAATCTGCTCGGCCTCCTCTTTCGTGACCCCCTTCTTAAGCACCACCGGTGCCTTTTCCACAATCTCCTTCGCTTCCTTCAATCCTAGATCCGTGAACGTCCTCACCTCCTTGATCACCTTGATTTTGGCCGCAGCGTCGAACTTCTCAAGCTTCACATCGAACGCAGTCTTCTCCTTCGCCTCAGTCACTGCGGCCGCGCCTCCCTCGGGGGCGGCGCCGGACGCCGATAGGCCGGGGGCGCCGATTCCAGCGCCGGAGCCCCAGCGGTCGAGGCCGAGTTTGAGGCGGTAGAGGATGCTGTAGTCGTGGCGCTGAATTTTGTTGAGGCTGAGGAGTTCGTCGGCGATCCGCTCCAGCTTCTGTGTGCGGGATTCGGCGGCGGAGGAGAAGGGGATTTGACGGGAAGATCCTGAGGCTAATAAGCGGCGTAGAGAAGGCATAGTCGAAGAAAGACGGCTCATTTTGGTAGCCATGGGAGTCGAGAGTGGACATGTGGAATTGAAGATTAAATATGCCGGACATCCTCAACTTTCTCTACATATATATCATATAATTTTAATATATTTATTTACCTAATTTTTATTTTTTAATATATTTATATATAATATTTAAAATTTTAATATGACATCAAAATTATCACAATCATCATTATGTTTAAGTAAACCACTCTTTTTCATTGCATTAGAAAAATTATGTATATAAATATTAAATTTTAGATATTATATATGAAAATGTATTTTTTCATATATGTAAGCTTATATATATATATATATATATATATATATATATATATATATATATATATATATATATATATATATATATATATATATATATATATTCTTTACATATTTTATGAATTAATTTTTAAACTTGTGAGGTTCAAATTTGTAAGTACTAAACCTTTTTCTCGAGACTATAAAAATCAATCCACTTAAGCCTTTGTAAATTTATTACTGTTATGTGCTAGAAAATTTGTAACAATAGAATAAAACTTCACCTCTTAACTTTGTATAGAAATCTAGCAAATATATATATAATTGAAAATAGAATAAATTAGGAATTTTTTACGTGAAAAATCCAGAAAGAGAGAAAAAAAATCAGTGCCAATAAAAATCTTTATTTATATATCTACTTTAGATGGAGTTTAAGTATTCACATAGGGATTCTGGTGTATGTGAAATCACGATAATGAGAATTTCATAATCGTTACATAACCTGACGGTAGTTGGGCTGTAATGGTTGTTGGTGGCAATCGGCAACGGCAATAGGCGGCGATCGACGACAACGATGGTGATGACGAATTTCGAACTTCGAGTTCTCTCCCAATTTTCTCTCAAGTTTGCTTCCAGCTCCCCTCACCCTCATGACAAGAATAAGATCATATTTATAGGATTTTGAGAGGGGTATTTTGACCATTATAGCCAAAATCTCAAAACACTCCATTGTACAATGTATATTGATTTATTTGATAATAGATAGTATTTTTGGTGATTTAACTGTTCACATGATCTTTGATTTATGTAATCTTAGGCTCGTTGGATTAGTCCTCGAGCCATTTCGTTTATTATAAACACGTCAAATTTGAAAGTCATTTGATCATCAGTCTTCTCAAGTTTTTACATGTAACTTTAGGCAATTTGAGCTCATTTGGGCTCGATTTGATCCTCTTCTAGTATTGTTGAACTCATATCATCGAATCGTTTAATTTGATTGTATATATGCTTTAACTTAAGATCCGTGCTTCATTTATAAATTTTAGAGGGATATATCATTTGCCCCTCTATTTTTGGATGATAAAATTTATTTCAACCAAAAATATATAAAATCACTTTAGGTAAAAATTATTAGAATATATATTATGTGTATCATATTTATTTATTAATTAGTTATTAATATTTTTTATTTTATTATATATATATATATATATATATATATATATAAAGTAATAGTTTTTTATAAATATATAAATTATTTTATTATTTTATATTATTATATATATTATTTGGGTGGCTGTTTAATTTGAAAGAGAGGGGTTGTGGGCGGCCCGATATTATTTTTAATTTTTTCATTTTTGGGTGAGAAAAAGAGATAGAGAGAGAGAGAGAGAGGGAGAGATATTTAAAGAGGAGAGGCATTGGATCCCACATTTTATTTTATTTTATTTATTTATTTTGTTATCATTTTAATGTGTGTGTGTGAGAGAGAGAGAGAGAGAGAGAGAGGGAAAGACTCCTTCGTAAATGAAGAATATAAAAAGTTTTTTTATTGAGAAATATGAAGAGTATTTTTTTTCTTTTTAATAAGGAATGTGAAGAATTTTTTTAATTTAAAATATCAATAATTTTATCTTCTCTCCCTCTCTCTTTTAGATAGATGAAGAGTTATATATATATACATATATATATATATATATACTATATATATATATATATATATATACATATATATATATATATAAGAATATGAAGAGTTTTCTTCTTTTATTTCAATTATTTTTTAAAAGAAGATGAAGAGTCAATTTTCAAGTATAAATACCTCCCAAGTGGTAATGAAAAACTTGCACATTACTTTCTTTACTTTTTTTTTTCTTTGGTAGCCTGCGGAGTAAAATGGTGCGACCCTCTCATGAAACTTGATTCCCGATCTGGGGTTTTTTAAAAGGCGATTAGGCGTCGCATCCCAATTGACTCAAGTGCGCTCTCATTTCTTCTCTTTAGTAGCCTCCATTGCGTATAGCAGTGAGCCCCTCGCGGACTCAGGTTCTCACGATCTCAGGTTTTAACCGACTGGTTAGTGGGCACATCCATTTAAGTTCCATATGCTTCCAACTTTCTTCTCTTTGGTAGCCTTTCTGCTTGTATAGTTCTCGACCCTCGTAGGCTCAGGTTCTCTCAGATCTCGAATTTCGTGATCGGTTGGGAGGCCCAGCATCCGGTAGGGTTCAGGTATGCTTAGCTTTCTTCTCTTTGGTAGCCTCCACTAACTTATATAACGGTGTCGACCTCCCTCACTAGCTCCAATTCTCTCCGATCACGGGATTTTCAACTGACCTGGTGAGGTAGCGCGCATCCCGAATTCATGCTCCAGTTCTCCCCAATCTCGGGGTTTCCAACTGACCTCATTAGCGGCTCATCCCAATTGAGCTCTAGTGTGCTTCGCTTTCTTATTGGTAGCCTCCACTAACACAGCCTCGACCAACCCATCAGCTCAAGTTCTTCCGATCTTGGGGTTTCGACACAGTTAGGCGCGCATCCAATTCAATCTCCAATGTGATTCAAATTTTAAAAAATAGAGAGTATCTTCATGTGTGAGCATCCTTCAATAGATATCACAATGTCTAAAGATACAAGATTATGAGTTGTAGAAGCATCAGGGGACGGCGAGATCCGACGATGTAGCACCAACTATCAACAGTGATACTTGAATAATCTTTAGGAATAAGTTTCATTTTCCAAATGATTTGGTGGCTATTCATCCTAAATGATCAACGAGCTTATTCTCTTTGTTGGAAGTACCTTTTGGCTTTGTCATCAGATTTTCATGTACATATACCCTCTAAGGCTTTTGTCTTCTGAGATTTTTCATGTACATGTACCTTCTGAGGCTTTTGATATACTTATACCTTCTGAGGCTTTCGCCTACTGAGATTTTCGCCTACTGAGATTTTTGATGTATATGTACCTTCTAAGGCTTTTGTCTACTGAGATTTTTGATGTACCTGAACCTTCTAAGCGTTTTATCTTCTGAGGTTTTTGATATACATATACCTTCTGAGGCTTTTGCCTACTGAGATTTTTGATGTATCTGTATCTTCTGAGGCTTTTGCCTACTTAGGTTTTTGATATACTTGTACCTTCTGAGACTTTTGCCTTTTGAGATTTTTGTTGTACCTATACCTTCTAAGGCTTTTGCCTTCTGAGATTTTTGATGAGTGGAGGCTCTGTCAACCATTTGCTGTCTTATAGTCTTTCCAGTGAAGACCTTGTCTACTACCGGCTTCCCATCGAGGCTTCCTCAGGGGTGTGCCTTCTAGGGGAATAATCCATAAAAGGATTTTTGACCTATCCGAGGGTGCTTGTCAGAGTGTTACTTGGTGATATTTAACCTGTATGGAAGAAGTCAATAGTTTTAACTCTCATCCGAGGTTGGTTTGTCAAAGTATTACTCGATGTCGTTAACCTGTGTGGAAGAGGTTAAACATTTTGATTCTTCCGAGATTATTTATTGAAAATATTACTCGATGATGTTAACATATGTGAAAGAGGTCATCAAAATATCCATTTGAGGTTGTAGCCAAAGTTGCTCATTGACATTTGCCTTATTTTTCATGAGTATGACTGATGATTCACGATTTTTAAAGCTATTATTTTTTTTCAATGTTGAAATTACTCCCCATCATTAACTTACTTCTCGAACTGATAATCAATTAGATATCCATAATATTGATTTGGACGATCTTTTGAGATCAATAGTTGCCCTCCAATTTCTGATAAGAATTAAAAGATTAGTATTTGATGTTTCTTCATTCTTCATATGTGTTACTCTTAAGTAGGATTTTCTTCATCATATAGATAGTGCTACTCTTAACTTGAGGTCAGATTGTCAATCATTGTGAGGATGTAAAGGGAATATTTCTCATAAATGACGTCAAACTGTTGCGTGCTAGAAAACTAGTTGCGGTAGAATAAAACTTCACGCCTTAATTTCGTTGGAAAACCCAGCACGCACGTAGATAGTTTAAAAGAGAATAAGAAACTCTAAAATTTTTACGTGAAAAAATCCCAGAAATAGGGGAAAAATTACAGGGCCTGACCTAGTAAAAATGCTCCACTATATATCTACTTTGGAGTACAGAGTTTAAGTTTTCCACAACGAGATTACAAGATTGTTTGTGAGAAATCCTGATAATGAGAATTCCATAATTAGGTTACAAAAATGATGCAACAGTAGTTGGGTTGTAACGGTTGTTGGTGATAGTTGGTGATAACGGTGGTGATGATAAACTTTGAACTTCTAGCTCTCTCTCAGCTTTCTCCTAAATTCGCTCCTCCCCTCTGGCAAGAATGGGGTCATATTTATAGGATTTTGAGAGGGGTATTTTGGTAATTATAGTCAAAATCTGAAAACACTCCATCGGGTACATTGATTCATTTGATAATAGATATTTTTTGGTGATTTTATCATTCAAATGATCTTCGATTTGAGTTATCTTAGGCTTGTTGGATTCATCTCGTCTAACGGCTCGATTCGAATATAAGCACATCAAATTTGGAAGTCATTTGATCATCTAGTCAGCATCTTAAAGTTTCACATATAACTTTTGAGCTTGATTTGTGCTCATTTGGGCTTGATTTGATCCGCTTCTAGTATTATTGAACTCGTCTCATTGAGTCATTAAATTTGATTGTATATATGCTTTAACTTAAGATACATGCTTCATTTATAAATTTTAGAGGGATATATCAATCACCATTAGAGCATTTTAGTCAAAAATGGATTAGTACTTGTATATGATCTTTTAGAATTTCTCATCTTCTAAATTATTATGGCTTTTGTACTAAATTTATCTCAATTACTATTACTCCCTATTATTTAGGAGGATTTACATGCATACCATACAATTCTTATGTATTTATATATCTAACATCTAAATTTTGATTTTTACATATATAACACTCAAATCTTCACGTCACATCAAAAATATCATCATCACTCATTTTTTAAAAGTAAAATTCGCCTTTTTATGCATAGAAAAGTATTAGATAAATAAATATCTAAATTTAAGTATTATATATATAAATGCATAAGAATTGTATAATATGTATATAAATTTTTCTATTATTTAGAAGCTAGTAGACATGAGGCTATGCTAGAAAACTTCAAGCTTTTGAGCATACATGAAAGATCATTAGGCATCCTTCAAATTTTGAAGTTGCAAGGTACAAATGAATTTACTTTACCAACTTTTGTTCACTTAAAAAGTATCCTCAACCTTTTGTACTCTGATTTAAGACTACCATTTGTGGTTTTAATTTTTTTTAGTTATTATATATTTATAAGAAAAATATAAAATAGATAATAATAAAAAAAACTTGAAATTGATGATATTTATTTTCTATATTTTAAAATCATTGAATAATTATATCATCGTAGATATCATTTAGTATATCTTTCTCAGCATAAGTGATCAAAATATTATTTATTAACTAATCTCCATTTTTTTATGTCAATATTTCATAATGTTCATGTTAAAAAAAGCTATTTTAACTATTACTGTAGCAGCCGTAGAGTCAAAACTAATTTTAATATTTTAAAAATAAAAGTACATAAATTATTATTTTTTTTTATTTGACTATTTTCTGAATAAGCATTTCAATATCCTCAAAAAAAAATTATTTATCAAATCGAATATTCAAAATATAAGTTTTCAATTTATTTTTTATAATCATTAAATATATTAATTTAAATCATTTGAATTAAAGCATTAAGTTTATTATATAGTAAGAATTAGATTTATGTAGTTCTCATTCCAAAACTAATATGTATCTAATATTTTATTTAATAATATTATTATTTATATAAATAAATTAAAATTAAATTAAATTAAAAAAATATTTTATTTTTGAAAAAATAAAATGTTTTTAATTATTTATTATGAATAGAACAAATAAAAATAATAAATAATTAATTTTTTTTAATAAACTTGATCAATAAATTTAAAATTTTGGAACGAGCATAATATCAAATTCTTTATGAATGAAAATAAAATTTAAAATAAAAAATTTTCAAATATCTCAAATATTTAGGAGAGCACGTGCCCCATTTACTATTTTTCTATTACTGTCGCATGCTCTGATTAATTAAATGAAATATTTTTTAATTAATAAAACTATATGTTAGTTTATTGATGCTTATTTAAAAAGATTTAGGGTGTCAAAATTTAATGAGATTGTTGCGTGCTAGAAAGCCTGTCGTGGTAGAGTGAAAGTTTACGTCTTAGCGTTGTGAAGTGTACTGAATAATTAAAAGTGGATAATAAAAGCTTCGAATTTTAGCGTGGAAAAGCCTCGAAAGGGAAAAATCCGAAATTTGCGGAGTAAAACTTCCCTATGTATCTGTTTGAGTACAAAGTCTTCGATAGCGGGATTCTGAATTACGTATGAGAGAGGAATATGGCCGTTATAATATAATGCAGATGGATAACGGAATGCAGTATAATTAGTGACGACGGCGCGGGTGGCGGGTTGATGGCCGGGAGTGCGATCTTGCTTGGTGCGATCTTGCTTGGAGGATCTTCAAGCTTCAGAGCTCTCTCTTCCTCCACACTTGGGCTTTTCCTCTTCTTCCTCGCTCGGACTCTTCCTTTTCTTCCTTGCTCGGGCACCTCCTCTTCTTTACTTATTTCAGCTCCTCTTCTTCTTTACTTCTTTCAGCTCATCTTCTTCTTCACTTGGCCCTCTCTCATGTGAGGATTGAAGGCCTATTTATAGATGGGAGGAGATTCTCAGAATTCATATAAAGCCACTCACCTCGATCGGACGGGATGATTCCTTCGATCATTTGATGTATTTTGAGCATTTGGATGCCCAAATGAAGTCGAATTATGAGATCTTAGGCTCTCGTCGAGACGCCGATTTGACTATAAACACTCCATATTTGAGTTTGGGATTTAATTGATGTCCCAAAGATTCCAATGATATTTTAAGTGCTTGATCTCGATCGATTTTGACTCAAAATCATATCGCTTTCGACATCAAGATTTATGCTTTGACTAATAGTATTTTGAGAGCCATATCAGAGATATAACAACCAGACTTAAAAAATTTGGAATCAAATTAATCTGATTAATATTTGAAACAGTTTCGTGTCTAAGAAATCAACTCTTTAACAATTTGGATCGTTCAAGTTAATCTACCAACTTGATTTTGACTCCCTAACTTTAATTTCTCAATTTTGACCTACAAATTCAAAATTAACCCAATTTCACTCCTGAATCCTAATTTAATTCGATTTTGACCAAGAATATATTTATATATAGATTATTTGGGTTATGTTCAGGTTAGTTGGGTCGAAGACGGGTCTAAATCTAGTTGAATTTTTGAGCTGTTTAATAAATGTGTCGGATTTGAGTCAAGTCTATTTAGATTGGTCAATTTTGGGTCTAACTCAAAATCCAACTTGTCGACACAAATTGACACCTCTAACCAAAATTGACACTCAATAATTTTGTGAATTATAATTAAAAAATTGCTCCTCTCAAGTCTCAACAACTTCAAATAAATAACTAGTAAAATATAGGATGTGATTAAATTATAATATTTACAAAATTAATTATTTCCATTTTTTAAATAATAATTGTTTTTAAAAGACTGAAGGAAAGGTCCCCGAACTCATGAGTCGAGTTACCCACAAAATAAATAAATAAATATATAATTAATTATGAAAGTTGAGATATTAGCAAAAATTACAAAAAATAATAAGAGGGTTGACTTAACCGAAAATGTAAATTTATATTAAGTGGGATTTGGATTTGAGTTGACTATTGATCGAGCTAAATCTTACAATTAAAAAATATTTTCTAAAATATTAATTAATATTAACTATTCATTTACAATTACTTAAATGTTACATTTATCATTTATTTTATTTCAAATAAATATAAATTTGGCTAATCTGCTTATATATTATATAGAAGTAAATTTATTTATTCTCCCACGAATAAAAATATAATTGATATGGCTCTCAAAATACCACTAAAGACAAATTCACGTCGAAAATGAGCGATATGATTTTGAGTCAAACCGATCGAGATCAAGACTTAAAATATCATTGGAATCTTTGGGACATCAATTAAATCTCAAAACACTCAAATATGAAGTGTTTATAGTCAAATCGAGCATCTCACGGATGATCTAACGGACCTAAGATCTCATAATTGACGCTATTTGGGCATCCAAATGCTCAAAATACATCAAATGATCAAAGGAATCATCCCGTCAGATTGAGGGGAGTGGTACGCTATATGAATTTATAAGAATACCCCTTCCATCTGGCCTTCTTCATCTAAAGAGGGCCAAGTGAAGAAGAAGAGGGAAGCAAGTAAAGAAGGGGGTCAAGCAAGGAAGAAGAGGAAGAGTCCAAGCAAGAAGAGGAAGAGTCCAGAGCAAGGAAGAAGAGGAAGAGTCCAAGCAAGGAAGAAAAGGAAGAGTCAGCAAGGAAGAAGAGGAAGAGTCCAAGCAAGGAAGAAAAAAGGAAGAGTCAAGCAAGAAAGAAAAGGAAGAGTCAAAGAGGAAGAGGAAAAGCTGAGGAGGAAGAGAGCTCCTTAAAGATCCTCCAAGCAGATCGCACCAAGCGGATTGCTCGGCATCAACCACCGCCATCATCACCGCTTCGTCACTAATTGTACCAGTTCCAGGAAGTTCTCAGATCTACCATGGTCGGTATTCTGACCCATATACGGTTGTTATTCCTCCTCATATCAATCCAGTAATCCGTTATCCAGGAAGACTTTGTACTCAAATAGATACATAGTGGAAACTTTTCTGGTAGTCCGTGGTTTTCCCCCGAGGTTTTCGCGTTAAAATTAAGGTGTCTCTTGCTTTCTTTAATTACTGTGTGTCTTTGGACTTCTCAAGAAAGCGTAAACTTTCACTCAACCGGTTTTTACGCAACAATAATTATGTTTTTCATATATATATATATATATTACTTACCATACTCAAAAAATTATTTTAATTCATGAAAAAGATTTTTTTTTACTAGATGCTCCGTATTTATGCATTACCCATCTATTGAATCGGACTAAGAAATAAGAATCTCTGGATTAATTAACAATATCAATTAAAGTTAAAAAAAAAAAAAAAAAAAGCAAAATTTAAGAAGAATCAGAATAGGCACACTTGGGAAAATTTTATTTGGAATTTTTTATTTTATTTTTATGTTATTTTTAAAAATATATTTATTTAATGTGTTTTTTTAAGTGTTCTGATTTTTTATTTTTATAAATATTCATAATAATTTTTAGATATTTTGAATATTTTAAAATTAATTATTATCATTAAATATATTTTATTTTAAAATAAAATATAAATAAAAAAATATATAAAACACATAAAAAATAAAAAATAAAAGTAATCCCAATTGACCCCTAAATAATGCTTATGTGTTTAGTGGTTGTCAAACACCACATTTAAACAATTTGTTAATTTATTTTGAAAATATTAACATATTAAATTACCCTAAAAATAGAATGTAATTGACAAGGATTACTAGCCTTGTTCTATCTCTTATTAGCAACCCATCAAAATTTTATTAGTTATAATGAGGCAGCGAAGTATTTTTTTTTTATAATTTTATGAAGATTTAGAGAAACATAATAGAAAAAGTAATGCTCTAATGAGCGAAAGTAGTTCCTCCATCTGTTTGGCTTCTCTAATCTCCTTAATGAACGTCGAGAAACAGTTAAAGATATGGGCTTAATTTTTTAAAATAGACTATTTTATAAATTTAATTAGGTGATTAGTCATTTTAAAAAAAAAAAAATAAATAGCTTCGCCGTCATGGATGATTAGCATCCACATCCGGACCTGGCAAGCTGGCCGTAATTTTTTAAAAAAAAAATTAAATGTTATATTTTTAATATATCGACAATTTTGCGTGTATCATTGGAAAAATAAAAATTATCTGGCTCATGTTTCTTTCGAATCTCCTTAGAGTTTTGGAATGTGCTCGAAAAAATAAAAATATTGATCAACATTTTTTGGCTATATCATATGTGTCTGGATTTGGTTGTATCGTTGGAAAGATAATGAAAAATTTTACAATTTTCATGTTGACAACTTTCAATGAATCTCGCCCGGTGAGCGGTAATATTTGTAAATATGTGACTTCGAAAGTTGCAAAAATTAAATATATTGTGACAGCTCCTGTTTTTGTTTTTTTTTTGTCATAATACAAGGATTATTGAATATATATAATTTTTTAGTAATATCAAACACACTCATTGTATTCTATATATAAATTGAGTTTAAATCTTTATGTAATTCTCAGTTGAATCTTTCCTCCTCGTATTTGAATTAATAAAAATAAACAAATAATAAACAACATTTGTGATTATCTGTGAGAGTATGAATGACTAAAGATAACAAATAAAAAATAGCCAGTATATGTCATCTATAAAAAAAGATAACACATCTATCTTCTCGATCTTTTCGTGGGAATCGCATTCTGAGGTGTAATGTCTTTGGTGGTCGTGATCTCTCATTTGCAAAACTGCGGTTCTCAAAATAGTCGTATGAAAGTTATAGAATTTTTTATTATCTTTTTAAAACCGATCATCGGAGACGTCGATGACACGATATAGCGAGGGCGATCAATATCTTTATTTTTGCAACTCGTCACACATTTGCAAAACGCGTGGCTCGGTGAGAGATTCGAAAATTGTCAACATGAAAGTTGTATAAATTTTCATTATCTTTCCAACGATATCAATTACGCTAAAATCGACACCTAATGAGCCTGATATGACCAAAAAATCTGATTATTTATTTAATTTTTTTTTTAAAAAAAAATTTTAGGGCAAGTCGTCAAGTCAGCGACGATTAGAACTATTTTTAAATTTTTTTTAAATGATTAATCATGTAATTAAATTTATAAAATAACATATTTTAAAAATTAAGTCAAATATATGTATATATGAAATAACTGTACTGCGGTCAAAGAAACAAATCACTACTGACTGTTCTCTTGCATATAAACATCCCATCGACTCAGCACAGCCTTTATCGTTGTCGGCGGCGCCACCACCACAGCTGCTCGCCGCCCTCTTCAACTTGAACCGGTAAGAAGCGGCGACTCTTTATCAACGTACTTCATAGCGCTCAAGAAGCTTGCCTTCCACTCTGCTTACTTTGAGATACACACAATGATAATGCTTCATCTCCTTCATCTGCAGCCTTCTCATCCCTGACCGTCCATTCGCCGTTGCCGCAAGCGACGAAATCGCTGGAGGTGGTAGATACCCCAACACCCATTATTTTCCTTCTCCTCCTTTCCTCCCCCTTTCCTCCCCCTTTCGCCTGGAAATACAAAGGCTAAATTTTAATTTAGACCTAATTAAAAATTTAATTAGCTAAATAAGCACACAAAAAATTTAAAATGTAGTCGTCCGTTCATAAGATTAAAATTCCTTCTTCATTTTTGACAGTCCCGATCTCCGTCTACTCGGCCAACCACAAGGAGTTTTGGTTGACCTAATCCTCTTTCGATGCCATATGCCCCTTGCCGACAAACGGTGCAAGAACTTTTATTAGGATTTAGGGTTGATCTACTTAGGTTTTGAGGTATTTTTTACAATCATAAATTTTTTTATAAAAATATTCATTCTTATTTGTGTTTGGTATGTGCTTAAGTGTAGATGGATTGTTTAAATATGTGATTAGTTAGTTTCCAGCAATTTAGGGTTAATCTACTTGAGTTTTGAGGTATTTCTTACAATCCTATTTTTTTAGAACATTAATTCTTATTTGTATTTGGTAAGTGCTTAAGTGTAGGTGATTTATTTAAATGTATGATTAGTTAGTTTAGATGGTAGATCTATATATTTTATGTGTATTTTAAGTAAATTTTTGTGTATTTTAAATATAATTATGTAGGATTTTAATATAACTACGTGGATGATTAGTTAGTCTATTATCTCATTATAGTATCTCCTTTACCTATAAGATAATTGTCTTGACAATCCTTATGGTTTCTTCTGACTTTTTAGCTTTGTTTCATCTCCTTTACCTATAAGATAATTGTCTTGATTTTTATTGTGCAACAAAGATTTATGTTGCTTCTAATAGCTTACTTGCTTTGTATTTATGCATTCTTTATAATCATATTTATTATTAATGAAATTAATTTTAATTATGTCATGCCATTTTAGGTTTTTTTTTTTTTACTTGAATAATGATAATCCCTTGTCCATTTCATTTTCTTATTTGATTATGTATGAAGATTATTATTTATAATTATGATGATCAAAATTTCTTGATTCTACCAATATGACTACTTGCGTGAAATTATTTAGTAGAAACAGGGTGTGACATTGTTTCTATAATTGTGATTGCAGTAGATTATGTGTTTAAAATCCTGTCTATATTTTAGATTATGTGTTTAAATTTTTTTTTAGGGGTAGGTGAGATTATACATAATATTTAGGGATTTTTTTATTGTATGTTTATAGCTAACGTTAAAGTAATTTTTTTGAGTATAAAGTTATTTTTTGATGTGCCACATATAGGCAACTCAATCCATATAGTTCTTATGAATTTGATTGATTTGAACTAGTGTGATATTCAGGTTGCGTGTGCCCAGTACATATTTTTAGATTAAAAAATGAGTTTGGGTACAGTTTATTTTGTTCTATATTATGGCGGTGAGCTCAAGAATGCCACGAACAAGGAGATACAAGAATACAATGGATGAGAATGTGTAGTGAAGCAGAATTTGTGGATTGTTCAAAAATGTTGGCCATAATCGAACAACTTGTCCTCAGAATCGATTACATAGGAATTAGTATGTTGGTAGACATGTTATGTATGAGCTTTATGTACTTCTGTTGTGTACTTTTTGACATGTACTTGTTTGTGTACTCCTGCTAAGCTGTATTTGTTTATGTTGTTTTCAAGCTTTATATACATTTGTTGTGTACTTTTTGACCTGTATTTGTTTGTGTAATCCTACTAAGCTGTATTTGTTTGTGTTGTGTATGAGCTTTATGTACTTCTGTTGTGTACTTTTTGACATGTATTTGTTTGTTTACTCTTGCTAAGCTGCATTTATTTGTGTACTCCATTAAGACTCCTAATTTAAATTTATTAGTATTGTGCAAATTAATGAATCAAACAAGTGGAATGGCGACTGAGGAAGTAGGAGTACATTGACATCTGCATAGGCGCCGAACAGAGGAGGCTCTAGTAAACTACGGGCCAGCACCAATTGAGGTTCACCTCAGCATCACCTCCTTGCGTGACAAACATAGGGCTGCACATCCAAATCTGGTATGATTTATTATTTTTTGAAGCTAGCTCAATACAAATGAAAACTTTAACAATGGCTCAATTTGTTTCTTGTAGGCAGTAGTTTTTGAGGTAATATCTCATCTTCTGATGTTTAGAGAGTGTCCAGTGAAGTTTATGGCTGACTGCGTCGAGCTAGATTGTGTTTCCAGATGCGTTAGACTAGACCACCTTATAAATTTGGTTGGTCACCACTTGTACATCTCATTTTGTAGTTGATGAGATGATAGTTACTTTGCAAGATGTGACCATGATTCTAGGCGTACGGATGGACAACCCTTCTATTGTCAGACCTACATTGATAGGGGAGGGCAGGTGATGGCTCTCATGGCTCGATTGTTGTGATGAGCTCATAGGCAGACATCCAAAGCATGGTGTTATATATCATGATCCTGTACAACCACATGTTCTACATATGGGACGCATGCATGACTTTGCAACCTTTATGGTGGCTGCATTGGATATTTTATAAAGACTCATACATAGATCTATTAGATGCTGAGTTTCTTATATACCTCAGAGATTACATTTTATTTACTTTTGGCTCTTTTCTTCTGCCAGATACATCTCTTTTCGAGGTTCACCTGCAATATTTACCACTGTTGGAGGATGCGGGTTTATTCAGCAGATACTCATTGGGAGGGGCTGTATTAGCACATATGTATAGGAAGTTGCATGAGTCTATAAGACCGAAGCGGACCAATGTGGCTGGGTGTTTGTACTTACTACAGGTTTGATCTTGGGATCATATACATGTCGGATGACTTACATTACATGTAACTTTTCCAGCAGAGTTGGATGGGTTGAGTGTTGGTTGTAGGTGGAACGGAGATTACTTACGAGAGATGACACCAGCCCATATTAGAATATTCAAAGATGAGCTTGATGGGCTATTATAGAGACAAGTATGATTATGTCACAAATTTTTACATAATATTACCTATACATTGAATACATGTCATTTATATTTTTTTTTTCAATTTTTAGGTTATATGGGAGCTATACAGACAGCAAGTACGCATGAGAGTTGTTGATTTCTGTTTAGCTGGATAGGAGATTTGGCTGGCTAGGATACCTTTGATCAATTAGAAAAGAGTTGAGTGGTACCTCCCGAATCGTGTTTTAAGACAGTTTGATCTATTTCCTAGAGTTGATGTAGCACCTATCGATCCTTCCTTCTAGCAAGTGGATGGTCGAGGGAAGGTGGATGTGGATTGGTTTGGCTATCATTAGGTCTATATCTCACAGTGGGAGGCCAGACATAATCTAATTATTGTAGTTGATGATGTTACATCTCTCGTTGACTCTATCAATATGTGAGATGGTATCGGTCCTGGGCTTCATTATACATGTTGAAGGCTTCGACCATTCCTCCTAGTAGCTATTATCCCCGAGCACTTGCTGAGAGACTTATGGTTAATATTGTAAGAATTTATCTTAATTATATGTTTATACTTAATAAATACTAACAAAATATTCTATTTTCTATAGCGAGAGCATCTTGGACAAACATGAATTTTTCAGCCTTATTTTGTAAGAGGTCAGGACACAGAGTTTTAGCATTCAATAAATACGTACAAAGAGTTATGCAGGGAGCTACGAAAGAATATGCATATTTCAGATAGAAGATATAATGTTACAGATGATGCGATAGTTCTTGCAGACCTTCGCTTCTCTCATCGTGGATTTGATGCAGTTCACCGTCGTCCCGATGTCGGTCCTTAGTTACATTTGTGACCCAGCTCACTTATTTCAAGCCAGTTGAGTCCATTTTGATGCATGATGATAGTAGACCCTCCCATATATGGTCATTCACCAGTTTATATGTCTCATATGCACGGAGTGTACCCCAATGTCCCCTTCCAGCCACAAGCATCACTAGAGATGCAGGTTACACCCTGGTGATCGCAGAACGACCGGTGAACATGAAGCATAGCAGCAATAACACCATATGCGAGACCATCCTCGACGACCATCTACTCAATATATTCAAGGGAGTGATACACTTTCACCACGCAGACACCGTCGTCGTTAAATGTTGTTACTTGTCTTTTTTGTATGTAGATTGGATGGTGGCTCTATATATACATTGCTATTATGCTATTGTTAGAATAGTTTTGTTTTCAAAGTGAATTAGTGCCGTGAAGTGTAATTTAATTGTTGGTTTTGTAGGAATGGTTTGTTTTTGTATACATTGCTTAGAGTCTAAAGGCTTTCATTTGAGTAGATCAAAAACTGAATACATTAAGTGTAATTTCAGTTGTAAATGACCTCAAGATGAGCTTGTGACAATGGATGATCAATCATTCAAAAGAATGAACATTGCAGATATCTCCGATCAGTTATCAAAGTGCTAGTGCTATAGATTGTTGTGCTATTAGTAGAATTCAACCAAGATGGTTGAAGTGGAGGAATGCATCGGCCTATTGTGTGCTAAAAAAATCTGCTTATACTTAAGAGAAAAATTTATAAAATGATGGAAAGATTTACAATGCTTTATGGTATTGAATGTTGGCCAATAAAAGAGAAACATAAAATTACATTAAGCATTGCGAGATGAAGATGCTCGTGGATGATTTGATCATTTATAGTTCATTTGAAATGTAACATATTTTCAAGGTGAATAATTGTTTAGAACAATGTGAAATTGGTCAGAACAATGTGAAATTGGTCCATTACATAGTTGGAAACACAAAATATTGTTGCACACTAGGCCACAATAGTAATTATTTGTCAACATGAAAGCCGTGAGAAATTTTGTTATGATTCTAATGATAGGAAGGTTCGATTCCGACGCCGGATGACTTCGATACGGCCAAAATACTGCGGCTAGTCCAATATTTCAAGTCGGCGTTGTAGTTTTTGCAAGCATTCGCAAAAACTGCTGCGCACCAGGCCACAATCGTAATTTTTTGTCAACATAAAAGTCATGGGGAATTTCGTTATGATTCCAACGATAAATTTCGCTCTATACGGAGCGGACTCGATACGATCTGCGGTCTAATATTTCAAGTCGGCCGCGTTTTTTGCGAGCATTCTCAAAAATTGTTGCACACTGTGCCAAAATCATAATTTCTTCTCAACATGAAATTCGTGGGGAATTTTGTTATGATTCCAACGATACTAAGCTCGCTCGATTCTGATGTCGGATGACCATGATATGGGCAAATTACTATAACTGATTAATTTTTTTTAAAAAAATTAACCTAAGGCTAATAAGCATGTCGGACTCAGTTGTCCATTAAATGAACGAATATATTTATTTTTAATTTTTTTTACTTATTTAAGTAATTAAATTTTTAAGCAGATCTAAATTAAAATTTTAGTCAAATACAAACACCTGTATTCTGGTCATCCGCGGATCAGTGGTTTGGAGGTAGTAGACCTAAAGATCGGGTCAGTTCGGGCCGGCTGGGAAGAGGGCCAGGGCCTTGTGGCCCGGTGGCTCAGGCTAAAGAGAGAAGCGCACGGAATTGAGGTTATCGATGCAAATAATGGAATTATATGATTTTATGGGGAACTGGACAGATTGGCAGTGCCAGCTAAGAGGGCGAAATTTGACGTAAGAAATTTATTATTATTATTACAGTTGGTATGATTTTTTTTAGAACGGATAATCTCGTAAGTGGGAATATTATTATGATTAAATTCATAAAAATTTAGTATTATATTCATCATTTATATGTATCAGATCTTTACTTAATTTCCTAAAAGATGTCTCCACCTTAAAAAGAAATTAAATATGATCTGTGAAGTTTTCAGCTATACTCATTCACCAATTAAGCTAAGAGATGATTGGTGTTAGTATAATTTAGGAGAGTCGTCGCTGCTGAAAACGGAAGCGTAACCGAATTAGATGAATCTCTGGACTTCCGTCTGAAAATAATAATAATAATAATAAAAAGTATGCGAGATTTTTTTTAAAATAATTTACTTATATAACACTCAAAATTATATAACTATAAGTCTCTTAATTATAATTTAAATACTATACCTACAGTATCTAAAACAATATAATTCTCCTCTTAGTGACCTCTCATCACAGTACGAGGCCACCAATCTTATCATTATATAGGCTATTTGATTAGAAGAATTTGAAATATAGTATAAATCAAATATAAAGATTTTTTTTTTTTTTTGTGTTTGATTTGAAGTAAATTAAAATTTCAATGTAATCTAATATATTCTAAATATATTACAAAGGTTATTTTTAGTGTAGTTCAAATTCGTCTGATTTGGGTAAATTTTAAAATCTGTTTAATGAAATGATCGCTCTTTCTGCCATAGCCACTCTCACTCCTTGTCGGCCACCGCATGCATGCCACAAAATGCCGTCATTGACTTTCAAAATATTTTACACTTATATTTTTTCAACCAAACAGGAAAAAATAAAGTCATGAATTTGTAAAACTCTCAACCAAATGACTGTAAAATAATACTTTTACATTAAATTTTTTTACACTATATTCTTTTTATATTGCATTTCTTTTTCAGCCAATTAAACAATCTATAATTATCCGTTGAAAACTTATAGGATAAATAAAAAATAATAGGCAAAATTTATTTTTAACATTTCTATAGATACTATAATAATGATGAAGCAATAATAGACTATCCAAATCTTAGCATACCCTACAAATTCTTTTGATGCTATCAATCCATTAATAAGTTTGGTCATCTAATGATAAGAATAATTTTTTTATGTTTATATTCATTACAAGCATATAAAAGAACATTGAACATAAATCCAATTCTTAAATATGAACTTGTAGCATAAATTAATAAAAAAAAAACTTACCATCATTATTAGAAAGATCCACCGTCTCTTAGCTCAGTTGGTGGGCCTGAAGAACCCAGTTCATCTCCAATCTTTACCTAAGGTGGGGAAAGTAGTGGGACGACATGTGATGAATGTGTCCACTGATTAGTCACAATGATATTCTCACCTACAAGATGGATGAAATGTTAGGTGGATACCCATTAAAAAGAAAAAAGAAAAAAAAAACGTTAGATGCGACACCAATAAGAGAGAGGTGATAGGATGCGTTGGGGAGAGAGATGAGAGATGGCACTAGTGATAGAAAGGGAGGTGATTGTAAAATACAATCAAAAGATATAGAGAGAGATAAGAGCGAGGGAGGCAAGAGAGAGAGAGAGAGAGAGAGAAGAGGGAAACAAGAATGGCTCACATCTCGCTAACAAAAGAAATGACAGAGAGGATTTAGGATTGGATGGACGATACCTTACTTCAGTACCCATTGATAGATTATTGATAAATTTTTCATTGTAAATATTTATCACGAAAAAATTATCAATAATTACTTTAAATCTATCTACGATTTATGACAAAAAAAAATCTTTTGTAATTAGCAACCAAAACTGTCACGAAATTTTTTATTGATAGAAGCCTATCTTTTTTATATAAATTTTCTTATTATCTATCTTAGCATCATCTAGAATCTTCTAAGTAATTATTAGAGAGTCATATATGCTTTTTCAATAATCACCTTATTTGGTGGAGAAGCTAGCTCCTCTTGACCGTTTCAATATTTTTCTCTTCAATAAAGGCATCTTCATTGTAACATAGCCAAGCTTAGTGCAACTATATGCTTCAACACCTCTTATGTATTTTCCTTCAAAGCTCATTAGCCATTGTGTGACTAAAACAAATGTTTAAATTTCTTCATCTTTGGAGAAAGTAAGGGTCAAAGATAACCTTGAAGCAATATTATGTTATAAAGAACTAGAATTTAAAAATTACATATAAATTGCATTTATAGCCATAATCACTAACATATCATTCACATGTCAAAGATACAAGAGTTATGTAGAGTGAATACTTAAGATCAAATCTAGGACTCCTCTGTTGAATAGGTTTCTTGGAGCTTTCATTGTCATCACTTTCTCGCCTTCTCAATAGGCATAAGAGAAACAAAGAATTGATGTGCACTCATATTCATTTGGGTTAATTTAATTAGGTTTATCATTAAAGTCTAAATCAAGTTCATTTTAGTGATGGTGCACATACTTCAACCACCTATAACTTAAAACTTATAAAACTAGAACTCACCTAAGCTTTAAATTGTCTAAAATTAAACCCTTCGAATCGTGCAAACTAAAGCGATTCAAGGATATCTAAATCACATACTTTATTAATTTATTTGCCCAAAAAAACCTCAATCACTCGCTCTAAGTACTTTTGCTAACAAAAAGCTAGAAGTCAATTCCACTCTTATTAATAATAAATAAGGAAATAAGGGGAGGTAGTCATGCATATAAACATGAAATAGATAAAGTAATAATATATATATATATATATATATATATATATATATATATATATATATATATATATATATATATATATATATATATATATATATATATATATATATATATATATATATATATGCTAGAATAAAAGTTTACGCCTTAGTTTTGTTGTGGAATCCAGCATATACATAGATGTTTGAAGAAAGAACAAGAAAACTTTAGAATTTTTATGTGAAAAAACCCATGAATAGTGGGAGGGGGGAACCACGGGGCCTAGCCCATTAAAGATCTTCCACTATGTATCTGTTTCAGAGTGCAAAGTTTTTCCGATAATGTGATTACAGAATTATATATGAGAAGGGATAAAAATGAGAATGAGAATCCCAGAATCAGGCAACAATAACTATGCAGTCGTGGTTTGTAACAGCTATTGGTGATAGTTGATGATGGTGAATAGTGGGGGTTAGCGATCGATGGTGACGGTCGGCGGTGGTGATGACCAGCGGAGATGGTCAACAATGGTCAATGACAACGGTGGTTGGCGTGGCCGGCGACGGCGATCGGCGGTGATGATCGACGATGGTGGTTGACGACAACGAGGATTGATGGTGGTGGGCGGTGGTCGGTGGCGGTGGCCGGCAGCGTGGTTGGTGTGGCGATGGCGATGGTCGGCGTCAGTGGTTGCACGATTATGCTTGGAGGATTTTCAAGCTTTAGAGCTCTCTCTTCTCTTTAGCTTGGGCTCCCTTCATGTGAAGAATGGGGGGTTATTTATAGATTAGAGGGAGGGCATTTTTGTAAATACATGTGGTGAAAAATTTCTATAGAGGAGTCGCCTTCTCAAATCTGTGGGGAGAAATGAAAGACAACACCTATATAAAAATTCATCTTGGTAAGACGCCACGTAGATCCGCAGATTTACTTATTCAGGTGATCAGATACGTCATCAATAAAATCGTGTTATCTCGAAAGACAGAAGTCACTACCCTTTAATGGAACCAATCACCTCAATAAGGACTCCTAAGGACGATGGGTCGGCATATGTACCAAATTCTTCTCCTACTTTACATGAAAAAATAAAACAGGATTTATTTTAAACTGGGTTCATTAAGTTCCCTACAAGGGCAAACCCCCATAGTTAATTACATCCTAGGGGACGGGATCCCTTAGAAAAACTCTTGATTAAGGTAAATGATCATTATCTTTGAAGATTTTAATAGGAAGGACTATCAATCGATTGATTTATGTTTGAAGATCAAATGAGATTGATCAAAAGAGGGAGTTATTATTGAAGTCAAAATGAGAGATATGTAGGAGATGCCCACTATGTCAGGAAACCTAGTGAGTATCTCAAACTATCCTAAAATTGGGCTTTACATTTTGGAGATTGATTTAGTTTGTTTGAGTTGCATTTTTCTTTAGAATTTTAGGACTTAAGATTTCTTAACACAAGATTAAGGAAATACCTAAGAGGTGAGAAATTATTCTTATGGCCCATAAAGGGGAGAAGCAATCATAGAACCTAAATCTAGGGAGCTTCGACGAGGGCCAGAAGCATAACCTAAATCTAAGGCGAGAATGTGTAATTGGTTTGTCTCCACAATAGAGGACAAATCACTCGATAACTTGGACTTACAAGAACCTGGGGGTGGCCACCAACTAACTCGTCATATGATTTTAAATACATGTAGATAAGTCTTTATGCTTATGCAAGATAGCTATACTATTTTTATTTAGAAAGAGACTAATTCCTTAAACTCACTCTCTAAAGAGACTAGATCATGTAAAGGGACATGCTTCAAATGACCTAAATCTAATGCAATTCAAATTTCATTTTATTTCATTTTGGATAATTATTTTTGACTGAGGCTAGTAGGATTTTTATGACTAATGCATGAGAAAGAAAATTATTGGCCAAAATCAGTGAGAAGGGAGGAGATGAGTTTCAACTACGACCCTAAAATGTCAAGTCAAGTTCTCTGGCAAAAGTAGAAGCCCTCCAATAAAGAGTGAAAAAAGATGCATTTGTGCATGATATTATAAAAAAATGCTCTTCCAGCTAAATGGTTGTTAATTCTTTTATCTTGATTTTAAACCTAAGCTTTAGGTGAGGTTATGAATTGTTTACTTTTATTTTGAGTTGTTAAGTTGGGTAAAAGATTTATTTTTCCCTAAAGAGCCAAATCCACATCGAGGCCATACATAAAGCAAGGAAGAAATTAGGAAAATTATGCCACTTAATGCAAAATCTAAACAAATCATCAATCAATTTATAAAGCTAATCATAAAATAATAAATGACCGTTGTGGTCGGGCACCACCATACAAATCCAAAAATATCAAATATGGGTAGCCGAGCTCTACCCTTATGCAACCCGGATTACAAATGAATTAAATTATAATTAAACAAAGGAATTCATTGTTATGGGGGTCTTCAAGTTTTATTCTTCTTTCTTCTTTCTTTCTTCTTCTTTTCTTCTTTTGGTTCCTCATTTGGAAGGTTGGATGGTAGATGCTCTAAGTCTTCACATGGTGCATAAGATGAGATCTTAGGACCAATGCTTATCCTAATCCCCATAACAATCATTCCAAAATTCTAATTATACAAATTTTTATATAAAAAGGAATAGGAATGAAAATCTAACTAACACCTGTAAAATAAAGATTAGCTAAATCACATCACATAAATCCCAAGCATATATATTAGACTTATCACCCCACACATGGGTGACTAAGTCCACCTGCCCTATAGATTATGCAAAGGGGTATAAGCACCTACAAGCAAGAAGCAATTATATTTTTATTTATGATAGCGCCCCTTAAGCACAATCTCCTACAAAAAAGAATAGTTAGACTAAGAATTTTCTACCATTCATTCTATGAGCATACACCCTAACATCCAGTCTAAAACATAGATTACAAATAAAATATAATATCAAACCATGCACTGACCTAACCTACTGTGGTGAATTAAAGAATGTGCTTTGAAGGCTTGTGTGGTATGCTTAGCTAGGGCTTTAGGTTAAAATTTTCTAAGTGTGAAGAGCATATTCAACTTAAAAAAGAGTTTTATTTAAGTTTTTAGGTGTTTTGGGTTGATTTTATTTCATGTTTTGATTTGGTTTAAGTGAATCCTACAATTAATTACTAAGTTATGAAGAGAGCGAAAGAGAAAAGAACTTCTCTTTCCTTCCCTAGCCTAAGCAATTTCTAAAGTAGATTCACATTGTAGTTTTATTTAGGTGAATATTTTGATTAAATCTTTTAATTAATCCTAAGTTTAGATAAACTTTAAACAAACCTATTCAAAAAGAAAGATATTTTAAAATTAAATAAAATGAATCAAAATTCACATAACACACATTACTTCATTTCTTTCCCAACATATATAACATGCATGTGGATGGACCCTAAGCATATCTATACATGTAAATGAGAGTATTTAACACACTTTATGATGCATGCTAAGTAATTCATTTAAGAAAATTTAGAAGTTGAACATGCATGATTTTTCTTAAATAGAAAGGGTTTTCCTTATCTAATTTTTCACATACATACATGAAAGTAAGAAAACATAAGTGAATACAACGCCATTGTTAATCATAAGTGTAAGGTACAAAACCTACTTAGGGCTACTTAAAGCCTCACAATCTCGGGGTTGTCCTAACTAATATACCACTTTCCTTAAGTACAAACATGTATATAAAAGAAATGAAATAGAAAAGGAAAATACAAAAATTATTTAATGAATTCATTTTTTCTTTTATGCAATTTATGCATGCAAGTATAGGGAACCTTTATTACTTGAAAGCATAGGGATGAATAGGGTATAGAATTAAGTAAGTGTTGTGTTCTTTTCAAATGAACCCTACATCTTACTAACTCCTATTCAAAACTATACCAACATAAGAAAGAAAGGCAACCTATGCTAAACATGCTTTTATAATCCATCACATGCAAGCTTATAATTAAAGTATAAGTAGCACACTTTTAGATTTGATATTTGATTTATTTATTTTTGAAAATAATTTGGATTTAGTGGTGATAATAGCCACTCATATTTCTACTTTAGCCAACACTTGCAAATTTGATATAAAGTAAACAATTTCATTTTAAAATTTAAGAAATGAAATTATGAATGTATAAAATCACATGGCATACAACTTAACTTGTTGGAAAAGATTCAAAGTAATGAAATCATGTAAACAAAGTTACTCTACTTAAATCCTATAGATATTCTTATAGAATAAGAAAATTTAGAATAAATCAAAGGGAATTTCAAAATGATTTTTGTTTAGTTTGAAGTTTGATTTAATTTTGAAAAGGTGAGATGAGATTGCTGTTCCTAACCCATTCCCACATGTGTTTGAGATTTTTGTTAAATTTTTAGGTAATTAGATTCATTTTATGCATTAATTAGGTTAAGGTATGAATTAAGTGGCTTAATTAACCCTTATCTACGCCACTTTAGAATAATTAATTAAATAATTATGAGCCAATGAGATGACATAAAACCCATAAAAAATTTAAATTTGCAATCCACCTAATAATGAAAAGGCCTAATGCAATTTAGCTCATAATTAAAAGTTAATTAATCTAAGGGGTTTAG
The DNA here is from genome assembly GCA_021442155.1 of Cymbidium sinense. Taxonomy (NCBI): domain Eukaryota; kingdom Viridiplantae; phylum Streptophyta; class Magnoliopsida; order Asparagales; family Orchidaceae; genus Cymbidium; species Cymbidium sinense. Next base: position 280,266 of record JAKCPB010000303.1, on the reverse strand, counting down.
CTTAAGTAATTTCAAAACACCCTTTCACACATGTGAATGAGAATTTGATTTTCTTAATTAAACTTAGGCTATTAAACACCTAAGCACCTACCCAAGGAAGATTAATTAAGTTCTAGAACTTTTTTATAATTTTTGAAAATTAATTAAGGGTATAATTAATGAATTAACTCTTAATTAAGAGAAGATTAAAGAGAAAAGAGGGGCTTTAGGAGATAGCTTAGGGGAAATGCCCCAAAATTATTCCATAAACCTCCTACTTACTGGATTTGACCTTAATAAACCCTAATCATAGGATAAATCTAGTAATCATATCCTAATTATGCTTAATTATATGAGAAGGGTAATTAAGAAAACCATATGTAATTACTCTAATCAAGCCTCCAATAAATCCCAAGAAATTAGAGGAGGCAGAGGTCATCCCATAAAACTCACCCAAGATATTTGGGATTAATCAGAGGCCTAATCAAAGAGTTATTAGCAAAATACACTTTCCAATAAAATCCAAATTCAAATAAAAGCACAATTCAAAACTCATAAAAATTAAATTTAAAATGTTATAGATTTAATTATCTATCCATAGGTTTTTATTTTATACTTTTATGAATTTTCTATGAAGAGTTATGCATTTTTAAAGATCCAAGGATTAATAAAAATTAATTAAGCATTTTTAATTATCCCTAACTAATCCCTAGCTCATGACGCAACGCATGGAGGCGGCAGTTAGTGCGCTTTACACGTGTCATACCGTGAGGGGACAACTTAAATGTCACCTCACAAACGGTGGTGGTGGCTCACCCGCTTATATTCTCTGCCATCTGATCAAAGATCGGACGGTTGAGGATCACCCCATTTATAAATGATGATTAGATTTATAAATGTGCTAAATAATCTCAGCCGTTCATCTAAAATGTATGGATGGATGGCAGAGATGAGCCAAGTTCTTCCCCTTGATCAACAGAGACCGACCATGATCAAGGGGAGGATCCAAGCTCGATCAAGCATGGAATCACACCAAAATCAACCCACACCATCTAGAGATAGAGAGCGGCAAGACCAATGGTCAAAATTCGATGAGGTGAAAATTTCTCTCACAAAGCTCCACACCATATTGAGTTTAGTGATCAGACATTCCATACCTCACCAATGCTTGAAATCGATGAGGTAGCTTCGTCTAGTGGAGACGAAGCCCTGTTGAAATTCCTAGGCCTTGGGATTGAGTGGCTTGCTCTATGGACCAACACCACTTGAAGATCCTTGCATCTTTGATCCAACTTCTCCTCTCCTTGCTATGGGAACTCCAATGGAAGCTTGAGTGAGCTCAGATTGGTCCTTACAAAAAGTGTGTAGGAGGAATTGGGAGGAAATCAAGTGTAGAAGGAGTTGGCTATTCAGTCTACCTCCCTTATTTTTCACTATTCAAAAGCCGAGAAATAGGGAATTCTAATCCTCTCTAAGAAGCTTGGGAATGCTCTGAGATGGTTGCTCTAGGTTCCTTAGCTTCAATCGATAGAGGGTGAATCAAGTTTTTAGTGAATTAGGGGAGTATATCTTCCCTTTGAAGGATCGGACATGTCTTGCTATTTTAATCCAATTGATGAGATTGGAAGTTTATTTTGACTATTTTCAGTGTGCACATGGTCAGTTTGATCCAAGGAATGGATTATCAACCTCCCATGTGCCTTAATTGGAGCTTAGGGGGGAGTTTGAAAATTGAATTTCAAGCCATGTGGTCTGCTTTGGTCCATGGCTCAAATGGGCTAACCCAAACCCATTGGGTTAGGTGCACCACTCATCACTAAGTCCCCTTGAGCTTTTAAGAAAGCCACAAGTGATTGTGAAGAGTGTATGACCAAAATACCCATGGGCTAGGCCAAGATTTGTTCTATGGCCTAGGGTAAAATGGTCATTTTGCTATTTTTAATTTGGGTATGTTTGGTTGTTGAGAAAATAGGTTTAGCCAAGTTTCATTGGATTTGAAATCCATTTGATAGGGTTTGGCTCATGTTGACCCATTTAGGTCAAAATGGTTAAGTTGACCAATTGGTCAAATTGGGTCAAACCAAGGTCAAGTTCATATGACCATTTGAAATATTTGGTTCCTTTGGTTCAATTTGGTATTGATTTGGTTTTGGCTCATATGATTCATTTAGGTCAAATGGGTCAATGTTGACCATTTGACCCATTTGACCCATTTGACCTAGGTTAAGTCAAGGGTAGGTTTAGGTTAGTCATATGGAGTGGATTGGTATCTTTGTTTCCAATCAATTTGGGTTAAGTTCAAATTTGGCTCAACCTAACCCCTTTAGGTCATGTTGGGTCTTAGGTCAATTAGGCTAGGTTGGGTTTAGTTGGACAGTTGAGGCTTTGGTCAAGTTCCGCAAGTGATTTGGAATGGACTTGACCTATTGGTTCCAATTAATTTCTCTTAGATCAAGTTTTGACACATTTTGGCCCTTTAGGTCAAAATGGGTCAACTTGGGTCAAGTGGGCCAATTAGGCTAGGTTAGGCTCAAATGTTGGCTTGGACAAGTTCAAACATAGGTCATGACTGAACTTAGATCAATGGTTTCAATCAATTTGCCTATGGTGGATTTTGGCTATGTTAGGTTAAGTGTTGACTTAGTCAACCCTTAGGTTTGACTTGGTTTGACCCAATTTGATTGATCGATCATCCCATGATAATTGTTGATCATGATGGGAGGCAAGTATGAGTTTGGTTCAATCCAATTTGGTTATGATCAAAAGTTGGCTCACAAAGGGTACTTTAGGTCACTTTGGGTCAAGTGAGCCTAAGTGGGTCAAATGGCTTGGTCAAAGTTGATTTTAAGTTGATTGATCTTAAATATGGACTTATGATTGAAATATAAATCCATTTACAAAAGGCTTGAAGTCAAATGGATTTTGATCCATTTGAAAATTTCATATTCAAAGGAAGAATATGAAGGGGTCTTGGGTTTGATTTTTGATTTAGGCTTTGATTGTTTGATTGGAGTTTGGATTAATATATGAGCTCATGATTATAGGATTGATTGAACCATGAGAGAAAATCAAGAGTTTGGCTTGATTTGAAAGTGATTTGACTAAGTTCAAAATTTATGCTTGAAAGGCTTAGATTTGATTTTGAATTGATTTGAGTTTGATTTTTGGGATTGATTTTGATTGTTTGAATTTATGTTTCATTTATATATGTGAATATAAATGAAGAAATAAATTGATCATGAGAAAATTTTAAGAGTTTGAAAGAGTTTAATCATGATTTGGGATAAATCCATTAAAGGGAATTTTAAAATTAAAATTTAATTTTTGAATTAGATTTGATTGATTTATATTTGTATTTCATTTATATATGAGAATATAAATGAGAATATAAATTGATTTTGAGAAAATCCCATGAGTTTGTGATGGTTTGATCAAAGTTTAGGTTAAATCCATTAATGGAAAATTATGGGATATAAGGGAATTTCAAAGATTTTAAATTTGGAATTTAATTTTTGCCTTGGATTTAATTGGTTTATATTTATATTTCATTTATATATGAGAATATAAATGAGAATATAAACAAGTTTTGAGAAAACCCCAAAGATTTGAAGTGATTTGAACAAGGTTTAAGGTTGATTTTGGCTAAGTCTTTTAATAAAAAATTAAAGGGACTTAAGAAAATTTCATGAATTAATTTTAAATTTTGAATTTGATTTGATGGGTTTGAATTTATATTTCATTTATATATAGGAACATAAATGAGAATATAAAGGGATCATGAGAAAATCTCAAAGATTTAAATAGGTTTTGATCATAATTTTGGCTAAGTCCCAAAGGTTAAGGACTGGAGGCAAAATTTGGACTTAGAATTTTGTGGATTTTGATCATTTCAATCATATCTTTCAATCATGGATTTCAATGGAATTGAATTGAGTTTGGAGAAAATAATTGATTGATTTGGAGTTTGACTTGAAGGGAAGTGAGGAATGGTTTAAGCTAAAGGGTAGGAGATTTTCCTAATACCCCTGGCAATTCTATCTAACTCTTCTAAGTCTGAAGTGTCCACCTAATCACTACATGTGTCCTAAGACTGGAACTCTTAAAGTCTAAGAAGTCCTAAAAGATGGAGGGTTGAGAGATCATTCTAAAAATGAGGTCAACAAAGCCCAATAGGTGTGACTCACCGTGAACATATATTGGTGACCAAATGATCAACAACACTGAGAGATCACAAGAACTAACAGAAACTATCTATTCCTGACCCAAGGGAAAGAAAGAATCAAGTGCTTAGTGCAATGTGGCTCTACATATGTCTAAGACATAAGAGAGAGGGAAGAAATCCACTAAGGGATAGAGCGTGAACCTTCCACTAGGGAAGCAGGTTCAAGTCATCCACAAGGGGATGAAAGATTTGATTTGATTGGAATCTCACTAGGGAGAGATCTCCACTAGGGGAGAAGGTTAAATTTGTTTCAAATTTTGTCAGTTTTAATTTTTTTAGGATGAGCCACATTTGCAATGGGTTGCTAGGAGCCATGGAGGCTAAGACCTCGATTTACCAATCCAAAGGGAAATGTACTAAGCACATAGGACTAGCCAACCAAAGGGATGCCTTTATATGCATTTAGGAAGAAAGTAGTAGACTTACATCCTCCAAGGACCATTCTTGGGGTAATCTAGGCACAGATTGAACGACCCAACCTACTATAGTGAATGTCATTGGGGACTTAGATCAACTCAAGATAGTCAAGATTGATTTTTTTAGTTTATTTGTTTTGATTATGATGGATCCCATAGGTTTGTGATGAACTTGGTAGTGAAGGCCTACTAACTCAAATTTACCAATTCAAAGGATTAAGTCTACCAACCATAAGGTAGGACTATCCAATAAAGGGGAGATGCCTTTGGTACATAATGGTCAAGTCTTAATAAGAAAGCATGGGGACTCACATCTTCTAGAAATAAGAAACCATTGGGGTGATCAGTTGCTTTGGGCAATAAATTAGACCCGACTTAGGGCTGACTATTGAGTGAATGCCACTGAGGGACTTAAATCAGCTCAAGAATAGTCAAGATTAATTTTATTTTTAATTTTGTTTATTTGTTTATAGATTCCATTGATTTGCGATGGATCACATTGAGAAGGAGCTTATAAAAGCCTAGACCTATCTCAGATTTACTGAACCAAAGGGAGTAGCTTTCTAGCCGATGAGAGAACTATCCAACCTAAAGAGTGCCTTTCGATTTGCAATGATCAATTGAAGTGAAGAAAGCTCAGGGATTCACATCTTCCACTAGAAAAGATCTCCGGGGTGATCGGTTGCTTTGGAAAACAAATTGAACGACCTGTGTCATTGGTATAATCATGCTAGAAAGAATGTCATAGTTACATCTTTCAAAGTGAATGATTGTCGGGTAACCGCCATGGCAAAAGATTGAACCCGACCTAAGGGAAACTGAGTGAGTACCACCTGGGATTTATCTCAACTCAAGTAGTCGCAATTCCTATAGAGTTCGCTGACACCCTAAAGATAAGATGCTTGCTTGGGAGAAGGGGCCCATTGGGGGCTTGAATCCTAATCCTCAAGCAAATTAATTTTGTTTTTTTTATTTTAGTTGGTTTAGTTTGTTGATTTTATTGTGGACCCTATTAGTTTGTGAGGGATCAAACTGAGAAGGAGCTTATATCAGCCTAGACCTATCTCAAATTTATTGAACCAAGGGAGAATGCATCCACAAATTTTCCAACCATAGTGGCTACTAGGAAAGAGGAACTATCCAATAAAAAGTAACCGGTAGTGTCTAAATGGATCGCAAAAAGACTTGATCCAAATAGAGTGCCCAGGGATGTAAGGCTTAATCCAACACCTAGAGAGAAGACATTAATAGGTATCCAACTCAAGGAGAAAGCATGGGGACTCATGTTCCGCCAAGAGTGGTGTACGGGTGAGTCACTATCGATAGAACATCAACCAACCTAAGGTGCCTAGTTTGCAATAATCGCCTAGAAGAAAGCTGGGACTCACATCCTAATATAAGCGAACTGGGATAGTCTATCTTCAAAGTTATCCGACCTAGGGTGACTACTCGAGTGAATGCCACTGGGGTACTTATATCAACTCAAAAGTAGTCAAGAGGAAAGGAGCCTCGGGGACTTATCTAAACCTCAAATATACTCAACCTAGTTAGAACATGATGGCTAGTTCAAGAAAGCACGGGACTCACATCTTCTTAAACAAAGTCAACATGATGCTTGGGGAAGCATACCATACTAACAAGGCGCTTTTGGTAATGATCAAGTTGGAAGAAAGTGGACTCACATCTTCCAACAAATGACCATGGGGTGACATACTAGCAGGTAGCATGTAGACCGACCTAGGAACTAATGAGTGCCAAGGCTTGCTCCCACATCAAAATAGCTAGATAAAAGATTTATGTTTATTGTTATGTGTTAAAAGAATAGATGCCTCGGGGACTCTTACACCTACCTTAAAATATGGAGAATCATGAAATGATGCCATGATGACAACAAGAATTCAAGAAAGGATGTCGCTTGGGTTCTCTCACACCTAACTTAGTTATGCTAATCAAATAGGATGCCTTTGGGTTCTCTTAACTTAGTTATCTAAGAAATAGATGCCTCTTGGTTCTCTTATTTAAAAGCATTGAGAGATTATGTTTGTGTTGTGAAAAGGGATAGGATGCCAGGGGACTCTTACACCTACCCTAAACATCATGATTTATGAATGGAATCGATTTATTCTTTTATTAATGATTATTTTCAAACAAGTTTTATTTCATGGGTAATATTTTTTTAGATAGAGCCCATTAATTGGAAGCATCGTGTTCCCCTTACAATCAATCGATAAGATCCTCCTTGGTATCTATGACATATTCCCTGGGTTAAACTTGCCTCCCATCTTCAATGGGAAATCATTATTAAATAAGTGATAAGATCCTCCTGGTAGGCTTTCTCATGACATGGGGCCTTCCCAAGTGGGTCCTCCCATCTTCAGGAATTGTCTCCTGGACTAAAGTTCTCCACTAAAGACCTAGGAGACGTGAGCTTGAATCATTTTGGCCTTATAACTCGAGATTTTGGCATGCCCAGAGGCTTACTCCTCCAAACCTTGAGCTCTTCTAACCGCAACTTTGCATTCTCTATAGTGATCTTGTTACCCAATGCTATCCTTAGTGGAGTTGAACTTGAGGAAGAATGGCTGACCCATACACTAAGGAAAATGGGAAGTTGGAGTTGGTATGTGGTGTGGTACACAAGGCTTCAACCAACTGCTTATTCCACTATCATTTATTGTCATCAAGACTCTTCTTCAACATCTAGATGAGAGTTTTGTTGAATGCTTCTACTAAATCATTAGCTCTAGGGTAGTATATGGTGGAGTATCACCATATCTATCCCGCAAAGTTGATCTTTGTAGCTTTTGAATGCACCATTATCAATATAATTCATCGAGGCACCCGAACCTATATATGATATGGTTTCTTGAAAAATTGAAGCATGGTGAGTTGACCTCTGAGTGGGATGGCTTCACCACTTGGAAAAGTAATATAACAAGATGAATCGATGCCCCTTGGAAGAAGGAGGATCGACGACCTACAATGTTACTCAACACTCAAATGGCCATGAAGCCAATGTAGGGGTGTAGAATGTTGGGTGGTGGAGGACCACACCATGCACTGATTAATGACATATCCTAGCTACATCCATGCAACTGTAATCATAGAAGTAGTATCCAAGTTTTTGATCTTCACTTCATCTTGACGATTGATGAGCTCCACAGACCTAAATGTATCTCATTTACATAATGCTTGGCTTTTGTCTAAACAATGTAACCACATTTGGTCAAAGGACCCAGTGCCATCAACAAGAGCAGAGAGCTCTATTTCACCTGATGGGCTTGAGATTTCTCTTAAGGTAGTTTATCGGTGTTAAGTAATCTATGAATGGTTGCCTTCAATTAAACTCCTTATCCATTTTGGCAATGACAACCTCCTCTTCAAGAGAAAGTCTCTCTATGAGTTCCGAATCAATAAGGGATAAGACTTGTCTATTTTGGACCTTTATTAAAATGGACTCATTCGACATTAATTCTTGGCAAGTTTACCAAGGCATGCACTACATTCTCTACTGAGAACCTTGTAGATGGTGACTTGTGATGGCCAACAGCTTCATGGTATACTTATAATGAATGATTGGGCTTGAGGACATGGTAGGACCCACAATCTAGTTGATGACCAACCGAGAATCCCAAAGATGTTGATGCTATTGATAGTGATGGCTAACTAAACCAACAATCAAAGCCTCATACTTCTTCATAGAGGGAAAAGATAGTATGAGAATCTCATCACATCGCTTTGGAGTTAGAGAACTATTCCTTCCCCCGCCTTTCCGGGAGAATAGATCATGGTGCTTCACCTTTAATAAAAGAAGAAGCACACCATCAAAATACATCTCCCATCGGTTGTCGGCCTCCCTAAGTTCATGATTTGTTCATCGGGAGATCCACTAAGCGAGAATCAGGAAGTGGGTGTGATGAAAATCTGCTATTCTGCCCTTTTACCCATGAGGGGTACAAATGTGATATCAATTGAAGAGTATCATGGATCAATGATCCAAACATCCAAAAGTGTTTGGTGTCATGATTAGGATTGGTTGGAGATCAAGTTCACCTTATGAGAAAGCATGTAGTGTCATAGCTTTTGAGATGCAAAGATCAAAGCTAGACAACATTTCTCAATAGGTGGATAGTTTGTTTTGCAGGATGACATGGCGAGGTAGTAGAGTGCTTTCCTTCCTCATCATTGGCTTGGGCCAATAGCAGTCGAGAGTTATTCAATGCATGTAAAGGAGGCACCGCCGGATAGGGGTCGAAAGCTTCACTAAGTATTCTTTGATATCTTCAAATGCGTGCTGGCACTTGTCATCCCACTTGAACTTGGCATCCTTTTTGATAAGTGTGGAGAAGGGTTTGCATCTCTCTGGTAAGTTGAGATAAAGCATCTTAGATATGCCAGCCATCCTTGAAAGGATCTGAGTTTAATTAAACTCTTAGGAGTTGGCATTTCTAAGATAGCTTTGATCTTTTTAGGATCTATTTCTATTCCTCGATGTCAAACAACAAACCTAAGAAATTCCTAAAGCGACTCAATGCACACTGGGATTCATCTGAGGTTATATTATCTTAACGCTCAAAACTACTCTCAAGTCAAAGAGGTGGTCTTCTTTTCTCGCTCTTGACTACTAGATCAACATAACTCAACCGATGATGGATGAGTTCATTGAAGATCTGAGTCATGGCCCATTGGTATGTGGCACCAGCATTTTCAAAGCTGAAAGGCATGACCCTATAACAAAAGATTTCGATTGAGGTTCAAAAAGTAGTGTTTCTTTCATCTTTAGGAAACATCTTGATTTGGTTATAGCCAGATGATCCATCCATGAAAGAGAAGACTGCATGAGATGAGGCAATGTCCACCATTAATTTTGTATAGGAAGAGGAACTCATCCTGGGACATGCCTTATTTAAGTCCCTAAAATTGATGCAAATATGAATTTATTCTTCTTCTTAATTGGGATGACACTAGCTAACAGGTAGATTTTTTCTTCCCGATGAAACCAAAGATCGATCGTTTCTTGACTTCAGAAATGACCTATTATTTAATTTCTAATCACATGTGTTTAGGAGCTTGCTTAATATATGGTACATTAGGGTCTTTTGCAAGCTTGTGGACTGTAACATCAGGAGATAATCCATGCATTTCTTCATAACTCCATGTTAAGCAGTCTTTAAACTCAGTCAATAGCCTAACTAAGTCATTAGTTTTTTCTTCATTCAAAGAACAACCGATGTATGTAAGGATTTTCTTCTATCGAGGTTGATTTCTTAGCTTTTGTTATTGAATGAATCTTCTCTTCAAATTCGGTGGTCTTTTGACTTGGAGATCATCTGGATCATCTGAAGTTTCTAAACACACATTCTCATAAGAGTTGGGGATGTGTAAGAAGAACCTATCGATTCCAAATGGTTGGTAACACTAGGCAATAATCTTCATCATCAACCGACTATGCCAAATCCTAGTCGCTCTTGATTGTGCTTCCTACTTATTTTCCATAATTTTCAAAATATTTTGACCTATACTTGGACCAAGTGTGAGGAACTAAACCTTTATGTATAAGATTTTGAACACAAGATGAGTAAAAGTCAAAAGGTAATTCCATTAATTCTTTAAAAGTATCTTCCTCAAGTCCTACATCAAGCTCTGGACTTGAGGATGATGAACCCAAAAAAGAACCTTTTTCATGTCACAAAGACTTAGGGACTTTCTTAACTATCAAACCTTCAACTTGAGATGTAAGTGAGGTAAGAGCTAAGGTTCCCAACCGCACTAATAGTTTCACATAAACCATTCAAATACTTTGCTTTGCTTGGAGGCCCGGTTTTCATCTCTGGATCAAAAGTCACCTCCAATGGAACCCGCTAAGAGGTGTTGGTTGGTATACTAATCATATTAGACTCATCCTCCAAGCTAGATTCCAAGTTTATGTGAATAGTAAGGGTACTCCTATGAACAGGAACATGGCCTCTATAGGCTGAAGGCCAACTAGGGGGGTCTCCCACCTGAACTTCTTTGCTTTCCTCTACCTGATGGAGGTTAAGCCATTCTACCCACATGTCCATATGATGGAATGAACTATGGGTGGAATGTGATATGCAGATCCACTTCTTCTTCAATTCCCCTTTCTTGCTCACTTGGACTTTTCTTTTTCTTTTCATTTTCTTTTATCTTTTCTTTTGCTTCATTTTCTTTTGTTTTTGCATTTGTATCTAAATTTTGTCTAAGTTTACGAGAAAAGGTGTTTTGAGGAAGATAATAGGTCACATCCTCATAAATTTTAACCTCTCTAACTGAGAATGGCTTTTCATCCATGTTGGCACGGTACTCAATTCCATCTTTTTTGAACTTGATGCACTGATGAAGGGAGGATGTAATGATCTTATTCTAATGTATCTAAGGCCTACCAAGCAAAGTATTGAATGAAGTATTCGAATCAATGATGTAGAACTTGACTTTAGTCTTCTAGTCATCGATCTCCAACGACAACACTACAGAACCTAAAGCCTGCTCGCCTTGATCATTGAATCCTCTCAATATCATTCTATCCCCTTGGAGAGTAAAGATGTCGATCTTCAAATAGGCAAGGGTCTTTAGACTCATAATGTTCATTTATGCACTTGAATCCATGAGAACCCTATGGGAAGTCCCCATCAACTGAATGTATATGGTTGTGCTCTAAGTCCCCCAGTAGAAGGTCTTCATCTTTGAAGGTGATCTCTTGGGCTTCTTTTGCATAGTGTGCTTCCTCACCAATAGCGATCAACTGAGCTAACCATATTTTAGGATCAAGGAGGGCCTTGATTAGTGATTCCCTCATCTCTTTGGATAAGATAAGGGCATCATATATGCTTAGCTTAGATGAAACTTTCTTAGATGAAAGGATGTTGTAGTCCACCTTCGGTCTTCCACAAGCATATCCAAGGGTGGAGCATCTGTGGAAGGGCTTCTGATCTTCAAAATGACTTTTTTTCTCATCTAGAGGTGCCTCAGAGGTAGAACCTTGCCACTATGGAGGTTGACTGCAATCTGGAGGTAAAGTGGTGGAAGTTCTACCGCACTTCAGCTCACCTATAGCTTCTCCTATGGGACTCTAATCGATGATTCCAAGCCTATCTCAAGAGGTGAACCCATAGTATTCAGAGTTGGAAAATCCAACTCTGAATCAGAAAAAGGAAGATCAAAATTGTTATAGTTAAAAAGACTTGAAAAGTTATCGTTAAAAATAGAAGAAGACAACTCATCAGAGGAGACACAAATGCAATTCAAATTAGCTTTATTCTTCAATTTCTTGGAAATTTTTGGAGGTTCATAGTAGAAGTCAAGTAGAGTGAGTGGAGTAAGAGATTTGATGCCCTTATCCACTGATACAGGAGTTCTACTAGAGGAAGAAATAGAAGAAAGAAATGGAAGAAGTCAAGGTGGAAGATACAAAGGTCGGAGGTGGACAAGATTGGTGGGTTAAAGGGCTATCCCTTGACACATGCCGCTGCTGAGCTCCCACTTTCTAGAGTTGGCATTGGCAACTTGCAAACCTTCCTTGGTGTTGAAGGTTTGAGCTGACTCAGGCACCTACAAGGAAAGCTTCTTGATCTTCTGGATTATTTTCTTAGAGGTTTTAGACAAAGAAATGTCCCAACCTTCTTTTGTTTTAGTAGGATCACTTGTATCCCCAAAGATTACCCTAATGAAACTAGAAGGTTGTTCCACAAAGTATTCCTTTGGGATAACGACAGTATCGGTCTTGAAACTGTGTTCAAACTAATCTTTGAATGTAAAGCAATCCTCCAAAATGTGTCCTAGCATACAAGGTGGGCAAAAGTTTGGATCATGACTTTGCCTACTTCCTCGATCTCCTAGGCTCGTAGCTAAAATCGTTTCTTTAAGAGATTCTTAAAGATTTTCTTGATTACCTCCCTCTTAAAAGAATAAGGTTTGTTTAACTTATCTAAAAGAGGGACCATAGCTACCGGCGGATATGCATGCCACCGCCGTGGTGGTGGTATGGCGGGTATGGTGGCCGTGGAGGTCGAGGTGGAGGCGATATGGCTACCTCTGGTGGCAAAAAGGTGGAGGCGAGGTCATGGTCGCCGGATTGATCTCTAGTCTGCTTATCAACCGCTACTACTACTCGTGTTTCTTCTCATAAAACCTTTGGGATTTCTACTTGGCAACCGATCCGAAAAGGCAACTATTTCGCCTTGTAGACTAGCCATTGTTGATTAGCTTCTCAAATGTCTTTATGGTGAAGCCCTTAAGCATGAAGGCGACCGGGCCATGGATATTCTTCAAGAGAATCTCAATGGCATGTTGTTCAGACAGTTGTGGTTCACACTTCATACTCAGGTTACGCCATTGGAGAATATAATCAACAAGTGACTCACCGGAGTACTATTGGGCTACAACGAGATCACCTATAGTAACCATTTCCTGAGCTCCAGTAAATCTCTTGATGAAGAGTTGCTCTAACTCAGCAAATGTCTTTACTAAACCATTGGATAGTTTAGCATACCAATCGATACACACTGCTACAAAGAGTCTAAAGAGTAAAGCATCACCACCTGCATTATACAATAAGCCTCAAGTGAGCTATATGCTGATTCCACTACCATCAAGCTTTTGAAGGAAGGAGGCATGAAACCCTTGGGATACTAGATGACATCGAACTCTTCTGGTAGGGTCTACCCTTTGGAATTAATGATCCTCCCTAGGCTTGAGCCAAGGCTTCCTTAACCTGCTCAACCATAGATTTCAGATCTTTTTCATGTATGAAGGTACTTTCCACTACCTTCCTATACAAACTAGTGCTACCTTGCTCAATGGGAGGTAGAGTCTTAACTGGTCTAATACATGCACTAGTTCAGCCAATCGACATTATATTAGGATGAACTGGGGCTTGTTCAAGCACACACTACCAATAAGTCGCAATTGTGCCATCCTATCAATCTATTCATCTTTCGCCTTAACTATGTCGAGGTGATTTGATTCTAGTGTCTCCTTGATCAACCTCATCACCTTCCATGGCCTTTCTAAGAAGAGAACCTCTAGTATCAATGCATATGCCACCGAATCCCCATCAAGTCACCTTCATTGGGATTGAAGATGACTCTTTCTTTATCAGACCAAGCATGCCCTAAGATCTCATTTTTCTCCATAAAATAATGTATAACTATCTCATTTAAGAATCGATCTAACTCAGAAAAAAATGCTGATCGATGTGATCTATCATGCAGAGGCACCTCATCCAGTTGGGGAGTCAATCGGTGGACTACACTAGATGAATGATAATCTTGACATACTGTAGAGTAACAATCCTAGATGATCCTCTACCATTGCACCAAAAATGTCATCGGAATATCCATGATAGTATCACCATCTCCACATCCTACGTATGGGTGGAGTTGGTGAAGGAACCATGACCATGCGGTCACTCCTTCGCACCACCATTAGGAAGGTCGAGGTAGAGCCCTACCACAATGGGTGGTGTAGAGGAGTAGGATCCCTTGGCCATACCGATCACCAACGGGTATATTTTTCTGGAGCCTTCATGGCCTTGGATGGAATGGGTGATGCTAAAACTGCACTAGATGGGGTGGGGTAGAGTGGTGTGGAGACTCCATCACTCTATGAGCGCCTCCTATGATGGTGGTCCATGAGGAGAATACTATCGCGATGGTCGACGGGTAGCAGCCAAGCAAAATTGACCAAGAAGCGGACCGACTAAACCTCTCCGCTACTAGTGATGTATGATGGCCTCACGAGCCCTCTCTGATGGATCCGCCTCCCATGCTATGGAGGGATAATATCAGATCAAACTGTACTCAGGCTCCACCCACTGCATAATAGAGCAAGGCCGATATGACCTCCTACTTAGAAACTATCGGGCCAGATGCACCACTGAGGAGGTGATGAATGGATCCTCCTAGCATCCTCTCTATCTGATCCTGAGAGGGGATGAAACTAGTTTTTTGTAATCAGTGGTGATGTGATCATGGGAGACTCATCCATGGCTGACCTGGCAGCTGCTTCAAGCTCTCTGGCTATCCGAATATAGAACCATTTGACCATATGATTTTTGTTCCTACGCAGGATGGTGAGGAGTGTAGACTGCATCAAATGTGGGAGGCAAGCCATAAAATCAAGGGAGCCTTACCCTTGGAGGGTACAGATGATAGGGTGTTAGCACGCACCGGGGCAACATGTGTAACTCGAGGATGAACTAGAATCTTGGAATTGTGGTACTCATAACCATAAGTTTGGGTACTGCTTTCCTCTTTAGTGAGGATACATCTGAATCAGGGTAAGTCACCCGACCGCTTCACCGCCACCTTCTTCCTGACTGTGGTGAGGGGAATGCCCTCACAAGTGATCTGCCCCTCAAATCCAGCCAAAATGGATCAATGGTCCAAATGAGGAAAGTCATCTAAGGCAAGTCCATCTGAGGGAAGGTAAAGACAAATTTCTGAGACGCCATTGCACACTAAAATTAAAACCGAACTACTGCACTAAAAAAGATCTACAATGAGAAACGAACTTGCATCAATTTTCTCCATAGATTTTGAATTTTGAATTTTAAAATTTGAACCCACATCCAACAACTTGGAAGTGTTAAGGGGTTCAAATAGATTTGGAAAGATTGATTGAAAGAGAATTTGAATATGAATCCAAACTTCAACAAATTTATGTTGAAATATGGATTCAAAATTTTGATAGGATGCTTCCATAGGTTCATATTTTGAATTTGAATTTGATTTTGAGGACCCTTTAACAAATTTGGTATGTTAAAGTAAGGGTCAAAATTTGTGTTGTTTGAATGTTTTGGAAATTTTACAGCAAATTTAGGTATGTTATGAAGTAAAAGTGATTGTTTCTTTAAAAATTTTGTTTTATTTTGATTTTGAAAATTTTGGAATTCTTACTTAGCAAATTTAGGTATGCTAGTGAAGAATCCAAGTGTATTTTGTTTTTTTTTTGAAAATAGATCTTAGCAAATTTAGGTATGCTAAGAAAATCCTAAGTTCATTTTTTTTTTGAAAGTTTGATTTTGAAAAGGGTAGGATTTTTAGCAAATTTGGTATGCTAAGGTCCTAAGTGTTTCATTTTATTTTTTGATGATTAAAAAGTGAGATTCAACTTTAGCAAATTTGGTATGCTAAAGATGAAATCCCACTTGGTTTTGTGAAGTGGAAAATTTGAGTATACTAAATGAAATTCTAAATAGTGTGTTTAAAATTTTGATTTTTTTTAAATTTTGAAAATGGATACTTTTCCTTAGCAAATTTGGTATGCTAAGGGAAGAAGTTCCAAAGGGTGTTTGAATGTTTTTTGTTTTGACTTTGGAAACTTTACTTAGAAAATTTGAGTATGCTAGGTGAAGTTCCAAAATATGTTTTGAAAGTTTTGAATTTTGATTTGGAGACTACTTAACAAATTTGGGTATGTAAATGAAGTTCCAAATTGTGAAAATTTTGAAATTTTGATTTTGATTTTGAAAATTAACAAAATTTGTGTATGTTAAATGAAGTTCCAAAATGTGTTTAAAAATTTTGATTTTTGGAAACCATACTTAACAAATTTGGGTATTAAATGAAGTTCCAAAATATGTTTAGAATTTTGAAATTTTGATTTTGATTTTGGAACTTACTTAACAAATTTGGTATGTTAAATGAAGTTCCAAATGTGTTTAGAATTTTGAAAATTTTGATTTTGAATTTGGAAACCCACTTAACAAATTTGTATGTTAAATGAAGTTCCAAAATGTGTTTGAAAATTTTGATATGTGATTGTTGATTTTGATTTTGATTTGGTTCACTTAACAAATTTGGTATAATGAAGTTCCAAAATGTTGTTTGAAAATTTTGATTATGATTTTGATTTTGATTTTGATTTGAAATTTTACTTAACAAATTTGATTATGCTAAATGAAATGTGTGTTTTGAAATTTTTTGAAATGTGATTGTTGATTTTGATTTTGATTTGGACTTCACTTAACAAATTTGTATGTTAAGTGAATTCAAAATGTGTTTAAAATTTTTTGAAATGTGATGGATTTTGATTTTGGATTTGACTTCTTAACAAATTTGATTATAAATTCCAAAATGTGTTTTTGAAAATTTTGAAATTTTGTTGATTTGATTTTGATTTGGAAGGTTCACTTAACAAATTTGGTATGTTAAATGAATTTCCAAAATGTTGTTTGAAAATTTTGAAATATGATTGTTGATTTGATTTTGATTTTGAAACTTCTAGTAAATTTGATTATAAAATGAAATTCCAAATGTGTTTGAAATTTTTTTGAAATGTGATTATTGATTTTGATTTTGATTTGGAAGGTTCACTTAACAAATTTGGTATGTTAAGAATTTCCAAAATGTTGTTTGAAAATTTGATTATGATTATTGTTTATTTAAATTTTATTTGCAAATTTGATTATGCTAAATGAAATTCCAAATGTGTTTTTGAATGATTACTTTAACAAATTTGATATGTTAAGTGATTCCAAAATGTATTTTGAAATTTTTGAAATATGATTGTTGAAGTTTTAATTTTTGAAAGAGACCTCATTCAACAAATTTAAGTATGTAGAATGGAGATCAATTTTATTTTGAAATATGAAATTTTGTGTGTGATTGTTGCTTTTTTGAAAGAGAGGAATTCCAACTTGAAACATATGTGAGATATACTCAAGTGAGATTTCCTAAAAACTGATTTTTATTATTGTTTGGGAATGAAATCTTCATTTAATAAATTTAAGTATATTAAATGAACATATTCATATGTGCTTTTTTTGTTGAAAATTTTGATTTTGTTTACAAATGAACTTTCTATTCAATAAGTGCGAGTGTGTTGAATAGAAAAATTGAAATAGAAAGATTCATATGTGTTTTTGAAAACTTTATGATTATAATTGTGATTTTTGGAAAGGATGATTGTTCATTTTATTTTGAAAATGACATCTTCATCAAAGTGAATTGAATGAAATTGTACATTTGTGCTTTTGAAAAAATTTATTAATTTTATTTTTGAAAATCCCTACATGTAACAATTATATGAATTGTTAAATGAGGGTGAAAATTTTTTGTTGAAAATATTTTATTATGTATATTTTTGAAAAGGTGCTTTTGAAAAAGCAAAGTTCTTTTTGGAAGATTTATTATTTTAAGATGAACCTTTCCTTATCATAAAAATGGTAAGGAGGAAGTCTTAAATATGTTTTCTTTTTATTTAGATCTTTTCATTTTACCCATTGGAGAAACCAATGGGGGGTTTAAGACCAACAAGGAATGTTATCCTAAAACCTAAAGATTTTGGCTAACTCAACTCAAGAATGAAATGAGCTAAGTGCGAAAGAAGGATAGTCTGGATTCATACCAAAGTACAAACCCACTATCGATACTCAAAGACTGATCATTTACCAAAGATGGAGAGAGAACCATCCCAGAGTTTAAAAAATGTGGTGAAAAATTTCTATAGAGGGAGTTGCTTTTTAAATCTGTTGGAGAAAAGAAAGAGGAACCCTTAAAAAAATTCATCTTGGTAAGACGTCATGCAGATCCGCAGATGTACTTATTTAAGTGATCGATATGCCATCAAGGTATAGTGTACTCGAAAGATAGAAGTCACTACCTTTTAATGGAACCAACCACCTCAATAAGGACTCCTAAAGACGATGGGTCTGCATATGTACCAGAGATTCTTCCCCTACTTTACATGAAAAAGTAAAGCGTTTATTTTAAATAGTTCATTAAGTTCTGAGGGGCAAGCCCCATTTAATTACATCCTAAAGGATGGGATCCTTAGAAAACTCTCGACAAAGGTAAATGATCATTGTCTCAAGATTTCAATAGGAAGGACTATCAATCAATTAGGTTTGAAGATCAAATGGGATTGATCAAAAGAGGGAGTTATTATCAAGAAAAAATGGAAGAAGTAAGAGATGCTCACGATGCTAGAAACACAGCATCTCAAACTATCCTAAAATTGGGCTTTACATTTTAGAAATTTAATTTATTTGAGTTATATTTTTCATTAGAAATTTAGGACTTAAGATTCTTAACAGATTAAGGAAATGTGAGAATTATGCTTATGGCCCATAAAGGGAGAAGAAATCTCAACCTAAATCTAGGGAGCTTTGGTGAGAAGCACAACCTAAATCTAAGGTGAAAATGGGTAATTGGTTTTCCTCCAAAGAGAGGACAAACCACGAGATAACTTGGACTTACAACCCTGGGTGGTACCAACTAACTCCTCCTATGATTTTAAATACATGTAGAAAGTCTTTATGCTTATGCTAGATAGCTAGGCTGCTATTTATTTAGAAAGAGACTAAGTCCTTAAACTCACTCCCTAAAGAGACTAGATCATGTAAAGGGACATGCTTCAAATGACATAAATCTAATGCATTTCAAGTTTCATTTTATTTTTTTTGGACAATCATTTTGACTCAGCTAATAGATTTTATGACTAATGCATAAGAAAATTATTGGCCAAAATTAAAGGAAGGAGGTGAGTTTCCACCATTCTCAAAGGTTCTTCTCGAAAGGTGGAAGCCTCCAATCAAGAGTGAAATAAGATGCATTTGTGCATGATATTATAAAGAAATGCTCATCCAGCTAAGGGTTGCTAATTCTTTTATCTTGATTTTAATAAGCTTTAGGTGAGGTTATGAGTTATTTTTTTTAATTTGAATTGTTAAGTTGGGTAAAAGATTTATTTTTCCTAAAGAGCCTAATCCACATCCAGCCATACATAAAGCAAGGAAGAAACTAGGAAAAGCATGCCACTTAATGCAAAAGCTAAACAAATCATCAATCAATTTATAAAGCTAATCACAAAAGAATAAATGGCCATGTGGTGGGCACCAGACAAAAAATATCAAATGTGATAGACTACCCTTTATACAACCCGATTACAAATGAATATTACATTAAGCAAAGGAATTCATTGTTATGGGGGGTCTTCAAGCTTCTTCTTTCTTCTTTTTTTCTTCTTCTTCTTCTTTCTTTGATTGGATGGAAGACACTCCAAGGCTTCACATGGTGCATAAGATGAGAATCTTATGACCAATGTTCATCCTAATCCCCATAAAAAATTATTCTAAAATCCTAATTATACAAATTTTTTATATGAAAAGGAAAAGGGAAATCTAACTAACACCTGTAAAATTAAGGTTAGTTAAATCACACCACACAAATCCAAAGCATATATATTAGACTTATCACCCCACACATGGGTGACTAAGTACACCTGGACTATGAATTATGCAAAGGGGTATAAGCACTTGCAAGCAAGCAGTTATATTTTATTTTTGATAGCGCCCCTTAAGCACAATCACTAAAAGAATAGTTAGACTAACGTCCTACCATTCATTCTCTAGCATACACCCTAACATCCAATCTAAAACATATCACAAAATAAAAAAATATCAAACCATGCACCAACCTAACCTAAAGCTAGAAGTGATGACTTAGGCTAATGAGTTGCTTTGAAGGTTTATGGTATGCTTAGTTACTTTGGTTCAAATTTTCTAAATGAAGGACATGTTCTTAAGTTTCATTTAAGTTATTTAAGTGTTTTTATTATTTTTATTTCATATTTTTTAATTTGGTTTAGTGAACTTACAATTAATTACTAAGTTATGAAAGAGGGAAAGAGAGAACTTTTTCTTTCCTTCCTTAAATGATAGGTAAGTTCACATTTTAATTTTATTTAGGTGAATGTTTTGATTAAATATTTTAATTAATCCTAAATTTAGATAAACTCTAAACCAACCTATTCAAAAAGAAAGGCATTTAAAGATAAAATAAAATGAATCAAAATTCACATAACACACATTACTTCAATTCTTTCCCAACATTTATAACATGCATATGGATGGATCTATATCTACAAATGAGAATAGTTAACACACTTTATGATGCATGCTAAATAATTCATTTAATAAAATTTAGAAGTTGAATATGCATGATTTTCTTAAGAGAAAAGGTTTTCCTTATCCAAAATTTCACATACATGCATGAAAGTAAGAAAGGCATAAGTGAGTACAACATCATTGTTAACATGTAGGTACAAGACTTAGAACTTAAAAGCCTTGCAACCCTTGTCATAATATACCTTTATTAAATACAATATACATATAAAATGAAATGGAAAGGAAGATGTAAGTTGTTTAAAAGATTTTTTTTTTTTATTTATGCAATTTATCATGAGTGTAAGTAATCCTTCTTAGATGATGGCATAGGGATGGATAGGGTATATAATTAAGTAAGTGTTGGATTCTTTTCAAATGAACCCAACATCTTACCAATTCCTATTCAAAACTATGCTAACATAAGAAAGGAAGGAAATGCTACACTAAACAAGACTTTATAGTTTATCACATACAAGTTTATAATTAAGATATGAATAGCACACTTTCAGATTTGATATTTCATTTATAAGTTTTGAAAATATTTTGGATTTAGTTGTGATAATAGCCACTCATATTTACTTTTAACACATGCACATTTGAAATAAAGTAAATAATTTCATTTTAAAATTTGAAACGAAATTATGAATGCATGAATCACATGACATACAACTTAACATGTTGGGAAAGATTTAAAGCAATCAAAGCATGTAAACAAACTCACTTTACTTAAATCCTAAAGACATTCTTAAGGAATAAGAAAATTTAGAATAAATCAAAAAGAATTTCAAATGATTTTTGATTAGTTTGAAGTTTGATTTAGTTTTGAAAAGGTGAGGTGAGTTTGATGTTCCTAACCCATTCTCACACGTGTTTTGTATTTTTTTTAATTTTCAGATAATTAAATCCATTTTAAAGCATTGGTTAGATTAATATATAAATTAAGTGGCTTAATTAACCCTTACCTACCCCACCTTAGAAAAATTAACTAAGTAATTATGAGCCAATGAGATGACATAAAACCCAGTATTTAAATTTACAATGCACCTAATAATGATAAGACCTTACAATTTGATCATTAAAAGTTAATTAAGCAAGAGGTTTTAGCTAGTACTTTAAATACCCTTCATACTTATGAAAGGGTTTTAATTTCCTTAATTGAACTTTATTAACACAAGAATCTGCAAGGTAGATTAATTAAGTTGAATTTTAGAATTTTGAAAATTGATTAAAGGGATAATTAATGAGTTAACCCTTAATTGAGGAGATTAAGGAGAAAAGCGGTTTAGAAATAGCTTGGGAAATGCCCCAAAATTATTCTAAACCCTCACTTTGGATCTGAACTTAATCAAACTTAATCATAGGGAAAATCCACTAATTACACCTTAATTACCCTTAATTACATGAAAGGGGTAATTAAGGAATGAAATAAAAATTTTCCCAATTAAGCCCTCAATAAATCTCAAAAAAATTAGGGGAGGTAGAGATCATCCCCTAAAATGAGCCCTAGAAATTTGATTTTAATTGATGACTTAATTAAGGAGTAATTAGCTAATTAAGATTCCCAAAGAAACCTAAATTTAGAGAAAAGAGGAATTCAAAATCCATTGAAAATATTTTTAAAATATTCTAGATGAAATTATCTTTCCATAGCATTTTTTCTTATATTCTTCTAATTTTTCTATAGAGAGTTATAAATTTTAGAAGTTATAGGGATTAATTAGGAATTAATCAAATAAATAATAATGATTAATCAATGGCAATGATTAGTGATGGTCAACTCTTTACAGTGTGCAGGACCTACTTAAATGTCAATCGAAGGTGGCGCGCATGATCACTTATGGTTGATCAAGATGGGACGTGATATCTCCATGGTTTATAAAATGAATAACGGGTTTCTAAAATGTGGAATAATCTCAGTCGTCCATCCAAAACATGCGGATGGACTTCATCCACCAAAGCTCGGAAAGATGAGATCGTCCACCTTCTAGGCTTTGATTGAATTTGAGCTCGGTAAAAATTAGCCCACACCTTCATCATGAAATACCCAATACATCCAACAACTAAGATTCTATGAAATTAAAGTTCACTTCATAAAGGACCAACACATATGAGAATTAAGCTCAGAAAATCACTAACCTTGCCGGAGGTGATCACTGATGCTCGATTCCCTTGGAGGAGCTTCGTCTGGTTGAGATGAAGCCTTGCTAAAGCTTTGAGCACTTGAGATTGAGTGTAGAGCTCTATGGACCAACTCATCCTCAAGATCCTTGCAGCTTTGATTGAATTAAGCTCTTCCTTGCCTCTAGAACTTTAGAGAAAGCTTAGCCCAATTCGACTTAGCTCTTAGATCAAGTGTGCAGGAGGAATTAGAAGGAGATCGAGTGTGAATGAAGTTAGCTAATCACTCCACCTCCCCTATTTTGCACTGTGCAAAAGCAAAGAATGAGGAATTCAAATCCTCTCTAAATACCATGGGAAAGCTCTTTGATGATTCTTTAAGGATTTCTCAATTTGGTGAAGTCAAATTTCATAATTGAGTATATCTTATGGCAATGAAGCCGATATTAGTTGTCATTAGTGTGATTGAATCATGAGGAAAAATCAAGAGTTTGGCTTGATTTGAAAGTGATTTGGCTAAGTTCAAGATTTTGACTTGAAAGGCTTAGATTTAAATTTGAGTTGATTTGAGTTTGATTTTGGAATTAGTTTTGATTGTTTGAATTTATATTTTATTTATATATGTGAATATAAATGAGAATATAAATTGTTCATGAGAAAATTTCAAGAATTGGAAGTGTTTAAATCATTATTTGGGTTAAATCCATTAAAGGGATTTTAAAGGATTTAAGAAAATTTTTAATTTGAAATTTAATTTTTGAGTCGGATTTGATTGATTTATATTTATATTTCATTTATATATGAGAATATAAATAATTTTTGAGAAAATCCCAAGGGTTTGAAATGGTTTGATCAAAGTTTAAGTTAAATCCATTGAAGGGAATTTAATTGATTTAAGGGAATTTTAAGAATTTTAAATTTGGAATTTAATTCTTGAGTTGGATTTGATTGATTTATATTTATATTTCATTTATATATGAGAATATAAATGATAATATAAATAAGTTTTGAGAAAATCCTATGAATTTGAATAGGTTTGATCAAGGTTTAGGATTGATTTTGGCTAAGTCCTTTAATGAAAATTTAAAGGGACTTAAGAAAATTTTCATGAATTGATTTGGAATTTTAAGTTTAGTTGGATTGATTTAAATTTATATTTTATTATATATATGAATATAAATGAGGTATGAGAAAATCTCAAAGATTTGAATAGGTTTAGATCAAAATTTTGGTTAAGTCCTTAAGGGAAAATTAAGGACTTAGGCAAAATTTGGACTTAAGAACTTTGATGGATTTTGATCATGGGTTTCAATCATAAAGTTCAATCATGGAATTCAATCATATGGAGTTGATTTGAGTTTGGAGAAAATCAAATAGAATCGATTTGGAGTTTGACTTGAAAGAAGGAAAATGAGGAATGGTTTAAGCTAAGGGTGGGAAGTTTTCCTAACACCCCTAAGGCATGACTTATTCCTATGGCTAACTCTTTTAAGTCTTCTGGGGCTAGGTTGAGTGTCCATCTAACCACTATATGTGTCTTAAGACTAAGAAACTCTTAAAGTCTAAGAGGAATCCTATGCCTAAGATGGATCATTTCATAGCTAATATGTATCTTAAGAACACAGGATGATGGCCAGAAGAAAACCAATAGCGTGACAACTACATAGTATATATCATTCACTATCACAACTGATAGTTTAATGGTGCTCCACAGGAAATTTCATTTCCTTAATGAGTTAGTGGCTATTGTTGCCAAAAATTCTGATCGAGCATGTTCATCTCCGCTAGGATACTTTACTATTTCTGAGATGATTCTTCGTGCAGGATTGTGATTTCCTTTGGCTCCTGAATTGATTGAGATCTTTAAAATATGCAGTATAGCTTTATCACAATTTTTATTTTGAGCTTTAGTGATCATCATTGGTTTGATTGTCTTCTTTAGAGAATGCTTTAGTCTAAGATGTTTCTTAATAACACATGATGATGGCTAGAGTAAAACCAATAGCATAACAGCTACAGACGATATATCATCCACTATCACAGTTGATAGTTTAACAGTGCTCCACAGGAAATTTCATTTCCCTAATAAGTTGGTGGCTATTGTTGCCAAAAAGTCTGATTGAGCACGATCACCTCTGCCAGTATACTTTAATATTTCTGAGATGATTCTTCGTGTGAGACTACGATTCCCTTTGGCTCCTGAATTGATTGAGATCTTTAAATTAAGCGGTGTAGCTTTGTCATAAATTTCATTTTGAGCTTTAGTGATCACCGTTGGTTTGATTGTCTTCTTTAGAGAGCGTGGTGTTACTTTGAACATCAAATACTTGTGCCAAATGTGTAGATTCACATGTGATGCTTAGGGACGTGTTTATCTGATAAAAAATTGGATATAATTTTAGCACGGGATCCATAGAAATTGGTTTAATGGATTCTTTTGTGAAAATGAGTGGGCCTCCTGAGAGGAAGATTGAATGACCTTCCAGATCCATTACTGATTGAAGAGAATGAAATATTAATGACTCTTAATATTCCTGATGCAATAAGCTTGTAGCATGAGTTACGTCATATTGGCAAATATATAATTGAAGATAGAATGTTCAAGGTTAGCCTTTCCATTCAGGCAGTGGTGGTAGCAATATTTCTTTTTTAAAGAAAAAGAAGACATGTGCTGAAGTGACTATGTCAAATATTTACAAAGAAGATGTTCACCCTCAGGTGGCCTCTGAGAGTTTAGCTATCTCAACTCATAATGGGGGGGATTCATTTCTCGAAGCCGCATATTCCTGAAGAGGTGTTAAAGCACGTATGCACTAGACGTCAATGAGCAGATGAATTAGTACATTATCTTCTCCTTCTCTTTCTTTTCTTTTTTTCTTTTCTTTCTTCATGTAATATTTATGATTTTTTGATTGTAGGTAGCTCAAACATTAGGGTTGATGGCTCATTTGGGTGTCACTCTAAATGAGTGAAATACTAAATTTGTGAAGATAAAATATCTGCAAGACGAGTATGAGCGAAAGATGAGTGTTAAGGCCAAAGAAGTGGCAGCTCTGGAGGATCAGCTAACCGGGTCTAGAACTGAGCTAACAAACATGTCAACTTCTCTTTCTCCGGTCGAGGTGGAGCTGCACTGATGAGCTGATTAAGGTGAGGGCAGATACTCGCTAGAAAGAGAAAAGACTCTAGGCACTTGCAGTGGAGAAGAAAGCTCTTGAACTGGAGAAGAAAATATTACATGATCATCTTTATGAGAAGGAGATTATAATGTCAGAAGTTAAAGCAAATAAAATCTCCTTGAAGATAGTGGAAGACTTCAAGAACTCCCTAGCCTATCGATACTATCGAGGATCATGTCCAAGAAGCTCGTAATCATATTCTTGATGTTGAAGTGAAGGACTTGGAGCGCCAATGTTTGGAGGTTGGCTTTATCTGAGGATTCCTAAAAGGAATCTGCTTAGTACAACATAAAACTGGAGCTAGTACTGAGAATCTGTCTCCCAGCCAAGTATCTGATGACCCTTCACTAGATTCAGGAGATGAAGTGATTGAGAGTGAGTTTAAGGGAGCATCTTCCAATAGTGAGGAAGACATTGATATCATGTAGTATCACTTGAGGATGCATTTCTTTTCCTTTTATCTATGTATTATTATTTATTATTATTATTTTTTGTATCCAGAATTTTGATTCTTTCTTATATCATCATGTTAGTGCTGTCAATGACATTAAAATATTTTTGGGTGATTTGCTCTTATTTTGTTTTGACCTATCTAAGGTGATTGGTCGGAATATTATTCGACAATGATAACATGTACATATGAGATCATGGGAAGTCCACCAAGGACTTTTTGGCCTATCCTAGGTATCAATCAAAATATTATTGACATTCTACATGTATGGAAGAGGCCGTGGAATGTCCACCAAGGACCTTTTGACTTATCCTAGGTATTAGCCAAAGTGTTGCTTGACTTCTTACCTACATGGAAGAGGTCTGAATTTCCACCAAAGACTTTTTGACCTATCGTAGGCATTAGTAAAAGTGTTACTTGACATCTTACCTATATGAAAGAGGTCAGATCAAGTCCCCTTGGGATTGATCACGCCCCGACTGAGACACAACATGAGTTGTGCATTTCTCAAGTGGGAGGATTAAATGAAGGAGATGGTTTATATGCAATAAGATTGAAAGAAATTGTCATAAACTCATTACTCTGATAAAGTTGGTGATATCAATCATAAGATAATTTTAACAGAGATATGAGTTTGAAGAATAAATGATAAATGAGATAAAATAAAAGTTGCAATAATTATGCAGCAGGAATTACTGATAATATTTTTGGAGATTTTTAGTGTTCTGAGTTTGAGGTAAGGTTTTTCTCTCTGGATCCTTGAGCTTAAATATTCTTGGCTTGACCATAGCTATAACCACATAAGGGTCATCCTAAAGATGTGAGAGTTTATTGCGTTGAGGCCCTTTGCCCACAGCTTTAAGACTTCGCAGGATCAAGTCACCGACAGAGATGAGATGAGATTTCACTCTTCTATTGAAGTGACGAGCTACCCTTTGGTGGTAGGAAGCAATCCAAAATAGGGCCATGTCATGAGTTTTGGGGAGTAGGTCTAGGTTCTGTTGAAGTTTTTCTTCATTACTATCATGATCAAATGATTGAATTGTTGGACTTAAAATCCCGATATCTACTGGTATAATAGTTTATGTGCCGAAACACAAGTTATATGGTGTCTCACCAGTCGGAGTTCACGATATAGTGTGGTAAACTCAAAGAAAATCAAAGAGCTCCTCAACCCATTTCCCCTAGCCTTCTCAAGATACATTTTTAACCCTTTGAGTATAGTCCTGTTGGCAGCTTCAGTATGTCCATTAGTTTGAGGATGAGTCACAATCGTATGCAGTAGCTGAATGTAAAGATTTTTATAAAAAGATGTAAAGACTTTTCTAGTAAATTGGGTTCTATTATCGGTGATGATCTTTGCAGGAAGACCGAATTGACATATTATATTTTTCTGAACAAATTGTTTAGCATTTACCTCCGTGATTTTAGAGAGTGGTTCAGCTTCCACACATTTAGTAAAGTAGTCGATAGCTAAAATAATAAACTTTCATTGTCTTGATGCCACCGAGAAAGGTCACATGATATAAATTCTCCATTGAGCAAAAGGCCATGAGCTTTGAAGGGATGAGAGCTCTGTATGTGGTGAATGAGAGAGGTTAGAGTGCAACTGATAACTCGCACTTTTTTGTAAATTCCAATGCATCGTGCTTCATCGTGGGCCAATAGAACCCTTGCCTTATAATTTTAAGGGCTAGCACCCTTTCTCCTAGGTGTTCTCTACATATCTCCGAGTGAACCTCACTTAATGCATAATCGGCCTCTGATGGTGAGAGGTATTTAAGGTATGGCTTAGAAAAAGCTCATTTGTATAGTTCACCTCTGATAATAATAAAGTTTGTAGCTTGCCTTTGAAATTGAGTTGTAGTAATTGGGTCTTGGAAGGGTCCCTTCTTGTAGAAAAGATAGGATGGAGTCCATCCACGAAGGTTCTTTTGTCTCATTAATTGCTTGTATTATCCATGACCCTTGGATACTATGAAAATATATTTCCTCAACATGCCTTCTCTTAAATAGATCTCTAGTAGCAGAGGTTGCGAGCTTAGCGAGAGCATCGACTCGAGTATTCTTCTCTCATAGTATATGAATGATTTGATGTGTCTTGAAATGGGCAAGCAGTGACTTCACCAAGCTGAGGTATTATGTCAGCTGAGGATTATGATTATTAAAGTTTCCCTCAACTTGGGAGGTGACAAGCTGAGAGTCAGTGTGGATCATTAAGTTTTGAACTTCACAATCGATGGCAAGTCTCAACCCTGCGATGAGAGCCTCATATTCAGCCATATTATTGATTACAGGAAATTTTAGGCGAAGTCCATACTCTAAGGTATCCTGGGGAGAAATAAGTAAGATTCATGCTCTGACACTAGTATTTCCTGAAGCTCCATCAACATAGAGGGTCCATGGAGGAGATGAAAGGGGTGTAATAGATAGCTCATTTAGAGTAGGAGCGGTGCATTCCACTATAAAGTCTGCGAGTACTTGAGACTTTATATCTGGCCAGGGTAGGAAATGGATACCGAACTCTCCCAATTCTATAGAACATTTGATTAACCTCACAGATGTCTCTGGTTTCTGTAGAATGACCCTCAATGGTAAATGAATGTAAAAGCTGATGGTGTGAGCTTGGAAGTATGAACACAATTTTCACGCTGAGAAAACTAAAGCCAAAGCCATCTTATCTGCGAGTGGATAATGACTTTCTATATCAGAGAGAATTTTACTGACATAGTAAATTGGTCGTTGCATCGTATTTTTTTCTCGCACTAAAACTGAGCTTATCACGTGGGATGAGACTGCAAAATATAAGTATAACATCTCTCCTTGGATAGGCTTGGATAGTAAGGGTGGAGATGCTAAATATTCCCTTAGTTACTCAAAAGCATCCTGACATTCATCAGTCTACAGAAAATTATTATTTTTAGCTCTCTTTAGTATTTTAAAGAATGGCTAGTATTTATCCTCAGAATGGGCTAAGAAACGAGAAAAGACAGCAATTCGTCCATTCAAATATTGAACTTCTTTGATATTCTTCGAAGGAGTCATATCTCTGAGGGCTCTAATTTTCTCGGGATTAGCCTCAATCCCGTGGTGGGTGACCACGAACTCAAGAAATTTTTCCGACTTAACCCCAGAAGCACACTTGGTCGGGTTAAGTCACATGTTATAACATCAAAAAAAGATTAAAGCATATTTCTAAGTCAAAAATATATTGTGTTTCTTTCAAGCTTTTTACTAACATATCATCCACATATACCTCCATTATGCGGCCTAAGAGGTCTTTAAAAACTTTATTCATAAAGCATTGATAGATAGCACCAACATTTTTTAACCCGAACGACATAACTTGGTAACAATATAAATCTTTATATATTTCAAATGATATGGCTTCTTCATCTGTTGGGTCCATTTTTATTTGGTTGTAACCTAAGTAAGCATAAAAAAAACTGAGCATTTGATGCCCAAACGTAGCATCGACCAATTGATCAATTCGAGGGAGAGGAAAACTATCTTTCGGGCAAGCTTTATTGAGATCAGTGTAATCAATATATATTTTCCAAGTTCCATTTATTTTCTCAACCATGACAACATTTGCTAGCCATGTAAGGTAATGTACTTCTCGTATGAATCCCACTTCTAAGAGCTTGTTAACTTCTTGTTCAATAACTTGGAGGCGATCAGATGCAAAACTCTGCTTCTTTTGGATGATCAATTTGAATGTTAGATCAATCTTGAGGGAGTGCATGATCACATTGGAATTGACCCAAGCATATTTGTCAGACTCGAAGCTAAGATGTCTTAATTTTTTTGCAACAAGTTTATGTATTTTGCCCTATGTTTGTCTGAGAATAGAGATCCAACTTGCACTGTACGTAGAGGTTGGTCATCTGACAATGAAATAGGGAGCAAGTCTTCTACAGGTGAAGCTCTCTAGGATACTTCTTCATCTCAAAAATTAAAATTTTTGATGTTGAAGGTCACCGAAGGGCGTGATTGAGCTTGTCTGAGGTAACATGATTGTGTTATTTGTTAATTTTCACAGACCACTCCAACTCCAACAGGGGTTAAAAATTTTATCTTAAGATAAGATAATGAAGTAATGATACCAAAAATTGATTAGAGGGGCCTTTCGAAGATAGGATTATACGTCAAATATAACTTGACTACCATGAATTGAATTAAATGAGTTACTTGTCGAGGAAATTCTCCAAGGACAACAGGAAAGGTGATTGTCCCCTCTACTAGAACAGGGCAATTATCAAACCCATATAATGGTCCTGCAGCGGGTTAGAGTTTTTCCCTCACTAAGCCCATGCTAAGAAATATGGAGTAAAATAAGACATCAATAGAACTCCCATTATCAATCAAAATTATTTTAATATTATAGCATGAGTCATTGATCCCTACGTTGATGATAAGTGGATCTTGATGGGAAACTTAGACTCCTTCTAAGTCCGAGTCATTAAAAGTGATGGATGATCAATACGAGATTTCTTTAACTCTAGTTCTTCAGAGGTGGCAATGAGTACTTGATTAGATAACAGTGGTCCTCCTACAATTGTTTCAATTTCTCCAACTATCTGGCAACTATTTTGTTATTTCTGTGATGATTGTCCTGGATGCCTCCCAGTTGGAGTTATGTTTGCTTGAGTCAATTGATTCTTCACAAATCGACATAGATATCCTTGTTGAATGATCCTCTCATTTTCTTCTTTGAGTTATTTATACGCCTCAGTAGTATGTCCATGACTTTGATGGAAGTGATAATATTTCTCATGATTTCCTGAATTTGGTATCAGCGGATGTGGCCACTTGATGGTCTCTTCATCTTGAATGGCCATCAGGACATTAACATGAGATGTGTTCAGTGGTGTATATTCCTTTTCTGGTCGTGGTTCACGTCGTTGATGTGAGGGCCGTGGGGGGAGATCATGATTATCTTATAGCTTCTTTTGATGGGATTATCAGTCTATATTCCCTGGGGCACTCTTATATTTTCCTATAGATTATTCAAATTATTTACGATGGGCATTAATAACCTAATTGACAGAAATATGTGCTTCCACGTGATGAACCAAGTCGGCATATGAGTGGACTGTATCTCGCATTAGTGACGAGTAAAAAGGCCCAAGACAGATCCCTCCAAGAAAAACTCCTCTTAATAGTTCGTGGTTTACCTGTGTATTTGAGCTTCTAAGGAGAACCTCTAGAAGTACTTCTTAAGTGATTCACCCTCATTTTGACGAATGTTAAGAGATGAGAGGAATCTTTAATGATCCTCTAGTTTACAATGAACTGTTCTACAAAAATCTTGGAGAGTTCGTCAAAAGTATGGATGGATCCTCTTGGAAGGGAGTAGAACTAAGTGCGAGCTTGACCCTTGAGGGTAACTGAAAGGACCTGACAAAGTAGTGTGTCAGGAGCTCATTTGATATGCATGATAGTCCTGTAATGATTGATATGTTCATATGGGTCATTCGCCCCATCATAAGAGTCGATGCTCGAAATTTTGAACCTTACGGGAATAGAATGTTGAAGAATAACTTCAATCAGACTCCTGATAGCGATGAGAGGGAAGATGATTTCCACCTTTAAAATGAAATTCTTCTCACATTAAGCGGTGCAATTTTGCACGTATAGCATGACGAGTGGAGTCAACAGGACTAGAACGTGCCAAGTTACCGGCAATAATTGGTGGATTAGCATGCGGTTGAGCTGCAAGTGATGGATGAGTAGAATTAGCAGTGTCAAGGAGGTCACCATCACAGTCTGGAAGCATAGGAACTTATGTCTGATGGCATGAAGGCCCCGTATTAGTATTTTGACCTCCCCTGGCTAATGATCGATCTTGGGGGAGATGTGTTTACCGTAGTAGTGGCTGTCGTGTTTCTCGTAAAAGTCAGATTATCTCATTTTGAGACTCTTCCATTCGGCGCACATGATCTTCTAGAGAGATTCCTGTTGCACCTTCATCGATAGGGTCATGCCTATCAGGGGGAAGTGAGGCAGAAGCTTTGTGTCCTTGGTTCAAGGATTGATTTCGAGAGTGACGAGAGTTGGAGTGGGAGGCTCCGTTGTTGTGAGCATTGCGCCTATTGGCCATAATGCAGGTGTTCACAGAGATTGTGATTGTGGGGTTTGCTTCCCACAAATGGTGCTAAATTATTGCGTGCTAGAAAACTAGTTGCGGTAGAATAGAAGTTTACGTCTTAATTTTGTTGTGGAATCCATCACATACACAGATGTTTAAAGAATGAACAAGAAACTCCAAAATTTTTACGTGGAAAAACCCCTGAATATGGGGGGAAAAAATCACGGGGCCTAGCCTAGTAAAGATCTCCCACTATGTATCTTTCTCGGAGTACAAAATTTTCCCAATAACGGGATTACATAATTATATATAAGAAGGGATAACAATGGAATCAGACACAACAACATGTACCGTTTTGTAAATGATACATTGATGATGGAATAGCGGGTACCGATAGGACTACTGAGGGTGGTGATGACTAGCGAGATGGTCGATGGTTGCGGTGAGCGACCGTCGGTGGTGATGACGCACGGGTTGATGACATGATGATCGATGGTGGTCCGACGGCGGGCGACCGACGTGGTCAGCGACCGCACCCGTGCTACGGCGATGACCGTAGCGACGGCGGTCTACGGGATGACCGACGACGCATGACGGATAACGGAGACCTGGCTGGCGGTGATGACCGACGCAGTGATCGGATCGGCGGTGACGGGCGGCCACGGTGGTCGGCAACGCCGAGTGGATTATGTTTGAGTATTTTCAAACTTTAGAGCTCTCTCTTCTCTTTAGCTTGAGCTCCCTTCATATGAAGAATGAGGGGCTATTTATAGATTAGAGGGAGAACATTTCTATAAGTACATGCAAAATCCAAACTATACTTTTATATGATTACAACTCTTCGTTGCATCTCTCTCTTTTTCTTTCTTATCACTATATTTAACTAGATTTAATGTATTTTTCTTTTATAATGTTTCAACAATTTTTATAAAAAAGGAGAAGGAACATTTATATACATAGCATAGAGTTCTTATATATTTACATATCCAACTCCTAAGATTTCATATTTAAAAAAAAAACAAAATCTAAATCTACAATATTATATAAAAATAGCATTATTGTCAACTTTTTAAGATGAAGTACATCTTTTTTATCATAGGAAGAGTATAGATTTGGAAATACTATATTTAAGTGTTAAATATGTCAATACATAAGAATTATGCCTATCTATGTAAATTTATATTATATTTTCTCTCAGAAATAATATTTGTACGCTCGTTAGCATCCTTCATAGACAATTAACATTTGATCCAATAATATTATATAATAAAAAAAACTTAAGAGATTGATACGTCCGATTAAAATATAATGTTAAGTAAATCATCATTAGAGAAAAAGACTTAAGAAATGACAGTGAAATTATTCCCGTGCTTCTTCAAAATCAACCCTACTCCGATTAAGAAAATGAAAACGTATATTTTTTATTTTTTATATCTTTGCAATTAATAAAAGTATATATGTTAATTTATAATTTATTGATAGCGATTTATGAAATTGACATTCAATGATTCCGTGAATCATAATTCATGTATTGCTTCTATCAAGTTGGACTAACTCTTAAAACGGTCACTTTGATCAAAATTGGAATATTTACAAATTTATTTGTCTTATTCTTTTATTACATTAATGTAATTTATATAAAAATGATAAAAATATATATTAAAATTAAAAGACATCAAAAAATTCTATTAAAATATTTTGAAAACTCTTAGATATATTTTAATATTATAATATATAGATAATTAATATTATATTAATCATAATATAAATTTTTTGACAATGAAATCTGTTTAATTATTTTATAACTAATATTATTTTTAATATTTAAATAAAATTAAATTGATATTATGGATGAATTATATATATATATATATATATTAATTTTAAATAATTTATTTTTTATTTTGATGATAATTATTAGGCAAAATTTTTAAACTAAGCATTTTTAAAATCTTAATTAGTAAAATAAACTTAAAAAATTTTCTAAAATAGGCATAGTCTTGTGTTTAATAGCGAGTGGCGCAGCTGGCTAAAATATTTTTTTTTAAAAAAAGTAGAATTTACATACATATCACACAATTCTTATGTGTTTACATATCTAACATCACACTGCGTAAATATTTTTTTTATTTAAAAAAAGTGAATTTACATACATATCACACAATTCTTATGTATTTAAATATCTAACATCTAAAGTTAGATATTTACTTATCTAATATTTTTCTATGTTTAAAAAGGTACATTTCACTTTTAAAAAGTGAATAAAGTGATATTTTTGATGTGATATTGAAGATTAGGGTATTATATATGTAAAAATTAAAGTTTAGGTATTAGATATGTAAATATATAAGAATTGTGTGGTATGTATATAAATCTCCCAAAAAATATTAATTTTATAATTTTGCTTTAGGCCTCAACTTTAATTTATATTTTTTTTAATAAATATCTAAATTTTATATTTAAAATATATTTATTTTTATATCCATAAAAAGATAAATTTTATTAAAATTTAATAATATTTTTATATAAAATTAAAAAAAAGTATAATATTTATGTAAATATGAAATTTTTAATTTAAATATATAAAAATATAAGAATGAAGTTCTCTATTAGGCCAGGATATGTTTAAAAATATATAATAAATTTATAATTAAAAAAATTAATTTCAAATTTATATAAAGAATTTATACATATATATTATACATTGAAGCTAAATTTTTATATATATATATATATATATATATATATATATATAATATTTATACATTTTTAAGCTAAATATTTTATATAATATTGAAGCTAAATTTTATTATACATTTTTAAATGTATACTAGTCAAGAGAACTTCATTCTTATATTTTTATATATTTAAATTTAAAATTTCATATTTACATAAATATTATAATTTTTTTTAATTTTATATGAAAAAGATTATTAAATTTTAATAAAATTTATATTTTTATGTATATAAAAATAAATATATTTTAAATATAAAATTTAGATATTTATTATAAAGAAATAAATTAAAGTTGAGGTATGAGAGCAAAATTACAAAATTAATATTTTTGGGGGGATTTATATACATACAACATAATTTTTATGTATTTACATATCTAACACCTAAACTTCAATTTTTACATATATATAACACCCTAATTTTCAATATTACATCAAAAATATCACTTTATTCATTTTTTAAAAATAAAATATATCTTTTTAAGTATAAAAAAGTATTAGATTAATAAATATCTAATTTTAGACGTAAGATATGTAATTATATGAGAATTGTGATATGTATGTAAATTCTCTTTTTTTTTTAAAAAATATATTTTACTAAATACATAAAAATTGTATGATATATATATAAATTCCCCTTTAAAAAAAAATATTTTAGGCCTTAAACGGGGAACGCAGGCGACTATTTTTTTAAGCCTATTTTGCTAATTAATATTTAAAAGAGACTTAATTTAAAAATTTAGCATAATTGTTATCTTTAAAGACCGAAGGAGAGGTCTGAAGCCACGAGAACGTCGAGAAGTGTACGCCGAGGCGCAAATGAAGTCGTTGTCAACTTGCCCGCACCATATCGTCAAAGGGAGGACTTATCATCAAATTAACAAAATAGTATGAATAAATAAATAAGAATTTTTTTTCAGATTTGAAATATTATGGCTTAATTTTTAAAATAGGTTAATTAATAATCATAATTAGGTAATTGAACATCTAAAAAAATTAAAAAATAGCAGTCGCTCACGACCCGACCCGCCAAAAGAGCTTCATCATGAGCTCTCGCTTGTTATTTTTTTCTCCAGACGATCGGTCGTCGCAACTGTGGTCCGTCGCCGCCAAGACGCCGCCTGGCTAAGGAGGGTCGCCATAGGGTGCTGTGTATGAAGGAGTGAATCTCAAACATTTTCCGCAGGTAAATTTTACGAAATGAAAAAAATGTTAGATTTTACTTTGAATGTATTATTTTTATAGGAAATATGGGTTAGATCTGATTTAGTTGGTATTTTTAAGCTATGTAGTTTGATTTTTATAGGAAATATGTGTTAGATTTGATTTTGAATGTGTTATTTTTTTTTTGGGGTTAGTTGAATTAATGAGGTTATTTTTGTTTTATTAGTTTATGCCATATCTTCAATATGTATGATCTTTAGTTGGATTACATTCCTTTTGTGGTGAAAAATTTGATAAGATCAAAGTTTGATTAGTTTGTCGTGATATTTAGTTTATGAGAATTTATTTGTAATGTTTCATTAGTTTGTGCGTGATATTTGTTGATGAAAAATTTGTATGTGTGATATTTATATAAGAAATTTTAGTATAAATGACAATATGTTTGTGTGTGTTTATAGATCAAAGTTTATTTTGTGTTTATTTTTTTGTGGATTATATTAAATTTGTACAACAAAAGTTTGTAAGGTCACATTAGAGATGTGAAATAGAGTATAAAATTTGAATTATTAAATTTCAATAGGTAGTAGTGAGTTAGCCCCATCATTGTCTTTATCCCGATTTAAATTATGTAAATTCATCGAGATGAAGGAACGATGTTTTGTTATTATTAGTTAGAAATGAATTATCAGTATGTATAGTTCTTTACTATCGTGGTGAACTCAGAGTAAGACCATTTTATTCCAATATATGTGGTGGGAAAAATCTCACCAAATCCCACGACGGATTAATTTTGATGAATTACAGAAAAGAATAATGAGGTCGTTGAAATCCAAAGATTCAATTACATTAATTTGGTGGGTCGCTTTCCTATTGGTGCTGGATTTATCACACACATTAACGATGACGAAGTCTGTGAAGCTATAGTTAATGCACGTGTGCAACCTATTGTGATTTACGCTTAACAAAACAAATGTGGAGATAGGAGGTAAACAATGCAAGGGAATGTTGATAGTCAAACAAAGACTGAAAGTACATTACACCATCTTCTCAAGTGGAAATTCGGGGTCTACAAATAAGAGAACAAGATGATTATTTTGTCGGACAAGTTCTATGCTATGGGTGACCCGAAGGAGACGAACCATCTCGACGATGTTGGATATGAAATTATGCCTAGTGGAGATAGTAGTGATGATGACGAAGAGGATGATAGCGACCTAGAGAGAACAAATTTGAGGGCCAAAGAACCATCCCTCAGGGTTAGAGATTTGATTGTCGGTTATTCAAGTAGAACAAGTCACACTGAACAACACTTAATACATAACAATGACTATTTGCGTAGTGCCCAAACAACTAAAGAATGAGATGAGGATCTCACATTTGATGGCCTATTAGATAATTCAATCTTTGAGGAGGAGAGTTGCATTCCATATGAATTAGTTAAGGGTATCTGTTTTCATGACAAGAAATAGTTACAATTTGCTGTTCAGAGATGGTTTATCATAAATAATGTTGAGTATGTCATCTATGCTTCGAACAAATCAAAATTCACTGTGTTGTGCACCCATCATTCTGACCCTGGTAGATAATGTTTGTGGCGTTTACATGAAAGCTCAATTAAGAGTTTGGGTGGTGCATGGAGGATTGGTTCAATTGGGTCATCTCATACTTGTGCTCATTCAGTAGTTAATGCTTGTCATAAGCAATGTACATCAGAATTCATCAGTTATTTCATACAACCCGCAATCAGACGTCAGCTAGATCTAAAACCCAGGGAAATTGTAGGCCATATTGAGTCAAAATTCAATATTATAGTATCTTACATGAAGGCCTGGGATGCACGTAGGAAAGCAGTGAAGGCAATATTTGATAGTTGGGAGGAATCTTACGATGGGAAAATTCATGGTCAGATATGTTCATCTATGTTGTCAGATGTGGTCCACTCAATCAAACAGATTCCAACGATTGTTCTTTTGTTTGAACCTTCAATTATAGGTCAAGATATCGTCCAGACTGCATGCATGGCACCTTCCTTTTGGGTAAGTATAGAGGTACTCTACTTATTGCAGTTAGAATTGATGCAAATAATGGCTTGTTCCCATTAGCCTTTGCATTTGTAGAATCAGAGTGCATCGAGTCATGGGTATGGTTTCTGCACACATTATAAAATTTAATCCCACTAATGTCTACAAGAGGTGATCTCTACCTCATCTCAAATAGACATGCAGGTCTTGTTCGTGGCTGCAGAGAGATCTTTCCTTGGGCTGCACATCGCTTTTGTCTGCGCCATTTGAGGGAGAACTTTAAAAGAGCAGTAAGATAATTAGACATAGGTGATGTTGACTTTAGTCAAAAGATGTACGTTGCTGGGAATACTGATGATATTCAAATTTTTAAAAGGTACATGTTGGACATCAAGAATATTAAGCAAGAGGCATATGATTGGCTGGTCTCTAGGGACGTTAAGCAATGATCCCTAACTCATGATGAAGGTTATAGGTATGGTACAATGACAACAAATGCAACTAAGTGCTTCAACAGAGTGCTAAAAAGAGCACGTGGTTTACCAATTCAAGCCTTGATTACAGCAGTGTATTATAACATAGTGTCACTATTCATGAAACGGCTAGAATCAGTTACCACACTAGAAAGATAATAGGATACCTTGTTCTCCCTCTGCATTAAGACAACGTTGTAGGATAATGAACGAGAGGCAAGAAGAGTTCCTGAATCATGAGGATAAGCATGACTAAGTACCAAGTATTTGATGTCACAAGCAGAACCTTCAAGGTTGAACTAACTGAAAATAATGAATGTAGGTATTCATGCAGACAACCATAGTCTTACCACCTACAGTGTGCACATGTAATTGTTGTTCTGGAATAACGACGCCTAAGCCATGTGCAATTTGTCTCACCTTATTACAGCTTGCAAAACTACATTAAAACCCACCAAGGCGAATTTCATGTAATACCGGATCATGAAGAGTGGTCAGAATAATTCAGTGGTGGCACATACTCAAATTACAATCCTCCAAATGTCAGAAGAAAGTCTGGTCATCCTAGGTCAAACAGATATAAGAATTCAATGGACGAGAGCACTTCTAGAAGTTCAAGGATTTGTGGTGTGTATAAGACTGTTGGGCACAATAGGTCTATATGTCCTCAAACTAGATCAGGAGATTGTAATTTATTTTAATTTATGTTGGTTGTTAGTTATTTGTGTGTAAGACTCAGAGTACTAATTTCATTTCTAGATCGTGGATATTGTGATTTGTTTTAGTTTATGTGTTGGCTGTTACTTGTTATTTGGTTTAGTAAATATCATTTCATTAAATACAAGTTCAAATTGATGGTTGACATGCAAGCTTCTTTAATTTGATGTTCTATCTACAAGTAAATTGCTTAGCTCTAAATGCTTTCGTTATTGTGTCTCTCAATTTATACTTCTTTATTCAATTGTTAGTTGCTAAATTTATAATAGGGAAGATGTCTGATGATGATGCTCCTCATCCCCCACATAGGAGGAGGCACAGCAGGGAGACAGCAGACTATGGCCACCCCAAGTACACCCCAAAGATACCGCTACAGCACGTAGTCGAAAGCATCCCGATATGGTAAAGGGTTTTCTTAGAGTTTGGTTTGTGGAGACTTTGTTAATATACCGACGCATTATAATCATAATTCATTTGATCGCGTTTGTTTGAGGTCGCCGCGATTTACCGATGATTAGAATGACCCGTAACCGCCTCTAGATTTATGGATGCCTTCGAAGTTACCACTCAGGTTCGTCTCGATGCGTGATATTAAGCTTGATCATCACTTACCGATAACGCTCAGAAGATCGGTGTCCTCGACGAATACCTTCCACTCGGCCACCGAGAGATGACTCTGCGATGTGGAGATGATTCTGTGCATTCGATGGCCCACCCACATCGATCGACAAAGACCGCTGGCGGAAACGGTGGGCTTCCGCTGTTTCGACGAGTTGATTGAGCACATCCGTAACCGCACGCCATTTACCGCGATCCGCCCATCCACATGTGACATCGAGTTTTGCATGGACACTCATGCACGCATTTGTATACCTTTACGATGGCTATGATGGACATACCACCGCTGACTGCATCTAGATCTACAAAATCCCCGCTCACTATGCATGTCGAGCCTACATATTATTTGCTATTGATCGCTTCTTCTACCGTATACTTCGTGCCTCGAGGTTCATTTGCGATTCCGCCATTACTGAGGATATCACATTTGTGGGTGTCGTTCACGGCTCGCCATCTATACAAGGAATTACATGAAGCAACCAAACCAAAGCGCACGAACATGGTCGGAAGTGTTCATTTACTGCAGGAGCACACTCATGTGAGAGACTACGTTGCGTGTTCAATCTACGACATTGGGCTTAGCGTTGGTTTTTGGAATGAAGGATATGTTGGAAATACCATTATCCAATATCGAGTCTATAGGGATGAGTGGATGGACTTATAGAGTGGTATCAATTGATGTAATATTATTTGGTAACTCATTATGATCTTGTGAAATAATAACTTATGTTTTATTTGCAGGTCATCTGGGAGCCATATGGACATCAGATTCGCTTGCGTGTCACGGAGATATGTTTACAAGGAGAGGAGATATGGCTAGCTAAAGTACTACTGATATGTTGGAAGAGGGTAGAGGTAAGCCGATCATGTACTCAGCGATTGCATCTCCATCGGTGATGTAGCCCGATAGATCCATCATTCATGCGGGCCGATGGATGAGGAAAGCGATGTTGATTGGGTTGAATACCACCACTCCTTCATTGCATGGGAGCACCAGCGTGACTTGATTGTCATTGATTCGCCGATCCGGAGCCGATCAACCGCTATATGAGGTGGTATCGTTCACCATCACTTTACATGCTGAGACCGACAGTACCTCCTGACACATATTACCCCCGAGCACCGGAACGTTTGATGGTTAGTATGTATGCAAAGTATTATAATTTGTTTTTCCTATTAATAATGAAATCGTGATCTAAAACTTCTATATGCGACGAGCACATCTTCGAGGATATATTTTATTATTTCGGGATGAAGATACATAATTTGAAATCTTTCAACGATTATGAAGAGCTGGTGGACGAAAATATGCATATCTCGACACTGATCTGAGGATATAGACATACCGAACGCCACGCATGTATGCGATCGTTCGTCGATGGATGTGGGGCCATCCGACACCA
The DNA here is from genome assembly GCA_021442155.1 of Cymbidium sinense. Classification (NCBI taxonomy): domain Eukaryota; kingdom Viridiplantae; phylum Streptophyta; class Magnoliopsida; order Asparagales; family Orchidaceae; genus Cymbidium; species Cymbidium sinense. The sequence continues at coordinate 238,772 of JAKCPB010000303.1, read as the reverse complement.
ATGGGCAATAATCTGCGTCATTTTACCCGGTTCATATCGAGGCAATGTGGTCTAGATGCACTTATGGCACGCAGATAGTCCGGTAGAATATGGACCACCACCATTCCATATGACATATACGGAGTATACCATGGGTATTCTTTTCTGCAGTCGGATTTACCTCATGTTACCGGACTTAGGTATTATGATAACCGTCGGCGGTGGAGGAAGAGGAGGACCATCAATCACATCTGATGACGACTCGACATTACACTCGGGTAGTAATGCAATTCCATCATGTAGGCATCGCCAAAGATAGATGTGTTATATTTCTTATATAAAGCATTATGCTCTTTTTTTTTATTTATTATCCTATTCATGTACTTCTTATTGTATTATCCCGATGTACTTTATTATTTGTATATTTTGATTAAATCAAATGCGAAGATGAGAGATTCGAGAATTGCGTAAAGATTCAAACTCAATTTTATATAGAATATAATGAGAGTGTTTGATATTATCAAAAATAATATATTCAACTTGAAGTGTTTGTAAAATCAGCGGCTCATCGAGATTCGAAAGTTGTCTACATAAAAGTTGTCGAAATTTTTATTATCTTTCCAACGATATCAAGCCAAAACCCGATACCTAATGAGCCTGATATGGCCAAAAAAACGAGCGCTGCATCAATATCTTGACTTTTTGTAACTTCAGAAGTCGCACATTTCTACACACTGCGGCTCACAGGATGAGATTCGTCAAAAGTTGCTAACATAAAAGTTGTAGAATTTTTCATTATCTTTCCAACGATATTATTAAACACGAAAATCGACATCTGTTGAGTCGATCACTATAAAATGTACTATTTAATTCTTTTAAAAAAAAAATTAAAGGAGGTCAGATGGACGATTTGGGCGTCAGTCATGTCATCATCTAAGAGGCGATTATTTTAAAATTTTTTTTAAATACCTAATCACCTAATTATGATTATTAATTGACCTATTTTAAAAATTAAGCCAAATATTATCATATTAGAGAGTTACAAACATAAATAGAGGGTCGGTGCAGAAAAAGGGAGCATTGCGAAGCTGAGTTTTGGAGTGAACGAGGAAACCCTAAATTCTTATTCTTGATTTCCTCAAGTCGGGTCATTTGATAGGTTGGATCTTACTTTCTATTAGGGTTTTCATTTTGGTTATTCAAAGTCTTTGAGCAGAATCAACTGCGTTTCGATTTCTTTCTTTATAGATCGTTTACGTGATGTTTTTTTAATGGGATCGAGTTCTCATGGGAGAGTGTAAATTTTGAACCTTTACTTTGTAGATCTCAGATGACTTTGAGGACTATTTATTGGCTTCCGTGTTTGGCGAGGAACTTTGGTTTTTGTTCTTGTTTCTTTGGTCGTTTTTCATTTTGGAGGCTGGAATGTTCCAAACTTATAATTGAGATATTCCCTTCTTTTTCTTTTGCCATTTTTTTATCAATGGATTGGATTTATTTTAAATAAGATTTAATAAATTCAGTACATCCGAATTTAATAAATTCTGAGCCGTTAAATCTTGAAAAATATTTGATAATAGCAACAGGCTTCACAGGCTGAAGTCTCTAGCAAGAGGCTGAAGTTGTCATAAGCAAGAGGCTTCAATGTCCACGCCGGCTCAGTCTGCCGGCACCGCCGATTCGCCGTTGCCACAAGCGACGGAATCGCCGGAGACGGTAGATACCCCAACACCCATTATTTTCCTTCCCCTTTCTCCTGGAAATGCAAACACCTGCATTAAGGTCGGCTGCGGATCAGTGTTTTGGAGGTCCAGTAGACCCATAGATCGGGTCAGATCGGGCCTATGGAGGAGAGCCATGGCCTTGTGGCCCGGTGGCTCAGGCAAAAGAGAGAAGCGCACGGAATTGAGGTTATCGATGCAATTAATGGGATTATATGAGTTTATGGGGGAACTGGGCAGTTTGGCAGTGCCAGCTAAGAGCGCGAAATTTGACGTAAGAAATTTATTATTATTATTATTACAGTTGGTATGGTTTAGGGAGAGGCGTCGCTGCTGAAAACGGAAGCGTAACCGAATTAGATGAATCTCTGGACCTCCTTAATAATAAAAAGAATGCGAGGTATTTTTTAAAAAAATTATTTATATAACACTCAAAATTATATGACTATAAAGTCTATCAATTATAATTTAAATATTATACCTATAGTATCTAAAATAATATAATTCTTCTCTTTTTTTTTTGAAATGAGTATCTACTTAATATTTTACTTATCTTTGTGAGTGGGGATGTGATTGTGATTGCTTACGATCAGCCATACTTATTTTTACTTTTCACTATTACTTATATAGGTCTTTCATCTTGAGAGGAATTGAATTGGTGAGATTCGCCCACCAAGCTAAGAAAGACGATGGGTATAATTCTCCTCTTAGTGACCTCTCATGACAGTACCAGGCCATGAGGCCACCAATCTCATCATTATATTATTAGCCGTCCGTCAATCTTACCACTGTCTAAAATTTCAATCGCCGCATCACTAACGCCCACGAGCTCATTTTCCTATCTCAACTCCCTAAGCAACAAAGATCTTGCAAGCTTGCCGCTTTTATCTCATCTTCCTCGGCAATGAAGAGCTCGCACTCAAGGCCTAAGAGTTTGTAGAGGAGGAGGGCATTGGTGGGTTCAATTTGAGCGATTAGGCATCAACTGGTCAAGCATGATGAAGTCTTATGTAGCTCCTGCGTTTGGGCATTGGCAGGCCAAACAACCACGAAATATAATAGATCTCATACGCTAAGGCATATATGGGACTAGTGATATAAATAAGTTTTGAACTAAAGATGACAAGCTTACAAGGGAGGGCATTGACAGATCAGGCGCTACGTCTAGAGGGTTCAATTAACAAAATTGATAAATTTTAAGTATCATATATGTAAATCCCTTTTTAATAAAGTTTAGAATAAAAAAATATTTGGGATTAAATATAGTTGTATGAGCGGAATTTCATTACCAAAGTTTTAACATTGCACTTTGTATAATTATTATTAGAGAGAGTTGTACAAAACTTTCATATATTTAAAAAAAATATATGAACAATTAATCCTAGAGAGAGAGAGAGAGAGAGAGAGAGAGAGAGAGAGGGAAACAAGAATGGCTCACATCTCGCTAACAAAAGAAAAGAGGATTTAGGATTTGGATGGACGATACCTTACTTCAGGACCCATTGATAGATTACTGATAAATTTTTCATTGTAAATATTTATCACGAAAAAAATTATCAATAATTACTTAGAATCTATCTATGATTTATGAAAAAAAAAATCTTTTGTAATTAGCGACCAAAATTGTCATGAAATTTTTTATTGATAGTAGCTTATCTTTTCTATATAAATTTTCTTATTATCTATCTTAGCATCATCTAGAATCTTCTAAATAATTATTAGAGAGTCATATAGACCTTTTCAATAATCACTTTACTTAGGTGGAGAAGCTAGCTCCTCTTGACCATTTCAATATTTTTCTTCTTCAATAAAGGCATCTTCATTGTAACATAACCAAGCTTAGTGTAACTATATGCTTCACCACCTCTATGTATTTTCCTTCAAAGCTCATTAGCCATTGTGGGATTAAACAAATGTTTAAATTCCTTAATCTTTGGAGAAAGTAAGGGTCAAAGATACCCTTAAAGCAATATGATGTTATAAAGAACTAGAAAAATATATTTTAAAAATTACAATATAAATTGCATTTATAGCTATAATCACAAACATATCATTCATATGTCAAAGATATAAGAGTTATGTAGAGTTAATACTTAAGATCAAATATATGACTCCTCTGATGAATAGGTTTCTTGGAGCTTTCATTCTCATCACTTTCTTGCCTTCTCAATAGGCATAAGAGAAACAAAGAATTGATGTGCACTCATATTCATTTGGGCTAATTTAATTAGGTTCATCATTAAAATCTGCTGCGTGCTAGAAAGTCAGTTACGGTAGAATAAAAGTTCACGTCTTGGCCTTGTTGTGAAATCCAGCACACACATATATTTGAAGAGTGAACAAGAAATTTTAGGATTTTTATGTGGAAAATTATAGAAAGAGGGAAAAAAATCACGCAGCTAACAGTAAAATCTTACTATATATCTTGAGTACAAAGTTTAAGTTTTTTTTGATAACGAGATTACAATTGTATGTGAAAACGACAAAATTCGTGATTATGATTATAGCTTGGTATAGTTGTTGGCTGTCAGCGATAGTGGCAGTGGTGTGGCCATGATACCAGCCCGGTTCTTGGCAAACAGTGATAATAGCAATGCGGTAATACGGCAGTGGTTAATATGATCGATAATCGGATGGTGGCCGTATGGCGGCTGGCAGTCGCGTCAGCGTCAGCAGTGGTGTGCGGTAGCCGCGATGGTGGTTAGCGGTGGTTAGCAGTGGGTGAAACGCAGCGGTGCCGATGGTTGCAGCGGTAGCGGTGGTGGCCGCGGTGGTCGGCACATCGGTGGTAACGATTATACTTGGAGGATCTTCAAGTCTTAGAGCTCTCTCTTCTCTTTGCTTGCTCTCTGTGAAGAATGAGGGTATTTATAGATTAGAGGAATGCATTTTATAAATACGTGCAAAATTCAAACCACTCTATCGAACGACTCAAAATGATTCTCTTGATCATCTGATGTATTTTAAGTATTTGAATGCTCAAATGGACTTAGAATTAGGAGATATTGGGCTTATTAGATCGCCGCTTCGATTTGCTTATAAACACTTATCTAGATTCATTGATATCGTAAAATTTTTTAATTATATTTTATGCTTGATCGGTTAGTCAATCATCTATTGCTTCAAGATTCGTCTTTTAGTGAAATTTTGTGACATATCGTTCTATTTTTTTGGATGACATTATCTCTATCGTCCAAAAATATATGTCAAATAATTGAAAATAACAAATTCTTCAATAAAATTTATAGGTTTATTAATTTACGTCACATATAGTTTGAGAGAATAGATCTTCATGGGTCTGAGACTTTAATCGCAGCGGGTCGGAGGTGCGTCTTGCTTCGTGGGCAAATGCGAGACCGAGACACTTGCAGTGCTGCGCCCGGCAGAAGTCAGGTGCTCTAAACGCAGCACCGATGAGCATTTTTTTTCCATTTTTTTTATTTTCTTCAATTTTTTTTCGATTTTCTTTAGCTTTTATTTATTTATTCACTTTTTGCACCTATAGTGGATCTATAAATACCCCCAGGGTCAAATAAGGAGACACAATTCTCATATATTTTAGTGTTCTTTTGCGTTGGATGAGAAATTATCTAGTAGAAGTTTAGGGGTTAAGGGTAATAATAATTTTTTTTTCTTTTGTCAGCGAAGCTCTGAGCTTCTTGTTAAGAGAAGGTCATTTGCTTTGCAGATTAAGACCCGTAGTTCATACGACGAGGCTCCAGTTTTTCCTCGAGAGAGGCGTCAACTGTCATCGTCGGACCAACCGAGTTTGGAGGCAATCAAGACCCATATTTCATACAACGAGGCTCTGATTTTCCCTCAAGAGAGGTGTCAACTGTTCTCGTCGGACCGAATGGATTTGAAGGCGATCAAGACCCGTAGTTTATACGGAGAGGCTCCGATTTTCCCTCGAGAGAGGTGTCAACTATTCTTATCGGACCAACCGAGTTTGGAGGCGATCAAGGCTCGTAGTTCATATGGCGATACTCTGATTTTCCATCGAGAGAGGTGTCAACTGTCATTGTTAGACCGACCGGGTTTAAAGGCGATCAAGACCCGCATTTTCTACTTTTTCTTGTAGGAAATTGAATTTTTTGAATTTTCAATGGATGGTTCAGCAGTTGATAACTGCCAAGATGGCGGGGAAGTGTCAATTAAGAACCATCCCTCAAAAAATTTAGAAAATCTGACAGGTAATTTCATAGTATCATTAGAGAGAAATAATTTTTTTTGTGATCTTATATGTATGCATATATTTTTCGTCATTTCATATGCGAAAAATTTTATCCAAAACTATTCGTGAGTCATGAAAGGATATGCCCAAGTATTGGGGTTAGTGAGTTGCTTCACACAGTTCTTAGAGCTTTATCTTTCTCTCCTCTTTTTTGTTTTATATTTATTATGTAATTTCGCAGGAAGATGACCGGAAGAAAACTAATAGCGTGATAGCTATAGACGATATATCATTCACTATCACAGCTGACAGTTTAATGGTGCTCCATAAAAAAATTTATTTCCTAAATGAGTTGGTGGCTATTGTTGCCAAAATATCTGATCGGGCACATTCTTCTCTGCAAGGATACTTTACTATTTTTGAGATGATTCTTCGTGCGAGACTGCGATTCCCTTTGACTCTTAAATTGATTGAGGTTTTTAAAATATGCGGTGTATTTTTATCATAATTTTTATTTTGAGCTTTACTAATCATCGTTGGTTTGACTGTCTTCTTTAGATAGCATGATGCGACTTTGAACATCAAGTATTTGTGCCGAATGTGTAGGTTCACATGTGATGCTTAAGAACATGTTTCATATTGAGGTATAGAGAATTTGATAGAATTTTCAGCACTGGATCTATCTAGAAGTTGGTCTAATGGGTCTTTTTTGTAAAAAATGAGTGGCCTCCCTGAGATATGGAAGATTGAATGACCTTCCAGATCCATTATTGATTGAAGAGAATGAAATTTTAACAATGCTCAATATTCTTGATATAGGAGGCTTTCAGCACGAGTTACGTCGCATTGACAAGTATATAATTAAAGATATAATGTTCAATGTTAGCTTTTCCATTCAAGCAAGGAGATCTCATGCTTTTCCGCTGAAGAGATCAAGTAAAGGTGATGAAAAATCTCCTCATATTCAGAATATTCTTTCAAGAAGCTTGTTACGAAATCATGGTGACAATAATGCTTCTTCTTTAAAGAAAAAGAAGATATGTGCCGAAGTAACTATGTTAAATATTTGCAAAGAAGATGTTCTCCCTCAGTTAGCCTCTGAGAGTTTAGCTATCTCAACTCATAATGGATTCATTTCTTGAAGTCTATTCCGAAGAGGTGTTAAAAGCATACCTGGGCGTCAACGGCGAGGCAATTAGCTATCTCGGTTGGCCTAGTTTATTATCTCAACTCATAATGGGGATTCATTTCTTTTATTAAGAGGTGTTTTTCAATTTATCTCGGTTGGCCTGAGTTTAGCTATCTCATTTAATGATTCATTTCTTGAAGGATATTAAGAGGTATTAAAGCACGTATCGTCACATTAATGTTATTTTGTTTCTCATTTTTTTATTTCCTTTTTTTCTTCATGTAATATTTATGATGTTTTGATTATAGATAAAAATATTGAGCTTATGACTGGGTATCACTCTAAATAGTGGAAGAAGTGAAGGTAAAATACTTGCAGGCAAAAGTGATGAGTCTTAAGGCCAAAGATGTGGAGGTTCGGAGGATCAACAGGGTGTATCAGCAACATGTCAACTTCTCTTTCTCTCCAGTGTTAGGAGGTGGAGCATATTCGTGATGAGCTGATTGAGGTGAGGACAGAGACTCGCTAGAAAGAGAAAAGACTCAAGATATTGCATGGAGAAGAAGACTTTTGAATTAGAGAAGAAAGTATTACAAGACCTTCTTTTGAGAAGAAGCTTATAATGTCAAAAGTGAAAACAAATGAAGTCTCATTGAAGGTAGTGGAAGACTTTAAGAACTCTCTAGTTTATCGCGATGCTATCGATGATCATATCTAAGAAGCTCGTAATCATATTTTTGATATTGAAGTGAAGGACTTGGAGCGCTAATGTTTGAAAGAAGGCTTCATCCGAGGATTCCAAAGGAATCTGCTTAGTACATCACAAAATTAGGGCTAGTATTGAGAATCTGTCTCCCAGCCAAGTATCTAAAGACCCTTCGCCGGATTTAGGAGATGAAGGGGTTGAGAGTGAGTTTAAGGGAGCATTTTTCAATGGTGAGGAGGATGTTGATATAATGTAGTATCACTTGAGGATGCATTTCCTTTCCTTTTATCTATGTATTGTAATTTATTATTATTATTATTATATTTTTTGTATCCATAATTTTGATTTTTTTTCTTATATCATCATGTTAGAGCTATCAATGATATTAGTAAACTAAAATTTTTGGGTGATTTGCTCTCATTTTATTTTGACCTATCCGAGGTGATTGGTGAATGTCACACTAACTTATGCGGAAGAGGTGTGAGAAGTCCACCAAGGACTTTTGACCTATCTGGTATTAGTCAAAATATTATTTGACGTCTTACTTGTGTGGAAGAGGCCATGGAATGTCCACCAAAGATTTTTTGACCTATCCTGGGTATTAGTCAAAGTGTTACTTGACTTCTTACCTGTATGGAAGAGGTTAGATCAAATCCCTTTGGGATTGATCATACCCCGATTGAGACACATTGTGAGTTGTTCATTCCTCAAGTGGGAGGATTAAATGAAGAAGATCGTTTATATGTAACAAGCTTGAAAGAAAAAGCCATAAACTCATTACTTTGATAAGGTTGGTGATACAATATTATCATACGATAACTTAACAAAGATATGAGTTGAAGAGAAAATGACAAACGAGATAAAATAAAAGTTGTAATATTTATGTAGTAGGAATTACTATAATACTTTCAGAGATTTTCCGTATTTCAAATTCGAGGTAATATTATTCCTCTGGATCTTTGAGCTTAAATGTTTCTGGCTTGACTATAGCTGTAATCACATAAGAGTCATCCTAAAGAGGTGAGAGCTTATTCCATGGAGGGCCTTTGCCAGCCAGACTTCAGATCAAGTCATAGAGATGGGACAAGGTTTCACTCTTACATTGAAGTGACTACCATTTTGGTAGAAGCAAAGTAGGCCATATCACAAGTTTTGGGGAGTAAGTTCAAATTTTGCCGGAGTTTTTCTTCAATACTATATGATTGAATGATTGAACTCTTGGACTTGGAATCTCAATATCTACTGGTATAATAGCTTCTGTGTCGAAACACAAATTATATGATGTCTCACCAGTCGGAGTTCGCAATGTAGTGCGGTAAACCCAAAAAATATTAGAGAGCTCCTCAACCCATTGCCCCCAGCCTTCTCGAGGCGCCTTTTTAACCTGTTGAGTATAGTCCTATCAGTAGCTTCAGTCTATCCATTAATTTGAGGATGAGCTATATCCGTATGCAGCAGCTGAATGTGAAGATCTTCACAAAACGACATAAAACTTTTCTAGTAAATTGAGTTCCATTCTTGGTGATGATCTTTGCAGGAAGATCAAATCGACATATTATATTTTTTTAAACAAAATTTTCAGCATTTGCCTTCGTGATTTTAGCGAGTGGTTTAGCCTCCACCCATTTAGTGAAGTAGTCGAGAGCTAAAATGATAAATTTTTGTTGCCCGATGCTACTGGAAAAGTTCCCATGTTATCAATTCCCCATTAAGCAAAATGCCATGGGCTTTGAAGGGATGAGAGCTTTGCATGTGGTGTATGAGAGAGATTAGAATGCAATTAACAACTCGCACATTTTTTTGTGAAATCCAAGACGTCTTGCCTCATTGTAGGCCAATAGAACCATCACATCATAATTTTAAGGGCTAGCGCCCTTCCTCCTAGGTGTTCTCTGTATATCCGAGAGTGAACCTCTCTTAATGCATAATCGGTCTCTCTGATGGTGAGAAGCATTTAAGGAGTGACCCAGAAAAAGCTCGTTTGTATAGTTCACCTCTGATAATAATAAAGTTTACAGCTTATGTTCGGAGATGAGTTGTTGTAGTTGGATCTTCAGGAAGGGTCCCTTCTTGTAGAAAGGATAGAATGGGGTCCATCCAAGGTTCCTTAGCCTCATTGTATTACACATGACCTTTGGATACTAGGAAAATATATTTTCTCAACACACCTTCTCTTAAATAGTTCTCCAATAGTAGAGGTAGCGAGCTTAGTGAGAGCATCAACTCGAGTATTCTTCTCTCGAAGTATGTGAATATGATGAAGTGACCTCATGATATGCGAAGCGGCAATTGAGATTGTGGATCATTAAAGTTTATCTTCACAAGTCAGTAGATCATTAAATTTCTACCTGCGAAGAGCCATATTATTGCCATATTATTAGAAATTTTTGGCCAGTCCTAAAATCTTGTTGAAAATAAGATTCCTCTCACACCAACATTTCTGAAGTTGCATCAACATAGAGGGTCCATTGAGGGGATGAAAATGGTGTAATAGATAGCTCATTTGGAGTAGGACGGCTACTATATAAAGTATGCGAGTACTTGAGACTTTATGTCTAGCCTGGGTAGAAAATGAATATTAAACTTTTCCAATTCTATGAACCATTTGATTAACCTTTCAGATGCCTCTGGTTTTTGTAGAATGATCCTCAATGGTAAATGGGTATAAACACCAATGGTGTGAGCTTAGAAGTATGAGTAATTTTTGTGCTGAGAAAACTAAAGCCAAAGCCATCTTGTCTACTAGTGGATAACGACTTTCTATATCAGAGAGAATTTTGCTAACATAGTAAATTGGTTGTATCGCATTTTTCTCTCGCACTAAAATTGAGCTTATTGCGTGGAAGATATTGCAAGATATGAGTATAACATCTCTTCTTGGATAGTAAGGGTGGAGATGCTAATATTCTCTTAGTTGCTCAAAAGCATCTTGACATTCATCAGTCTACTGAAAATTATTATTTTTAGCTCCTTTTAATATTTTAAAGAATGATAAGTATTTATCTCGAGAATGGGCTAAGAAGCGAGATAAGATAACAATTCATCCATTCAATCGTTGAACTTCTTGATATTTTTTGGAGGAGCCATATCTCTGAGCGCTCTGATTTTTTTGGGATTAACTTCAATCCTGCAGTGGGTGACCATGAACTCAAGAAATTTTTTCAATGTAACCCCAAAAGCACACTTGGTTGGGTTGAGTCGCATGTTATAACGTCGAAGAAGGTTAAAGCATATTTCTAAGTTAGAAATATATTGTGATTCTTCTAAATTTTTTACTAACATGTCATTAGGTGTAGTAGAGTTTGAGCAAGCCCAGAGCAGCAGCCAGTCATACATGTCATCAACATATATCTCCATTGTGTGGCATTATAGGTCTTTAAAAATTTTATTCATAAGCCGTTGATAGGTAGCACCGGCATTTTTTAATCCGAATAATATAACTTGGTAACAACATAAACCTTTATATGTTTGAAAAGATGTGGCTTCTTCATCCGTCGGGTCTATTGTTATTTAGTTGTAACCCGAGTAAGCATCTAAAAATCGAGCATTTGATACCCAGATGTAGCATCAACCAATTGATCAATTTGGGGGAGGAGAAAATTATCTTTCAGGTAAGTTTTGTTGAGATCAGTGTAATCAATACACATTCTCCAAGTTTCATTTGCTTTCTTAACCTTGACAACATTTGCATGTATGTAATATACTTATGAATCCGCTTCAAGAACTTGTTAACTTTTTGTTCAATAGCTTGGAGGCGATCAGGTGCAAAACTCTGCTTCTTTTGAATGACCGGTTTGAATGTTGGATCAATCTTGAGGGAGTGCATGATCATATTGGGGTCGACCTCAGGCATATCTGTCGGACTCCAAGCAAAGATGTCTTGATTTTTGTAAATAAGTCATGTATTTTACTCTCATCCGAGAGAGATCCGACTTGCACTGTTCATAAAAGTTGGTCATCTGATAATGAAACAAGGAACAAATCTTCTACATGTGAAGTCATCTGGGTACTTCTTCATCTCGAAAATTAAAATCATCAATGTTGAAGGTCACCGAAGGGCATGATTGAGCTTGTCTGAGGTAACATGATTGTGCTATTTGTTGATTTCTACAGACCACTTCAACCCCAACGGGGGTTGGAAATTTCATCTCAAGATGAAATACTAAGTAATAGCACTAAAGATTGATTGGAGGGGCCTTCCGAAGATAGCGTTATATGCTGAATTTGACTTGACCACTATGAATTGAATTGCATGAGTCACTTGTCGAGAAAATTCTCTGAGGACAACAAAAAGGGTGATTGCCCCTCCACTCGCACAAGGCGATTATCAAACCCATATAATGGTCTTGCAGCGGTCGGAGCTTTTCCTTAATCAGGTCCATGCTAAAAAATATGGAATAAAATAAAACATCGACAGAACTCCCGTTATCAATTAAAATTCTCTTAATATTATAACATGGGTCACCGATCCACACATACATGTGGATCTGCGAACTTGGACTCATTCTAAGTCCGAGTCATTAAAAGAGATGAAATGATCAATACGAGATTTCTTTAACTCTGGCTCTTCGGAGGTGGCAATGGGGACTTGATTAGATAGTATTGGTCATTCTACGATTGTTTCAATTTCTCCAATTATTTGGTGACTATTTTGTTATTTTTGTGATGATTGTCCGGTTGCCCCCAGTTGGAGTTATGTTTGCTTGAGTTGGTTGATTTTGCATAAATCTACATGGATATCATTGTTGAATGAGCCTCTCGATCTCTTCTTTTGTTACACGCCTCGATGATATGTCCACTTCATGTGACAATATTTTTGATTTCGAATTTTTTTGTGGATATGACCACTTAATGGTCTCTTCATCTCGAATGACCATCAAGACGTTAACACGAGATGTGTTCAGTGGTGTGTATTCCTTTTTTGGTCGTGGTTCATGTCGTTGATGTGAGGGCTATGGAGGGAGGTCACGAATGCCTTGCTGCTTCTTTTAATGGGATTGTTGATCTATGTTCCCTGGGGCACTCTTATATTTTTGTTGATTGTTCAAATTATTTATGATAGGCATTAATAGCCTCATCTATAGAAATTTGCGCTTCCACACGATGAACCAAGTCGGTATATGAGCGGACCGTATCTCGCATTAGTGACGAGTAGAAAGGCCCAATATAGAGCTCTCTAAGGAAAACTCTCTTAATAATTCAGAGTCTACTCCAGGTATTTGGTGAGCATCTAAGGAGAATCTCTGGAAATACTCCTTAAGTGATTGACCCTCATTCTGACGAATGCCTGAGAGATGAGAGAAATCTTTAATGATCCTCCGCTTGTAATGAACCTAGAAAATCTTGGCGAAGTTCGTCAAAGGTGGATGGATCCCCTTGAAAGAGAACCAAGCGCCTAACTTGAGGGTGATTGAATACCGGTGTGTGTTAGGAGCTCGTTGAATATGCAGATGGTCTTGTAATGGTCGATGTCTTCATATGAGTTAGTTGCCACATCATAGGAGTCGATGCTCAAGCTTGAAATCTACGAGAATATGATGTTGAAGAATAGCTCCAGCCAAAGGTGAAGACTCCTGATAGTCGCGATGAGAGGGAAGATGATTTCCATCTTTAAAGTGGAATTCTTCTCGCATTAAGCGTTGTAATTTCACATGTATAACATGATGGGTGGAATCAGACGAACGCGTCTAAACAATAATTGGTGGGTTAGGAATTTGTTGAGCTACAAGTGATGGATGAGTAGAACTAGCAGTGTCAAGGAGGTCTAGAAGTGGAGGAACTTCATCCTGATGGCGAGAAGGCCCCATATTAGCATTTTGACCTCCCCTAGCTAACGATCGATCTTGGGGAGATGTATTTGCCGTAGTAGTGGCTATCATGTTTCTCATAAAAGTCGAATTATCTCATTTTGAAACTCTTCCATTCAAACATGATCTTCTAGAGAGGTTCCTATTGCACCTTCACCAATAAGGTCAATGCCTATCGGGAAAGTGAGGTAGAAGCTTGGTGTCCTTGGTTCAAGGATTAGTTTTGAGAGTGACGATAGTTGGAGCGGGAGACTTCGTTGTAGCCCAGTAAAAATCTTCCACTATATATCTGCTTCAAAGTACAAAGTTTAAATTTTCCCGATAACGGGATTACAAAATTGTGTGAGAAAGTCTAACAATGGAATCGAGTAACAAATATGCATCAATATATATAACAATTGTTGTTAAATGAATAATAGTGAATAACGCGCATACGGTGATGACCTCGCGGAGGTGACCGGCTGGCTCGCAATAGTTGGCGGACAATGCGATTATGTCGACGATGATCGAGTGGTCAACAATGACGATACGGTGGTGGGGCGGTCGGTGGCGGCAGCGGCGGCATGCGGGCCGGCGGTGGCGGCCACGGTGGTGGCGACTGGTGGTTGCACCATCATTGGCTGACATGTTTGGAGGATCTTCGCCTGTAGCTCTCTCTTTCGCTTCCCCCTCTGAAGAATGAGGCTATTTATAGATTAGATGAATGATATTTTGTAAACGGTAAAATCCAAACCACTCTATCGACTCAAAATGATGATTGATCCGATGTATTTTAAGTATTTGAATGCTCAAATTGAGTCATAATTAGGAGATCTTGGGTTTGTTAGATCCAGCTCATCAAGACACTTGATTTGATTATAAACACTCATTATTTAGGACCTGACTCATATCGCAAAGTTTTCAATTATATTTTAAGTGCATGATCTGCTAGTCGACTGAATCGACGCTTTCGATCAAGGTCGAAAATTTTCATCATATCAAAGTATAAATCAAGTTCATTTTAGTTGTTGATGGTGTATATGCTTCAACCACATATAGCTTAAAACTTATAAAGCTAGAACTCACCTAAGCTTTAAATTGTCTAAAATTAAACCCTTCGTGTCTTGCAAACTAAAGTGATTCAAGACATCTAAAATCACATACTCTATTAGTTTATTTGCCCAAAAAAAAAAAAAAAACCTCAATCACTCGCTCTAAGTACTCACCAACTGACTAAGAGTTCTCTATAGAAGAACCCACTCAAAATATTTTGCTAACAAAAAACTAGAAGTCAAACTCACTCTTATTTATAAATATGGGGAGGTAGTCATGCATAGCTACATGAAATAGATATAGTAATATTATATTGCATCTCTCTCCTTAAGAAGGAGCATTTACATACATAGCATAGAGTTCTTATATATTTACATATCCAACTCCCAAGATTTCATATTTACAAAAAAAAAAAAAAACTGAATCTTTAATATTATATAAAAATAGCTTTATTATTTTTTAAGGTGAAGTTCATCTTTTCTATCATAGGAAGAGTATAGATTTATAAATATTATATTTTAAGTGTTAAATATGTAAATGCATAAGAATTATGGCCTAGTTAAGTAAATTTATATTATATTTTAACGTCTTTTATCTTTTCTCTCTGAAACCATATTTATACGTTGGCTCGTTAGCATTGATCCAATAATATTATATAATAAAAAAAAACTTAACAGATTGATACATCCGATTAAAATACAATGTTAAGTAAATCAGCATTAGAGAAAAAGACTTAAGAAATGACAGTGACATTATTCCCGTGCTTCTTCAAAATCAACCCTCCTCCGATTAAGAAAATGAAAACGTTTATTTTTTAGATTTTTTGCAATTAATAAAAGTATATATGTTAATTTATAATTTATTGATAGCGATTTATGAAATTGACATTCAATAACTCCGTGAATCATAATTCATGTATTGCTTCTATCAAGTTGGAATAACTCTTAAAACGGCCACTTTGATCAAAATTGGAATATTTATAAATTTATTTGTCTTATTTTTTTATTACATCAGATTTCATTAATGTAATTTATATAAAATGATTTAAAAAATATTTAAAATTAAAAGACATTAAAATTCTATTAAATTATTTTTAAAACACTTAGATATATTTTAATATTATAATATATAGATAGTAAATATTATATTAATCATAATATAAATTTTTAGACTATGAAATCTGTTCAATTATTTTATAACTAATATTACTTTTTATATTTAAATAAAATTAAATTGATATTATGGATGAATTATATATATAAATTATAATTTTAAATATTTTATTTTTAATTTTGATGATAATTATAATATTTAAAGACCGAAGGAGAGGTCTGAAGCGACGAGAACGTCGAGAAGAGTACGCCGAGGTTGCCGAATTACCAACCTCAAATGAAGTCGTTGTCAACTTGCCCGCACCATTATCATCAAAGGGAGGCCTTATCATCAAATTAACAAAATGATATAAATAAATAAATAAATAATAAATTTTTTTATTCAGATTTGAGATATTATCATATTTGACAAAATCGCAAAAATAAATAGAGGGTCGTTGCAGAAAAAGGGAGAATTGCGAAGCTGAGTTTTTGGAGTGAGCGACGAAACCCTAAATTCTTATTCTTGATTATGAATCTGGATTTCATGGCGTGCTTTTCTTCTATTAAAGGTAACTCCTTTGATCTTCTTTTTCACTTTCAGTATCTTATGATTTTGTCCTCAAGTCGGGTCATTTGATAGGTTGGATCTTACTTTCTATTAGGGTTTTCGTTTTGGTTATTCAAAGTCTTTGAGCAGAATCAACTGCGTTTCGATTTCTTTCTTTACCGATCGTTTACGTGATGTTTTTTTAATGGGATCGAGTTCTCATGGGAGAGTGTAAATTTTGAACCTTTACTTTGTAGATCTCAGATGACTTTGAGGACTATTTATTGGCTTCCGTGTTTGATATGAAAGCGAGAAACTTTGGTTTTTGTTCTTGTTTCTTTGGTCGTTTTTCATTTTGGAGGCTGGAATGTTCCAAACTTATAATTGGGATATTCCCTTCTTTTTCTTTTGCCATTTTTTATCAATGGATTGGATTTATTTCAAATAGGATTTAGTAAATCCAGTACATCTGGATTTAGTAAATCCTGAGCGGTTAAATCCTGAAAAGTGTTTAGTGAATAGATTTATTAAATCCTACTAAATTCAAAAAGATGTTTGCTAAGTTATTTGAATATTTAAGTCTGTTATAATTAAATAATAATTTTGTGAAGAATATGAAATTAAATAAAAAAGAATATAATATTGAAATTAAAATTCATCATTTAACAAATATATCATGTTCATTAGAAAATATAGATAAATGATACATTAT
This sequence comes from Cymbidium sinense, assembly GCA_021442155.1. Classification (NCBI taxonomy): domain Eukaryota; kingdom Viridiplantae; phylum Streptophyta; class Magnoliopsida; order Asparagales; family Orchidaceae; genus Cymbidium; species Cymbidium sinense. The sequence continues at coordinate 221,871 of JAKCPB010000303.1, read as the reverse complement.
TTAGATATAGTAAAAATTATTACAATATTACAATTTTATTTTTCAACTCATTTGATAAAGTCAAGCATTGTCATGACTTCGTCCCAATTCTTGTATGTATGAAAAAATTATATTAGTAAACTATATTATCAAATATATATATATATTTTTAATTTACAAAGTAAACCATATAGTAAAAATCAGGTGTTAAGCAAAAAGTTGGAAAAATTCTTTGGTTCAAATTTATCAATCCTATTTGTGAAAAAAAAAAATGTTCTCAAGCTTAAACAAGCAATTTTACCAAGTAAACTATGCTTCTCAAATTAAATACCTAAATAATATTTGATTTATTATCCAAACTAATACATAATAACGTAGTTTTATACTCTAAAGGGGTGTTTATTAACCGACCATATTGCAACTCCTTAATTAAAATTTATTTTAATTAATTTAATAACATAATAATTTTAATTATAATTGATATAAGTTCGATACTTAGTGAATTCATACCTAATTAATAAAAAAATAAAATATTGTTTAATAATTAATGTAATTAAAAAACAATTGAAATAAAATCAAATTAAATACAAAGATCAAGAACACCATCTGAAAAGCGATCTAATTTCATTCATTTATTAGTATTATTATGTAATTATGATTTTATTATGGGAATTCATATAGTAAATTAATGTTTTGAAACCCTAATGCTAAACCTTTTAACATTGTCATTAAAATGATCATCCTCCTCCTTCCTCTTTCCTCCTTCCTCCTTCGTGACCACTAGCAATCCGGGCATTAGAAAGAGCTACGCAAAAGCTCTTGTGTGAAAGCTATTGATTCCTCGACTTCGACAGCAGTCACCTCCTCCGGTGGGTATGGTCTCCACTGCTTACGCAGGCTTGTGAGCCGCATCTTCCTTCTTCTGTCGTTGCCCAACCTTCTTTCGCGCGCTTCAGTTTGTGTAAATCCCGTAAATCCACCTTCCAACGGGATTTACTAAATCCGGGATTTACGGATTTATGGGATTTATGAAATCCGGGATTTACTACAACAACAACAACAACAACAACAACAACAAGCCTTAATCCCACTAGGTGAGGTCGGCTACATGAATCCTTCGTCTCCATTTTGTCCTATTATGTGTCAAATTCTCATTTAATTCAAGTATACTAAGATCATTTTTTATACATCTTAACCAAGTCTTTTTAGGTCTACCTCTACCTTTCTTAACATAAGGCAAATCTAATCCATCTACTCTCCTAATCGGGTCATCGGACGACCAACGTTTTATGTGGCCAAACCATCTAAGGTGACTCTCCCTAATCTTATCTACCACTGGAGCTACTCCAACTTTTTCCCGAACATACTCATTTTGCATTCTATCTCTAAGGGTAAAGCCACTCATCCACCTGAGCATCCTCATCTCTGTAACACTTAACTTAGTTTTCCCTTAAGTTTAAGTGGAACTTTTCTATCACATAATAGGCTAGATGCATTCCTCCACTTCAACCATCCAACTTGAATTCTACTAATAACATCTCCATCTATTTCACCATCATTTTGAACAATAGAGTCTAAATATCAATCTAATGACTTGATCACCTAAAGTCACAACACTACTATAAAACTTCTACAACTAAAATTACACTCCATATATTCAGTTTTAGATCTACTTAAACGAAAACCTTTTAGACTCTAAAGTTGACCTCCATAATTCAAGTTTCTGTTGGACTCCCTCTCTAGTCTTATCAACAAGAAGAATGTCATCAGCAAAAAGCATACAGCAAGGTACATCTTCTTGTAAATGCCTGTAAGAACATCCATAACTAAAGTAAAAGATAAGGGCTTAATGTTGATCTTTGATGTAATCCAAGCGAAATAGGAAAATATTTTGTCAATCCTCCTTGTGTTTGGAGACAAGTAACAGCTCTAGTATACATATCTTTAATGACTTAAATATAACCAATATTAACTTCTCGTTCTAGAACTCTCCAAAGAACATCTCTTGAGACTTTATCATAAGTTTCTCTAAATCAATAAATATCATATGTAGATCCTTCTTATTTTCTCTATGCTTCTCCATCAAACCTCTTAACAAATGTATAGCATCCATAGTAGATCTACCTGGCATGAAACCAAACTGATTGTCAGAAACCTTCCACCACCAAAAAATCCGGGATTTACTAAATCCAAAAAATGTATTTGGCAGGATTTACGGGATTTACATACTTAGTCTATTTGTGTTCATCTTGACAGAAAGTGGAAGGTTTCTGACTGTTTACGTGAAGAATTTTCTTCATTTTGTACGGCTTTCTTATTGCATTTATATATCTCAGTGGCTTTGTGATTTATTTGATTGGTGGGATATCTGCCACTTCTCCAAATTCCAGTTTTTATCATTTTTTTTTAAATTTTAGGGCTTGCCTATTGATTAGAATAGAATGTGTTCTTCGCCTTCACTCCTACTTGCTTCCTCTTGCCAGATTCAGAGTTTTATCTGTCCATGTGATGGTAAAAAAGTACTTGCTTGTGACAAGGAGAAGGTCGTAATAAAAGTTTTGAATATCTCGCACAACTATCATTTTTTTTATTTTGAGTCCTTGAGGATTTTGATGGGGTCTTTCTTGAGCTTCCCAGTTAACAGATCTCAAGAGAAGCTGTGTGGTGAGGCTTCTCAGGCTGAAGTCTCTAGCAAGAGGCTGAAGTTGTCATCAAGTTTTAGCAATGAGAATCCAAGACTTATTCCAAGCTTACCCGATGAGATTTCCCAGCAGATACTTGCAAGAATACCTAGGATTTATTATTTGGGAATGAAATTGGTATCACGCAGCTGGAAAGCTGCTATAAGTAGTGCTGAAATCTATCAGCTCAGAAAAGAGCTTGGAGCAACAGAAGAATGGCTCTACATTCTGACAAAGGTTGAAGAGGATAAGCTCTGTTGGCATGCTTTGGACCCTTTAGCTGGAAAATGGCAGAGGCTGCCACCCATGCCTAATCTTGTATGCGAGGAGAAGTCTAAGAGAGGGCTCTCTGGGTTTCTTATGTGGAATGTGATGGGCTCCAGCGTTAGAATTGCTGATGTTATCAGAGGGTGGCTTGGCCGGAGGGATACTCTGGAACGTCTGCCATTTTGTGGTTGTGCTATAGGAACTGTTGATGGTTGCCTCTATGTGCTAGGTGGTTTTTCTAGAGCCTTTGCCATGAAATGTGTTTGGCGATATGATCCTGTTGTCAATACGTGGCAGGAGGCGAGCTCCATGAACACTGGGAGGGCCTTCTGTAAGGCCAGTCTCCTGAACGACAAACTTTATGTTGTTGGTGGTGTCAGTAAGGGCCGTGGTGGTTTGACTCCTCTGCAATCTGCTGAAGTTTATGATCCTAAAACTGGTTTCTGGACAGAAGTGAAAAACATGCCATTCTCAAAAGCCCAGACTCTGCCTACTGCATTCCTAGCTGAACTGTTGAAGCCTATTGCAACTGGAATGACTACATACAGAGGAAAGTTATGTGTCCCTCAAAGTTTGTACTCTTGGCCATTTTTTGTCGATGTCGGTGGTGAGATATATGATCCAGAAACTGATTCGTGGGCGGACATGCCTGCTGGTATGGGTGAAGGCTGGCCTGCAAGGCAGGCAGGAACAAAATTGAGTGTCGTAGTAAATGGTGAGTTATATGCATTGGAACCTTCCAGCTCATTGGATAGTGGTAAGATAAAGATATACGATCACCAGGAGGATGTCTGGAAAGTTATTATTGGCAAGGTTCCCGTTCATGATTTTACTGACACTGAATCTCCATATTTACTTGCTGGCCTTTCGGGGAAGCTTCATTTAATCACGAAAGATGCCGATAATGCAACTGCAGTATTGCAAGCTGATTTGAAGAAGCAAATGTGTATGCAAAAAAAAGAATCTTCTGGTGGAAGCAGCACCTCCTCTGAAAATCACGGTTCACTGGAGGCGGAAGCTGATGTTTGGAAAGTCATTGCTGTTAAGAATTTCGGTGCAGCAGAATTAGCCAGCTGCCTGGTTCTTGATATTTAAGTTATGTGATAAAGATGTAGTAACTATTGCTTTACTAGCTATAGATGAGCGTGTTGTTTTTGCACCTTGTCTTGGAAAGCCGTTACTAGCGGCATTCTAAAGTAATTTGGGCAACAGTTCTTGACAAGAGTTTATAGAGTGCAGGAGCACCTTTGAAGTAACAATCAGCATACTCCCTGGAAGAATAGATTTTCCTTGCTTCTCTCCGGTTTGGAATTCAGAGCATGTTAATATATTTATGATGTATATCAACATTTTGCGTTCATCTTGCCAAAAATATCCGAGGGATGTGGAAGTTGTTTCTCATGAAGGGAAATGTTCGGCTCTATCTATAATGTTGATTTAAGCAGGATGATAGTCGCGTTTCATTTTGTATAGAAATAGAAAACGTAGTGGAGCTTTGGAAACGCTATTCTCATGTTAGTTACTTGTTAATATGATAATCTTCTCCATGTTTCTCTTTTTATTTTGAACTTAATCAGCTAATCAGTTGATTTATATATATATTAATTGTTCTCTTTGTTTTTTGAGCTCCAATCATTAACTTAATTCTACTCTTTGAGTGCTTGGAAGAATGTTATCTCAGGGTGGATTTGGAGACAATTCCCGCTGATTTCAATCACGGTTGTGTTAAGCAGTGAAGCCTAATTTTTGCTCTATGAAGAATGCACTAAACAGATTTATAATTGTGGATTATTTCATTAAGAGTGTTTTGAAAATTTTATTATATTTCGGCTGCTCTAGTTCAATCAACCGTATTGGAATTTGCAGCTATGGCAATAGGACAGTCATCAATTGAGTTCATTTGTATTAAGTTTTTGTATCTTTTTATTTGTTGATATTCAGTTTTTATTTTCTATTGTTTTTTGTTCTCTATGTTTTGATATATTTCGCCTGTTTACCGATAGTATTTTCCTGTTTGCTGGTATTTGTGTGTGATTCAAGTGATCATAAGTATTTGTGGTTAAGGTGTTGTTTGAGATAAATTTAGTTTTTGTTTGTGTTTTTATATTTATTTTTTAATAATAAGTTTGTTTAGGGGTTGTTTGTGATCATTTTTATTTTTTATTTTTTATTTTATTTTAAAGTAAAATATATTTGATGGTTATTATAGTTTTTAAAATATTCAAAATATTTAAAAGTTGTTTTTGACTATTTTTAAAAATAATGTTTTGAAATATATTAATATTCTTAAAAATAATATTTTAAAGAAAAAATAAATACATATCAAATAAATATATTTTTTAAAATAATATAAAAATAAAAATATAAAATAAAAGTGATCTCAAATAGCTCTTTAGTATGTTTTGAAGTATTTTTATTTTTTATTTTCAAAAAAAAATAATTTTGTTGTGAAAAACACTCAAAATAGTTTCTATAACAACTTTATGTCATTATGTGAGGTCATTTGAATAATTTTTTGTGTTATTATGTCAAATTCTCATTTATTTTTAGTAAACCAAAGTTATTTTTTATATATCTTAATTAAGTCCTTTTAGATCTATCTCCACTTTTCTTAACATAAGGAAAATCTAATGTATCTACTCTCCTAAACAAGTCATCGGATGGTCAACGCATTATTTGACCAAATCATCTAAGGTGACTCTCTAATCTTATCTACCATTGGAGCTACTCCAATTTTTTCCCAAACATACTCATTTTGCTTTTTATCTCTAAGAGTAAAGCCCCTCATCCACCTGAGCATTCTCATCTCTGCAACACTTAGTCTTATACTTCTCTCTTTATTGGTTAACATTCTGCACCATAAATCATTGTAGGTCTTATCACCATCTGTTGACCTTCACATATGCTACACATGCTGAATCGAGCTTATAAGGTGAATTCAATCGACTTGGGATCTTTAGGCTCATCGGGCGAGCGTCAAACAAATCATCAAATGACCTTGATCTGAGATTTTTGCCATCGCGTTGACATCGAAATTGGTGAATATAAATATTTGCATGTCAAGATCAAGCAGCGGAAATATCGTCTGCCTGCAGCTCCAATTCGAGGTCGACAATAAACATACGTTGGTGAATTGATTGTGTTATTGGTTCAATGTCAATCTATCAAAGACTCTTCGCACTCAATTCGGATAAGTCTGCGCGAAAATCGAGTGGTCGGAAATGATAACACATATTTTGAGTTGAATTGGCCGATTAGCGGCGAAAATCGGCTCCGTTTGAAGCGGTTATCAATTCGTTGAATATCAAAATGACCTTGAATTGATATATAGTTTAAATATTTGATTGTGTTGTCATAAAATTCATATTAAAATTAATTAAACGCTTAAAAAGTCAATTTAAAAAGCCTATTTTACTAATTAACCCTAACCTAAATCCCTAAATTTCCTTAACCGGTTCTGCTCGGCCTCTCCTTAACGCACGTTCTCCCCTTTGCTCGGCTCGGTTTGTCTATCCTGAAGCCCCTTTGGCGAATCGCATGCGAGTCGCACACAAGCCTTCCTCCTCCTCAACCGAACGCTTGAACGCTCGGCTCTCCTTCGAACGCACGCACGCCCGTAACTGTTCCGCTCCGTCCATCTCCCCTTCAACTGCCCAAAACCAATCCCTCCTTTTCTTCTTCCCTTCAAACTGAACGGGACTCTCCACTTCGATTCCCCCTTCTTCCTTTTTTCGCTTCTTTCCAACCGCAAGCAAAGGTAGGGTTCTTCTTCTTCCTCTTCCCTCTTCTTCTTCCCTCTGCTTCCTTCCCCTTCTTCTCCTCACAAAATCGAAAATCCACTCTTCTTCCCCTTCTTTTCCCCCTAAACCGAAATTTCACTCTCCTTCCTCTTCTTCCTTCTCCATTTCTTCCCTCATCTTCTTATAAACTGAAAAATTTCTTCTTCCATTTCTCCTATTTTCTCCCAATCCGAAAATTCCTCCTGTCTCCTTCCGACTTTTCCGTTTGCCATATAGAGGGAACATCGTTAGGAGGTTCTTTTTCGGCATCTCCTCTCAGATCTCCTTTCGATCTTTCCTTTTCCTTGTGGAGAAACATCGTTAATGATTCTTCTTTTGGTTTCCGGCATCTTTATCTCCGTCTCCTTGTCGATCATTCTTGCAGAAAAATAAGTGAGCAAATATGATATGAATGTGATATATGTATATATCTTTATCTCTTTCTGAGTTTGAAGGCCTTCTCCTTTCATTAGGCTGACGAGATAATCGGTTGTGGTGTTCAGCATTTCTTATTCTTATGGCATCTTGAGTAAGCCGAATATATTGTTAGATGTAGCTCACTTGAAATCTTCTTTGAAATTTAAAATTAATCTTTAAACGAAAAAAAAATGAAATAAAAAAAGAACTGGCTTAAAACACAAAGAAATATAAAATTTAAATTCAAATTAAAAGAATCAAATAAGAAAAAAAGAGGGGAGGGAAAAGAATATACAATGAATACAAAAGTAAAATATTAAATTAAAGAAAAAAGAGGTGAAAAATACTTATAGGATTTATTTAAGCGGAGTTGAAATAAAATTGTCTCTTCTTCAAGCACTCCAACTCAAAAATGGAATGAAATATGAGGCTCTTGGCCTTATTTATAGAGATTGGAGGGGGTCATGAAGGACCCATTCTTACAAAAAAAAAAAAAGTAAGTGAGTTCATGTTCTCGCAAATTTCTCAGATAGGAAGGGAGGGAGAACTAAACAAGTTTTAACTGAGATAGGGAGAGTTAAATATTAAATTCATAAACTCAAAGTATTAAATTCACAAGCAAGTGATCATAAAACTAAATGAACAATTGAAAATTAGATGATGTCAAAAGAAATATGAATCTTGATTGAACATTAAATCAAAGCATAAGAGAGCCACTTGGAATTAAGATACACTCTTCAAACATATTCAAATAAATTGAAGAAAATTAAAGAATTCATCGGAGATTTTTCATGGGATCGAATGATTGCTAATAAGCATAAGTGATGAATCATTGAAAAATATTTGAGTATATTCGTCGCCCTATTAAATAATTGAATTAGATCAAGGAGAAATTGAGTATAGTTGGTGATTGAGAATTGTCATAAGTGAGAGTCATTGAATATTGAATCAACTTGGAATCAATTAAATATTAATCAAAAGATCTAATAAGATATTAGATTAATTTACAACACCTTCAACGCAGGATTCACACATCGTATCGAACATAAAGCGTTAATTAAGACATTCTCCTCGCATGGGCCCCGACTTTGAATGCTTAAATTCAAGTGTTTGAGGATGCTGCATGGGTTGCTTCCCGATTTACTCTTAGTGGATCGTTACAAAACCTAAAAATATATTATAAAATTTCAAGTAAAATATTTGAGAATAATTACGTCTGTGATGATAAATCGATCACCGATTAGTAAATAGAATTGACATGATCTAAAGTTCTCAAATATATTTGATTCAATCAACTATCTCGATGATAAATGTGTTGAATGGTGATTTCAACAGAAGGGGACACTTCCATCAAAATGTGATTCTAATTTTGAATCAAATTAACTCCAATCAAGTATCAATCTAAAAATTGCTTAAATGAAATTCAATTATTAAAAGTTTAAAGTAAAACTCAATTTATCCACCTTCCACCAATATTTGTTCAAGGTGATAAATTAAAAAAACTCTAGCTCATAAAAGAGCCAATATCAAATCAAATGTTCTACTATGTTTACTCTCAATCAATCTCATGCTAGTAAGGACGTAGCACGTGTCCTCTAACTGCATGGCTTGGCCAGTAGGCTCCATAAATGATGTAGTTATGACCAGAGTCCTCTGATCGGGTGGTTTGGCTAGTAAGACTCCATTATATTACAATAATAATCGTAGCCCGTATGCTCCCCAATGGCTCTGCCCTTTGAATTATGAATCATAGGCTACACCTGATAGGGCAAAAAAAATCCCTCTATCAACTAAAGTAGACTTAAGATTGTCTCCTTAGACAAACACCACCCTAGGTCTACAAGAATTTCTTAGACGACATAACCCATGTGTTCAAGGATTTCATTCGAGTTGGGTCGTACCTCCTCTAACTAAATGGTAGGGAGCGGAGGGATATGAGAACCATGAGATCAGGTCAGACGCGTCATCATTCCCCCAACATCTGCTTTAAGCTAAAATGGTGAATCTCATAAATTCTAAATTTTAAATTCCAAAACTCCACATCTTCTTATGCTTTGCATTAAGCAACTAATTGTCGAAAGTTCTCTCCCACTTATTGGGAGGGATAATTAATTATAAGGGCTTGCACTTATAGGAAACCTGGAACCAGATCTAAAATCCTCACCAAATGAGGATGAAATATCTGGGTATTGTCTTATCTACTATCTCATCTACCTTTTGAAAATTACACTGACATTTTAAATCATACTCTCTTCCTTCATTTGTCGAGAGGTTCGTGGTGAATTTTCAGAGCCCACAGATTTCTAGTGACTCCACTGAGGATAAGATTCTCTTTCCATCTTTGGCTAGTCATATACATGCTATAGTAACAACATAATATTTGAAAATTCAAAATAAAAAAAAATGAATGGATCAACAGTGCACTCCTTTCCTTGTCTATGTGAATGCACATCTACTTAGCTATCATCATCAACAGAAGATGTTGGCTAATTCAATTTGGTAGCAATTTCTCATATTATATAACTCTTAAAGTACTGCAGGTAAACTCGTCGAGGGAATCTTTGGAAGGCCTCAGTTCTTGAAGCATTACTTGTCTACTTGCCATAGTTAAAGAAAAAGTATTAAGGAGTTCTCCTAATAGAGAACTTTAATTTTAAAAGACTAGATCAATCAGCCGCGTGATGAAAAGAACCATTGGAAAAAAGCGTGTCTTTAATGCCTCATGGTATAATTACTTCATTTGAACCTTTGTAGAAGCATGATCATGAAGCTTCCTCACAGAAATAAATTAAAGGCGAGAGAGAAGAAGAAGAAATGATGGCTCAGATTCTGAATGACCCAATGAACAAACAATACTGCCACCATAAGTGAGTATTCTAACCTATAAAAACTCTGATAATATAAAATGGGTAAAAAGGAATAGCTCTACTGGTGAGGTAAAGTAGTCTTTTTGGACTCAACAACGTTAAACTCTACCACCGTAGAGGAGACAACCTGAAACATTGTCTGCCAGTACACAACATTCTTAAAGTAGCCAAGGATAGAGGCTTAATGAAAAAAAAATTTAGAGGCCTGTGGTGATTGAAAATACTGAAGCTCCACCAAGGAGGTTGCCATCCCTTATGGTAACTATCCATCGAGCCAAGTATGCTTCATGCGGTGAGCATCAGAGTGTGACACTCAGACCGCGTGTCCAAGAATCTGCTGCCGAAAGGTCCTAACGAAAGGATAAGCAGATATAGAGGCCAAGGTCCCGTGATGAAATCTTGAAGAATGAAAGATGTGCGACATCTAGTACACATATTCAAAAATCCACCACAAAAATAACCCATCAGAAGTGGATACCCAAAAGAATGGATATCACTGATGAAAGACATGATGGTCGACACCCTGGTGAATCCTCTAGGGGATCCCATCATCGATCATATTCACCCCTAGAATAGAAGGTTGACTTTGATCATAGTCCTTTAATGGATGAAGTGTTTGTTTCGCACACTGAACTAGAGATCCATTGGAAATGTTGACTAGAAATTCATGTGTAAGAAGAAGATAATGAAGAGGACACTATGGAAGTGGAGGTCGTCTATATGATCATAGATATAGATGAACTTTTCACTCAGCACCATCAACAGCAACATGGATCCAGGGAACTTGAACTTCAATTTGACGTTTATGAAGAAGAGTGTTCACAGAAGCAAATAGAAGATGGATCTTCAATCTCTACTGAAGAAGAAGAAGAACAAGATCAAAATGAGAAAAGATCATGGGTGTTGAAGGTGTTTATATGGTTGAACCAAGAAATGATCAACTTTGTACACACTTTTATAATCAACATCGTCGTTCAGCCCAAGCAACAACTGTCCCTGCAAATGCACAAGGAGAAGGAAGGTGAAGTTCTTCCCCTGAATGAGCAAGGAGCATAACAACAACAATAAATATAAGAAGAAGACGAGCCTGTACTGGTTGACACAGTGGCGCTAGCTAGAGAGCAAAGACAAATACAACGTCAAATGGAAGTCAAAGATAAGAAAATTACACAGCTTGGTACCAAGATGAATGATATGATGGTACAAATAAATATCATGATGGATATATTGTAGAAGAATATCACATCAACTGTAGCACACATTTTGTCTGCTAATCTTCAAGTAGCTAATAGTATAACTTATATACCACCAGTCGCTCTAGTACCTCAAACTCCTACAATACATGCTACACCTGAAGCTAGGAATGAAGTTAACCAACTACCTCTTCAGCCAATAATTCAAAATATGGCTATGTCGAAATAGTAACATTTTCAGAAATAATAATCAATGAAAAGATAAAGACAATTATAGCTTCAGAGCAAGCTGAAAAGTTTATGAGTAAGGGTCGCCCTTACCTAGCCAATTATGATCAAGTGTTGTACCTGAAAGATTACTTAGTGCTAAAATTTAATACTTTCAGTGGGCTTGGTAACCCAAAGTATTATCTAACCCAATTTAAGGCTACTTGTGGTAACACAGGAGGGAACGATGTGCAGTTTTTCTATCAGTTTGTTAGTAGCCTGACCTTAGCTTTTGAGTGGTATGCTATGGTGAAAATATATAATATATTCCTGCCTTCATCCATCCCTTTTGGAAAGAAGATAAATGAAAGCATAAATATAACACCTTGTTGATACACCACGTAGATCCACAGATGTTCTTATTAGGGTGATCGGATACGACATTGAGGAAATGTGTACTATCTTGAAAGATAGAAGTCACTACCCTACAATGGACCTAATCACCTGAATAAGGACTTCTAAGGACTATAGGTCTTCGTATGTACCAGAGATTCTTCCCCTACTTTGTATGAAAAAGTTAATCAAGGTTTATTTTAAACTAGGTTCGTTAAGTTCTCTATGGAGGCAAGCCCCCATAGTTAATTACATCATAAGGAACATGATTCCTTAGGAATACTCTCGATTAGATAAATGATCATTGTCTCTAAAGATTTCAAAAGGTAAAGCTATCAATCGATTGATTTATTTTTAAAAGATCAAGTAGGATCGATCAAGATGAGAGAGTTTTTATCGAAGCCAAATGAAGATGAGTAGGAGATGCTTAGGATACTAGGATGTCTAGTAAGCATCCCAAACTATTCTATAGCTGGGCTTTATATTTGTGAAATTGATATGATTTATTTGTTTGAATTTAATTTTTATTAGAAATCTAGGTCTTACAATTCCATGATACAAGGTCATGGAAATGTCTAAGAGGTGAGGATTTATGCTTGTAGCCCGCAAATGGGAGATACAACCTCAGATCCTAAATCTAGGGAGCTTTGGCGAGGGCCAAAGCATGACCTAAATATAAGGCGAAAATGGGTATTTGGTTTACCACCATAAGAGAGGATAAACCACCTGGAGGTGGCCGCCAACTAACTCCTACGATTTTAAATACATGTAGGAAAGTCATATGCTTTTGCAAGATAGCTAAGTTGTTATTTATTTAGAAAGAGACTAAGTACTTAAACACACTCCCTAAGAGACTAGATCATGTAGGGCATGATTTAATGACTTAAATCTAATGCAAATTTTGTTACATTTTATTTTCATTTTGGACAATCAATTTGACACAGGCTTTTAGGGTTCATATGCCTAATGCATGAGAAATTAGATTATAGGCCAAAATCAACGAGAAAAGGAGATGTGTTTCCATCATGGCTCTCAAAGGTCAAGCCAAGTTCTCTAGCAAAGGTGGAAGCCCTCCAAATCAAGAGTGAAATAATATGCTTTTTATGCATGATGTGAGAAAAAAATATATAACATCCACCTAAGGGGTTGCTAATTCTTTTATCTTGTTTTATAACATATGCTTTAGGTGAAGTTATGAGTTATTTTATTTTTAATTTGAATTGATTAGTTGGATAAAAAATTTATTTTTCTAAGAGCTTAATCGTCATCCAGGCCATACATCAAAGTAAAGAAGAAAATAAGAAAATATATCATCTTAATGCACAAGCTAAACAAACATCAATCAATTTATAAAGCTAGCACAAAAGAACAAGAGGCCATTTGTGGTTGGGCTCCATCACTCAAACTCAAAAATAAATTGGGTAGTTGAGCTTAACCCTTATAGAACCTGAATTACAAATGAATAAATTACAATTAAGAAGGAATTCATTCTTATGGGGGTCTTCATTCTTCATTTCTTCATTCTTCTTTCTTCATTCTTCATTCTTCTTTCTTTTTTCTTTGTTTGGTTGGTTGGAATGTGGTTGCTCTAAAGGCTTCACATGGTATATAAGATATAGTCTTGTAACTAATGTTCATTATAATCCCCCATAACAATCAGTCTAAAATCCTAATTACAAAATTACATGAAAATGGAAAAAAGGAAATCTAACTAAAACCTGCAAAATAGAGTTTAGCTAAACAAACCATACAATCCCAAGTATGTATATGTATAAATTGGACTTAACACCCCACACATGGGTAACCAAGTCCACCTGACCTATTTTGGATTATGCATAGGGGTAGAAGCACCTACACAGCAAAAGTATTTTATATTTTTATTACAACGTCCCTTAAGCACAATCCCCTGCAGAAGATAATGGTTAGACTAAGATTGCCCTACCATTCAGTCTACGCACATACACCCTAGCATCCAGACTAAAATATCATTTCATAAAATAAAAGCAAACATCAAACCATGCACCGCCCTAACCTAAAGCTAGAAGTTATGACTTAGCCAAATGTGTGTGTTATTTAAGGTTTGTGTGGTATGCTTAGCTAGACTTTAGTATTGAAATTTTCTAAGTGTGAAAGAGTTCAACTTAGAGGGCAGTTTCATTTAAGTGATTTAGTTGATTTTATTTTATGATTTGATTGGGTTTGAATGAACCTACAATTAATTACTAAGTATTGTAAAGAGAAAAAAAAGAAGAAAACTTCCCTTTCCTCCCTACCTTAAGTAATTTCTAAAGTAGATTCATATTTGATTTTTTTTTGTTTAGTGAATGTTTTATTATGTGTTTTGATTAATCTTAAATTTAGATTTTTCCTAAACAAACCTATTTAAAAATAAAGGCATTTTAAGATTAAGTATAGTGAATTACTATCACAAAACACATATCACTTCATTTCTTTCTGAACATGTGTAACATGCATGTGGATGAATCCTAAACATATCTATATACGCAAATGGAAGTGTTTAGCACACCTTAATGATGAATGCTAAGAGAGTTTGTTTAAGAAATTTAGATATTTTTATGATGCATGATTTTGTTAAGTAGAAAAGATGGACTCTTTTATACATTTTTTTCATATGCACATTTACAAGTATAAAAGACATAAGTGAGTACGATGCCATTGTTAGCACCAGGGGTGTAAGGTACAAGACCTACTTAGGGCTACTTAAAGCCTCGAAGGGGTTGTTGGACTAATATCACTTTTCTTAAATACATGTGCATGTATAAAAAGAAATGCATAGAAAGAGAATCATGCAAAGATTTATGTTTGTTTGCTTGATCTTGGTTATGAAATTTACATGTGTAAGTGTGAATACCCTTCCTAATTGATAACATAGGGATGAATAGGAATTGATTTAAGCAAGTGTTATGTTCTTTTCAAATGAACTATACACTTAACAAATCCTATTCAAAACTATGCTAAAAGAGAAGATGAGGAAAGTCGCACAATGCACTTCTTTATATTTTATTCATACGCAAGCTTATAAATATTTATAAGTAGCATACCTTTCAGTTGTGATGTTTGATCTATAAGTTTTGAAAATAAATTTGGATTTAATAGTGATAATAGCCATTCATATTCTTACTTTAGCTAAACATGCAATTTGACATAAAGGAAACGTTTCATCTTTAATTTGATTTTTAAAAGGGATGAATGCATGATTTTCATATGACATACACATTTAGCATGTTAGGGAAGAAATAAAGTGGTGAAATCATGTAAATTCATTCACCCTAATTAATTCCTAAAGACAATCTTATGGTATAATATTATTTAAAGTGAATCAAAGTTATTTTAAAGAGATTTTTAGTTTTGTTTGAGTTGAATTTAGGAAATGTGAAAGGTTTTTGGTCCTAACCCATCTCCCACATGTGTATGATGTTTTAGTTTAATTTTAGAACTATTAGATTGATTTTATATTTTGTTAGGTTAATGTATACATTAAGTTTATTAATTACCCTTACTGCTTTAGCATATTTAACCAAATAATTATGAGCCAAAGTATGACATACAATGACAAGGAATTTAACTCAGCAATGCACCTAAGAAAGAAAGGGGCCTAATACATTTGGCTCACAATTAATGATTAATTAAGCTAAAGAGCTTAATTTAAGTACTTTGATAACCCATCCCACACATGGGTTGGATATGATTTTCTTAAGCTACTTAGGTTATTGAATACCTACACATCTACCCAAGAAAGAATTGATTAAGTTTTGGAATGTTTTGATTTTGAAAATTTGATTAATTAATCCATTTAATTAAGTGATTAAACTATTGTTGACCTCATTTTTTTTAGGATGAGCTCTCAACCCCTCCTTCTTAGACATAGGACTTCTCTTAGACTTTAAGAGTTTCTTAGTCTTAAGACACATCTAGTGATTATATTGACACTCAACCTAACCCTAGAGGTGTAGAAGAGTTAGCCATATGAATAGGTTATGCCTTAGGGGTGTTAAAACATTTGCCTACCCTATTGCTTGAACCAAATCCTCACTTCCTTCTTCCAAGTCAAAACTCCAAACTCATATCAACTCCAACTCTAACTCAAACCTTGAATCAACTCAATAGATTTTCTCAAATCATGAATCAATTCCAAATAATTAAAACCTATGATTGAAGCCCATGATTGGATTCCAAATTCCAAAATATTTCCTAAGCCTTTGATTCCCTCTCATGGACTTAGCTTAAATCAATTCTAAATCAATTCAAATTCAAGAAATTTTTTCACAACCCATTTATATTCACATATATAAATTCAAATCAATCAAACCAAATTCAAAATTCAAATCCAAATTAAATATTTCCTATGTCCTTTGATTCCCTCTAATGGACTTAGCGTAAATCAAATCTAAATCAATTCAAGTTCATGGAATTTTCTCATAACCCATTTATATTCTCATTTATATTCACAAATATAAATTCAAATATCCAAAACTAAACTCAAAAATCAAATCCAAATTCAATCAAAATTCAAGCTAAGTATTGCAAGTCAAATTCTTGAACTTAGCCAAATCAAATTCAAAACAAGTCAAGCCCTTGATTTTTCTTCATGATTCAATCAATCCTTCAATCATGAATCCAAATATAAATACAAACTCTAATCATCAAACCAAAACTAAATTCAAAAATCAAACCCAAGTCAAACTCATGTTCACCCTTTGAACTTGAAATTGTCAAGTGGATCAAAATCCATTTGACTTTAAATCACTTAAAAATGGATTTATATTTCAATCATAAGTCCATGTGTGAGTTCAATCAAACTCAAATCAAGCATTGACTAAGCCATTTGACCCACTTAGTCTCACTTGATCCAAAGTGACCTAAAGTATCCTTATGAGCCAAATTCTAATCCTAACCAAATTGGATTGACCTAAGCCCACCTAAGCCTCACATTGTGAGCAATAATCATCATGAGATGATCAAGCACTCAAATTGGGTCAAACCAAGTCAAACCTAAGGGTTACCAAGTCAACACTTAGCCAAAATGAAACCTAAACTGACCAAAATTCACCATAGGCCAAATTGATTGAAACCATGGATCAAAACTCATTCATGATCAATGTTTGAACTTGACCAAGCCATCATTTGAGCCTAACCTAGCTATTTGACCAAGGACCCATTTTGACCTAAATGGGTCAACATGAGCCAAATTATATCAAACCAACTCCAAATTCAATGAAACTTGGCTTAACCCATTTTTCAATCATACCAAACATATTAAAACTGAAATCAAAATCAAATGATCATTTTACCCCTAGGCCATAAGGTAACCTAAAATCAAAATCACTTGGAATTTGGTTAATTCCTTTTCATGGACACTTGACATCCTCTTAGTGGACCAAATGGTCACTAATAGACATGGTGCACATGACCCATTGGGTTTGGGTTAGCCAAACCCAACCTAAGGTCAAAACTGACCACCCCCATGGAAATGAGCAAGTGGGAATCCCTCCTCCACTTGAATTAAGCACATGGGACCTTCACTACTCCACTCTTCTGGCCAAACTAACCCATGTGCAAGTTCTAATAGCCTTAACAACCCATTGCATAAGGTCAATTTGATCAAAATGGAAGGAGGAAGCTCACCTCGATTCTCTAGGGGGAGATATACTCCCCTAATTTCACTTGAATTTCATTCTATTGATTGAAGCATATGAACTCAGTGATTCCAAGCCTGAAGGCTCCAGCATCTTCCATTTTCCATTTCTCTTTTCTAGATTGAGGGAGCTCAAGTGAAAATCCAACTTAATACTCCATATCAAGTTAATTCCTCACAGAAACTTCATAGGACTCAATTGAACTTACCTAAACCTTTTCCCAAGTTCTCAAGGTAAGGGAGGAGTGCTCTAGATCAAGATCAAGTACAATTGAATGAGAGCTTGGTCCATAGGAAGATCCAATCAACCAAACCACCTCAAATCTTCAACATAGCTTTGTCTCCACTAGACGAAGCTACCTCATTGAACTCGAGCACCGGTGACAGTCTCTGGCGAGGTATGCCATTAACTTGAGCTTAAATTAGCCATGGTGTGGTCCTTTATGAAATAAATAATCACCTCATAAGAATTTGACCATTGGATGTATTCCCCTTTACTCCTAGATGGTGTGGGTAAGATTTGAGTTCAATTCGAGCTCAATCGAGCTCGAATCTTATCATGGAAGGTGGACGGCTCCCCTTTCTCGTAGGAGAACTCAGGGATGGATCATGGGCCGTCCATCCACACATTTTGGATGGATGACCATGATCTAGACGCATAGGATATTTGTTTTGATCCTTTAATACTATGGGCTTAATCTCAGCCGTCTGATCTTTGATCGGATGGATGGGGAGAAAGCGCATTATGCGATATGACACAATGTGACAACTTAAGTGGCCTCTCCCATGTACCATGTGGAAAAGCACGTCGGACTCCGCGTGGCGTCGAGGATTAGTAATTGCTATTTAATTAATGAAAAATCATGGAAACTTCAAACATTCATAACTAAATGAGGAAAAATCATAAAAATATGAGGTAAAGTGCATATGAAAGATATTTTAGTGTAGAATAATATAAAATTATTTTCAATGGATTTTGAGTAGTGATATTTCCTGAATTTGGATTTTATTGGGATTGCGATTATGCTAATTATTCTGTAATTGTCCCACTGATTAATCCTAAATTTCTCATGTGCATTTAGTGGGATGACTTCTGCCTTCCCTAATTTTAATGAGATTTATTAATGGTTTAATTATGGGAATTATTTGGTTCATTATTAATTACCCTCTTAATGTAATTGAGCCTAATTAAATGTGTGAATAGTAGTTTAATCCCTTGATTGAGTTAATTAAGCTTTGCTTGAGTGATCAAGAGGTTTAGGGAATAATTTTGAGATATTTTCCCTAAGTTATTTCTTAAACCCCCTTTCTCTTCCTTAATCTAAATTCAATTATGGGTTAATCCACTAATTACTTACTTAATTAACTTGATAAAATTTTCAAAATATTCCAGAACTTAATCAATCCATCTTGGGTAGATGCTTAGGTGTTTAATAACCTAAGTGGCTTAAAGAAATTAAAACCTAATCCACATGTGTGGGAAGGGTTATGAAAGTACTTAACTTAAACCCTTTAGCTTAATTAATCATCAATTATGAGCCAAATGCATTAGGCCCTTTTCTTCCTAGGTGCATTGCTGATTTAAATTCTTTGTGTGGTTTTATGTCATTTCATTGGCTCATAATTATTTGGTTAAATATCCTAAGGTGATATAGGTAAGAGGTAATTAACACACTTAAAGTACACCTTAACCTAACTAAAACATAAAATTTGACCTAATCACCTAAAATTAAACAACAAAAAAAATACACATGTGGGAATGGGTTAGGACCAAACTCATCTCATATTTTTCAAATTGAAATCAAACTCAAAATCAAACAAAATTTTTTTAAAACTAAATTTGATTCACTTTAAATAATTCTATTCCATAGGATTATCTTTAGAAATTAATTAGGGTGAATAAATTTACATTGCTTTCATCACTTTATTCCTTTCTTAGCATGCTAAATAAGAATGCCATATGAAAATCATGCATTCATTCCTTTTAAAAATCAAAATTAAAAATGAAATATTTTCTTTATGTCAAGTTGCATATTTTGGCTAAAGTAAGAATATGAATGGAATATTATCACTATTAAATTTAAAATTATTTTCAAAATTTATAAATCAAACATCAAAATTGAAAGGTATGCTACTTATAATCATTTATAAGCTTGCATGTGAGAAATATAAAGATATGTATTATGTGGCTTTGATTTTCCCTCTCTTTCTTAACATAGAATTATATAGGATTGACAAAGTGTATAGTCCATTTGAAAAGGACATAACACTTGCTCAAATCCATTCCTATACACTCCTATGTCATGATTTAAGAAGGAATTTCATATCACACATATAAATTAAACAACCAAACCAAAAATCAAATAAGTATAAACTTTTGCATCTTTCTGTTTCCATTTATTTCTTTTGTACATGAATATGTATTTAAGGAAAGTGGTATATTAGTTTAGACGACCCCGAGGTTGTGAGGCTTTAAGTAGCCCTAAGTAAGTCTTATATCTTACACCCTAGTGCTAATAATGATGTCATACTCACTTATGCCTTTCATATATACACATGTGCATATGAATAAAGGATAAAAGAATACCCCCTTTTTTACTTAATGAAAATCATGCATCATAAAACATCCAAATTTTCTTAAGTAACACTACTTAGCATTTATCATTAAGGTGTGCTAAATATTCTCATTTTCATGTATAAATATGCTTAGGATTCATCCATATGCATGTTATATATGTTGGGAAAAAATAAAGTGGTGTGTGCTTTGTAAAATTATTTTACTTTACTTAATCTTAAAATGCCTTTCCTTTTGAATAGTTTTGTTTAGAGTTATTCTAAACTTAGGATTAATTAAAACATATAAGAAAACATTCACTAAATAAAATCAAACATGAATCTACTTTAGAAATTACTTAAGGTAGGGAAGGAAAAAGAAGTTTCTCTTTTCTTTTCCCTCTCTTCAACTTAATTAATTGTAGGTTCATTCAAACTAAACAAATCAAATAAAATCAACTAAATTAACTAAACAACTTGAATAAAACCACCCATCTAAGTTGAACATTTTTCATACTTAGAAAATTTAAACCTTAAAGCCATAGCTAAGCATACCACACAAACCTTAAATGACACACATTAGACAAAGTCACCATTTCTAGCTTTAGGTTAGGCGGTGCATGGTTTAATGCTTTGCTTTTATTTTATGATATAATGTTTTAGTCTGGATGTTAGGGTGTATGTGCATAGATTGAATGATAGGATGATTTAGTCTAATTATTATCTTATGTAGGGGATTGTGCTTAAGGGCGCTGTAATAAATAAAAATATAAATGCTTTTGCTGTGCAGGTGCTTATACCCCTAAGAATAATCCAATAGGCTAGGTGGACATGGTTACCCATGTGTGGGCATTAAATCCAATATACATACTTGGGATTTGTATAGTTATTTAGCTAATCTCTATTTTCCATGTGTTAGTTAGATTTACTTTTTTTTCATGTAATTTTATAATTAGGATTTTGGAATGATTGTTATGGGGGATTAGGATGAGCATCGGTTATAAGACTATATCTTATGTACCATGTGAAGCCTTTAGAGCATCCACCTTCAACCATCTAAAGAAGGAATCAAGAAGAAGAAGAAGAAAAAAAAAAGAAAAGAAGACATGAAGACCCCCCCCTCTAACATGAATTCTTGCTTAATTGTAATTAATTCATTTGTAATCTGAGTTATATAAGGGTAGAGCTCGTCTAACCCATTTATTTTCAGGTTTGTACGGTGGTGCCTGACCACAAATGACCTTTTTATTCTTTTGCATTAGCTTTATAAAATGTTTGATATTTTATTTAGCTTGTGCATTAGAAATGTCATATTTTCCTAGTTTCTTACCTACTTGATGTATGGCCAAGATGACGATTAGGCTCGTAGGGAAAAATAAATCTTCTACCCAATTAAGCAACTCAAAATTTAAAATAAATAACTCATAACCTCACCTAAATCTTAGGCTAAAAATCAAGATAAAAGAATTAGTAACCCCTTAGCTGGATGAGTATTACTTTTCTCACATCATGCATAAAGGCATATTATTTAACTCTTGATTTGGAGGACTTCCACCTATGTTAGAGAACTTGGCTTGAGCTTTGAGAGCCATGGTGGAAATACCACCTCCGATCTTATTGATTTTGGCCCATAATCTTATTTCTCATGCATTAAGCATATGAATCCTATAGCCTCAGTCAAATGATTATCCTAAATGAAAAAAAAATATATTAAAATTTTGCATTAGATTTAAGTCATTTAATCATTCCCTACATGATCTAGTATCTTAGGGAGTGTGTTTAAAGACTTAGTCTCTTTCTAAATAAATAATAACCTTGCTATCTTGCATAAACATGTGACTTGCCTACATATTTTAAAATCATAGGAGGAGTTAGTTGGCCACCCCCAATTATAAGTCCAACAGTAGGGTGATTTATCCTCTATTGTGGAGGTAAACCAAATACCCATTTTTGCCTTAGATTTAGGTCGTGCTTTTTTGGTCCTCGCCAAAACTCCCTAGATTTAGGTTCTGAGGTTGCTTCTCCACTTCACGGGCCATAAGCATAAATCCTCACCTCTTAGGCATTTCCGTGACCTTGTATCATGGAATTATAATCCCTAACATTCTAATAAAAATTTAACTCAAACAAATTAATTTAATTTCAAAAATGTAAAGCCCAACTATAGGGTAGTTTGGGATGCTTACTAGACTTCCTAGTATTATAAGCATCCCCTACTTGTTTCCATTTGACTTCGATAAAAACTCTCTCCTTTTGATCGATCCCACTTAACTTTCTAAAAATAAACCAATCGATTGATAGTCCTACCTTTTGAAATCTTTAGAGACAATGATCATTTACCTTAATCAAGAGTATTTCCAAAGAATCCAGTTCCTTAGGATGTAATTAACTATGGGGGCTTGCCCTTGTAGGGAACTTAATGAACCATGTTTAAAATAAACCATGCTTTACTTTTCATGTAAAGTAGGGGAACAATCTCTGGTACATTTTGAAGACCCATAGTCCTTAGGAGTCTTTATTGAGATGATTAGGTCCATTGTAGGGTGGTGACTTCTATCTCTCGAGATAGCACACCTCTCCTCAATGTCATACTCAATCACCCTAATAAGAATATCTATGGATCTGCGTGGCATCCTAACAAGGCATTTTATATTTTTGTTTTCATTTATCCTCTTTCCCGAAAGGGGATAGATGAAGATAGAGATATATAAATTTTCACCACAACTATTTAATTAATTTGCACTTTAATTAGATTTTTATCCAAATGAAATAAACTTAGGGGAATATATTTGGGAAAGAACTCCTAATCTCATTCCCTAAGTCCATTCACTATTCCAAGATAATTAAAACTTAATTAATTAATTTATCACTATTTAATAGGTTAATTAATCATTTAATTGATTAAGGGAGTGATTAGGAGTGGATCAAACAATTACCCTAATTAAACCATTAATAAATTCCAAAGAAACTATGGGAGATAGAGGTCATCCCATTAATCAACCCTAAGAAGTTTGGAATCAATTAGTGGAATAATTAGGGAGTAATTAATATAATTACATTCCCAATAAAACCTTAATTGCATAAAATTCACTATTCAAAATCCATCAAAATTAATTTTAGATTATTCCCCTTTAAAATATCTTCACAATGCATTTTATTTTGTATTTTTTGATATTTCTACATTTAGTTATGTTATTTTGAAATTTTTATGTTTATTAGGCAATGAAATCCCTAATTATATGACTAATCCATCGGAGCCACGTGGATCGCTGACGCGGCGCTTTTCCACATGGCGCGATGAGATTCATCACTTAAGTTGTCACATCAGTTGCATAATTACCCAGTAGTGCCACGCGCTTTCCTCTAGATCGTCCGATCAAAGATCGGATGGTTGAGATAGAGCCCGCGATCTCTAAAGGGATTAATCACAAATCTAGTGTGGAATAATCAGGACCTTCCATCCAAAACATACGGGATGGATGGTCCATGATCTATCACTGAGCTCACATGTGGGAGACCACAACCGTCCACTCTTAGGGCTTGATCCAAGCTCGATTGAGCTCATTGAGCTCAAATTTTACCCACACCATCAACATACAAGGGGATGAAGATCTAATGGCCAATTTTCTTGGGATGATACTTCCCTTCAAAAGGGACCAAAGAAAATTCAAACTATGCTTGATTTTGAATAGTACCTTATCGGAGGTTGTCACCGACACTCCCAATCGTCGAGGTAGCTTCATCTAGTGGAGATGAAGCCCTGTTGAAGGTTTGAGGGCTTGAGGTTAAGTGGATACTTCAATTGGTCAAAGTCCCTTCAAATGCTTATGACCTTGATCAAACTCCCCTTTCCCGTGCCTTGAAAACTTGGATGAAGACTTGGGTGAGCTCAATTGGGTTCCTACAAGGTGCTTGAAGGAGGAATTGAGCTAAATTTGAGCATTGGATGAGTTTAAAAATCTTTCTACCTCCCCTATTTTTGGCTTAGGAAAAACCAAAAATGGAGAAATTGAGTTGGCTTATGAGACCTTGGAGAGATTTGGGAATGCTTCCTCTGCTTTCTTAGGTTCAATCAATGAAAGAGAGTGAAAATAAATCAAATTAGGGGGAGTATATCTCCTCCTAGGAGGATTGGATGGTCGAGCTTCTCCCTTATATTTTGGATCAATTGATAAGATGCAATGGGTTTGTTAGGTTATTTTAGTTTGCACATGGTTCAATTTTGGTAGAGGAAGGTAGTGAGAGGTTCCTATGTGCTGATTTGGAGTGTGGGAGTGATCCCATGTGCTCATGTCCATTAAGTTGCTCAATTTTGGCCTTAGGTTGGGTTTGGCTGACCTAAACCCATTGGGTCAAGTGCACCACTCTTACTAGTGTCCATGGAGTCCACTAAGAGGGTACCAAGTGGCCATGAAGAGGAATTGAACAAATTCCAAGTGAATTTGGCCAAGAATTACCCTTTGACCTAGGGGTAAAATGGTCATTTATCTTTTATTTCATTTTTGAATATGTTTGGTATGATTGAAAACTGGGTTGGGATAAGTTTCAATGAATTTGGAATTGATTTGATATGATTTGGCTCAAGTTGATCCATTTAGGTCAAAATGGGTCAACTTGGGTCAAGTTGACCAATTGGTCAAATTGGGTCAAACCAAGGGTTTTGTCAAGTTCATATGACTATTTGAAATGTGTTGGCATCATTGTTTTGGTTCAACTTGATTTATATTTGATTTTGGTTCATTTGATTTCATTAGGTCAAATGGGTCATTAATTTGACTTTGACTTATTTGGGTTAGGTCATGGGTTGGTTTAGGTTTCATTGGTAATTTAAATGATTTGGTATCTTTTTTCCTAATCAATTTTGATTTGGTTTGATTTTGGCTCAATTTGATCTTTTAGTTTTGTCAATTGGGCTAGGTTGGGTCTATGGTGGATTTTGGCTAGTTTAGGTTTCATTTTGGCTAAGTGTTGACTTGGTCAACCCTTAGGTTTAACTTGGTTTGACCCAATTTGAGTGATTGATCATCCCATGATGATTGTTGCTCACAATGTGAGGTTTAGGTGGGCTTAGTTCAATCCAATTTGGGTAGGATTAGAATTTGGCTCATAAGGGGTACTTTAGGCCACTTTGGGTCAAGTGAGCCGAAGTGGGTTAATTGACTTGATCAAGGATTGATTTGATTCAAGTCTGGTTGAACTCACATATGGACTTATGATTGAAATATAAATCCATTTGCAAGTGATTTGGAGTCAAACGGTTTTGATAATTTCAAGTTCAAAGGGTGAACATGAGTTTGACTTGGATTTGATTTTTGAATTTAGTTTTGGTTTGATGACTGATGTTTGTGTTTATATTTGATTTCATGATTGAAATATTGATTGAATCATGAAGAAAAATCAAGGGTTTGGCTTGATTTGAGTTTGATTTGGCTAAGTTCAAGAATTTGACTTGAAAGGCTTAGGTTGAATTTTGGTTGAATTTGGATTTAATTTTTGAATTTAGTTTTGGTTTGATGATTTAAATTTATATTTCATTTATATTTGTGAATATAAATGAGAATATAAATGGGCTATGAGAAAATTTCTTAAATTTGAGTTGATTTATATTTGATTTAGGCTAAGTCCATGAGATGGAATCAAAGTGACTTAGGAAAGATTTTTGAACTTGGAATTGAGTTTTGGATTTAGTTTTGGTTATTTGAATTTATATTTGTGAATATAAATGAGAATATAAATGGGTTATGAAAAATTTCTTGAATTTGAATTGATTTGGATTTAATTTAGGCTAAGTCCATAACATGAAATCAAAGTGCTTAGGAAAGATTTTTGAACATGGAATTCAATCATGGGTTTCAATCATTTGGAATTGATTAATGATTTGAGAAAATTCATTGGAATTGATTTGGGGTTTGTTTTGGAATTGAAGTTGAATTAAGTTCAAGGTTGATTTGAATTTGGAGTTTGACTTGAAAGAAGGAAGTGAGGATTTTGCTCCATAGGGTGGAAATTTTCCTACCCCAAGGCATGACCTATTCCTATGGCTAACCCTTTTAAGTCTCTAAGGTTAGGTTAAGTGTTCACCTAATCACTAAAAGTATCTTAAGATTAAGGAAACTCTTAATGTCTAAGAGGAGTCATATGTCTAAGATGGAGGGGTTGAGAGCTCATCCTAAAAATGAGATCAACAAAGGGCACCAATAGGTGTGGTGTGATTGACAAGGTACACCACACATATTGGTGTTGACCGAAATGATCAACAACATTGAACGATCACAAGCACTAATCAAAATGATCTACTCCCAACCCAAGGTGTAGAAGGAATCAAGAGCTTAGTGTAATGTGACTCTACTCATGTCACAGACATAAGAGAGTGAAACAGGAATCCACTAGGGATAGAGTATATGAACCTTCCACAGGGAAACAGGTTCAAGACATCCACAAGGGGATGGGAGGTTTGATTTGATTTGTTTGATTGATTTTGTTTTAACTCTACTGGGGGAGATGTCGACCTCATTTTTAGGATGAGCTCTCAACACCTCCATCTTAGACATAGGATTTCTCTTATACACTAAGAGTTCCTTAGTCTTAAGAGACATCTAGTGATTAGGTGAACACTCAACCTAGCCCTAAAGACTTAGAAGGGTTAGCCATAGGAATAGGTCATGCCTTAGGGATGTTAGGAAAATTTGCCTACCCTTAGCTTGAACCACTCATCACCTTCCTTCCTTCAGGTCAAATTTCAAATCAATCCTAATTGATTTTCTTAAACTCCAAATCTATCTTATTCGATTTTCTCCAAACTCACATCAATACCATATGATTGAAGTTCATGATTGAAACCCATGATTAAAACTTCAGGTTTAAAATACTTCCTAAGTCCTTAATTCCCTCTTAAGGACCTAGTCTAAATCATATTCAAATCAATTTAAATTCATGAAATTTTCTCATAACTCACTTATATTCTCATTTATATTCACATATATAAATGAAATATAAATTCAAATCAATCAAATCAAATTCCAAGTTAAAATTCCTAATTATAAATATTTCCTAAGTCCTTAATTCCCTCTTAAGGACTTAGCCTAAATCATCTTTAAATCAATTCAAATTCATTAAATTTTCTAACAACTCATTTATATTCTCATTTATATTCATATATATAAATGAAATATAATTCAAATCAATCAAATTAAATCCAAAATTCAAGTTCAAATCACAAATCTTTCCTAAGTCACTTTGATTTTCTCTTAAGAACTTAGCCTAAATCATATTCAAATCACTTCAAATCCTTGAAATTTTCCCATAAACTATTTATATTCTCATTTATATTCACAAATATAAGTGAAATATAAATTCAAACAACCAAAACCAATTCCAAAACTCAAACTCAAACTCATTCAAAATCTAACCTAAGCCTTTCAAGTCAAAATCTTGAACTTAGCCAAATCAATTTCAAATCAACCCAAACCCTTGCTTTTTCTTCATGATTCAATCAATCCTTCAATCACAAATCCAAATATAAACACAAACTTCAATCACTTAACCAAAACTCAATTAATAAATCAAGCAAAATTCCATTTCATGTTTAACCTTTGAACTTGAAATTGTCAAATGAATCAAAACCCATTTGACTTCAAACCACTTGCCAAATGGATTTATATTTCAATCATAAGTCCATATACAAGTTCAATCAAACTCAAATCAAGCTTTGAGCAAGCCATTTGACCTTCTTAGGCTCACTTGACCCAAAGTGACCTAAAGTACCCTTATGAGCCAAATTCTAATCCTAACCAAATTAGATTGAACTAAGCCCATCTATGCCTCTCATCATGATCAACAATCATCATGAGATGATCAATCACTTAAATTGGTCAAACCAAGTCAAACCTAAGGGTTGACCAAGTCAACACTAAGCCAAAATGAAACCTAACATAGCCAAAATCCACCATAGGATAAATTGATTGAAATCATTGATCTAAGTTCATTCATGACCAATGTTTGAACTTGACCAAGTCAACATTTGAACCTAACCTAGCCCAATTGGGCACTTGAACCAAGTTGACCCAACTTGACCTAAAAAGTCAAAATGTGTCAAAACTTGATCTAAGCCAAATTGATTGAAACCAATGGATCAAATTCATTCCAAATCACTTGTTGAACTTGACCAAAGCCTCAATTGGCCAACTAGACCTAACATAGCCCAATTGACCTTGAACCCAACTTGACCTAAAGGGTCATATTGAGCCAAATTCAAATTTAACCAAAATTGATTGGAAACAAAGATACCAATCCACTTCATTTGACCAACCAAACCTAAACCTACCCATGACCTAGCTCAAATAGGTCAAATGGGTTAAATTGGTCAACTTGACCCATTTGACCTAAATGAAGTCATATGAACCAAATTCAAACCTAAACCAAATTGAATTAAACTAAAGCCACCAAAATATTTCAAATGGCCATATGAACTTGACCCAACCCTTAGTTTGACCTAATTTGACCAATTGGTCAACTTGACCCAAGTTGACCCATTTTGACCTAAATGGGTCAACATGAGGCAAACCATACTAAATGAACTCCAAATCTAATGAAACTTGGCCAAACCTATTTTTTTAACATACCAAACATACCCAAATTAAAAATTATCCAAATGACCATTTTACCCCTAGGCCAATAGGATAAATTTTGGCCAATTCCACTTTGAATTTGGTCAAATCCTTTTCATACTTACTTGGAACTCTCCTAGTAGATCAAGTGAACACTAGGGAGGGTGGTGCACCAAACCCAATGGGTGTGGGTCAGCCCAACCTGACCCAATGGCCAAATCGAGCACATGCATTAAAATGGCCACATGGGAATCTTCCTTACACTCAATTGAACCACATGGGGAGTTCACCATTCCACTCTCTAGCCAAAACTGAATTCAAGGACACTCTTAACAGCCTAACAAACTCTTTGAATCAAGGTAATTGGATCAAAATGGCACAATCCTTCTCGGCCATCCGATTATCAAAGGGGGAGATATACTCCCCTAATTCAATCAATTTCTTCTCGTCGACATAGAACTCGTGAGCAAGCTTTAGAGAGTCTTCCCAAGCTTCCTAGAGGATGGAAAATCTCCATTAATTTTCTTGGCAAAATGAACCCACCGATTTTCCAACTTGCTCTACACATCAAACCAACCTACCTTCTTCAAGCATCATCGAGACTAAGTCGAGCTCACCTTGGTTCTTTCCCAAGATCCAAAGGAAAGGAAGGGTGCCCTCAGCTCAAGTGCAAAGTGGGGTCCATAGAGCTATCTACTCAACCTGAAGAGATCAAACTTTCAACAAAGCTCCGTCTCAACTAGAAGAAGCTTCTCCAAGGGAATCGTTGATCACCTTCGGCGAGGTTAGCCATTTTTCGAGCTTAAATTTAATATGGTATGGAGCTTTGTGAAAGAAATTTTCATGGCATAGGATCTTGACCATTAGATGTGATCTAGGATGCATGTTGAAGGTGTGGGCCAAATTCAAGCTTAATCCAAGATTAATCAAGCTCGGATCATGGCCTAGAACATGGATGGATCCCTTTTCCCGCAGGGAATTACAGGAAAGAATCTCTGGCAATCCATCAGCACATTTTGGATGGACGACTGAGATTAAAATGCATAATATGTTTATATTTAATCCTCTGATCCATGAATTTAATCTCAGCCATCCGATCCTTGATCGGACGATTGAGGAGAAAGTGCATAGCACCGCCGCCACGCGGTGCTATGATGTGATGTTTTAAATATCCAATATGGCGGTGATGCATGTAAAGCGCATGCCGCATCATTCGCATGCATGGTGCCAGTGGATTAATAATCTGATTAGGGATTTATTTAATTCCTAATTAATCACCTAAACTTCTAAAATTCATATGTCAATATAGAGAAATCAGAAAAATATGAAATAAATTGCATTAGAAAGATAATTGATCATAGAATATTCTAAAATTGATTTTTAATAGTTCTTTTCTATAAATTTGGGTTTTATGTTAATTTGTTAATTACTCTCTAATTAATCCACTAATTAATCCCAAATTTCTTGGGTATAATTAGAGGGATGACTTACTGTCTCCCCTAATTTTCTTGGGATTTATTGGTGGATTAATTAGGAGAATTACTAGTTCATTCCTTAATCACTCCCCTAATGTAATTAGACTTAATTAAGGGTATAATTAGTGATTTAACTTTGATTGAGCCAATTAAGTTTTGATTAAGTGAATGTGAGGTCTAGGGAATAATTTTGGAATACTCTCCTTAAGATATTCCTTTTTAATTCCTTAATCTTACCTTAATTAAGGGTTAATTCACTAAATATCCCTTTAATTAATTTCATAAAATTCCAAAACTTTCCAGAACTCAATTAATTCTTCTTGGGTAGATGCTTAGGTGTTCAAAAGCTTAAGTACAATTAAGGAAATCAAAATTCAACTCATATGTGTGAGGGGTGTTTTGAAATTACTTAAGTTAAACCCCTTAGCTTAATTAATCATTAATCATGAGCCAAATTACATTATGCCCTTTTCTTTCTAGGTGCATTGCTAATTTAAATTCCTTGTGTGATTTATGTCATCTCATTGGCTCATAATTATTTGATTAACTATGCTAAGGTGGTGTAGGTAAGGGATAATTAACATGCTTAATTCATACCTTAACCTAGTCAAAACACTAATCACCTAAAAATTGAACAAAAATATCAAACACATGTGGGAATGGGTTAGGAATAGCAAACTCACCTCACATTTTTAAAATTAATTCAAACTCAAAATCAAACAAAAATCACATTAAACAAACTTCGATTTTCTTTAAGCTTTCTTATTTCATAAGATTGCCTTTAAGAATTAATTAAGATGAATGTGTTTACATGCTTTCATTGCTTTAGTTATTTCCTAACAAGCTAAATATGTGTGTCATGTGATTTCATACATTCATGCTTTTCAAAAATCAAATTTAAAATGAAAATGTTTCCTTTATGTCAAATTGTATGTTTTAGCTTAAGTAAGAATATGAGTGGCAATTATCACTATTAAATCCAAATTATTTTCAAAATATATGAATCAATTACCAAAACTAAAAGTGTGTTATTTATTTCTTACTTATAAGCTTGCATGTGAGTAAAATATAAGGATGTGCTTATTGTAGTTTTCCTTCTCCTCTCTTTTGGTATAGTTTTGAATAAGATTTGGCAAAGTGTATAGTTCATTTGAAAAGAACACTATACTTGCCTAATTCCATTTCATATTCATTCCTATGCTATGACTTAAGAAGGACATCTACACTTACACATATAAATTGCATAAACAAAATCCAACAAGCAAATACAAACTTTTGCATCTTTCTTTTCCATTCATTTCTTTTAGTACACATGCTTGTATTTAAGGAAAGTGGTATATTAGTTTGGACAACCCCGGGGTTGCAAGGCTTTAAGCAGCCCTAAGTAGGTCTTATACCTAACACCCTTGATGCTAACAATGACACCGTACTCACTTATGCCTTTCATACATTCATATGTGCATGTGAAAATTGGATAAGAAATCTTTTCTACTTAATGAAAATTATGCATCGTAAGCATTCAAATTTTCTTAAGTAACTTACTTTGCATGCATCATAAAGTGTGCTAAACATTCCCATTTGGTATGTATAGATATTCTTAGGATCCATTCATATGCATGTTATACATGTTGGGAAAGAAATGAAGTGATGTGTGTTTTGTGAATTTAATTCACTTTACTTAATCTTAAAATGCCTTTCTTTTGAATAGGTTTGTTTAGAGTTCACCTAAACTTAGGATTAATTAAAACACATAATAAAATATTCACTAAACAAAACTAAAACATGAATCCACTTTAGAAATTACTTAGGTTAGGAAGGAAAGAGAAGTTCTCTTCTCTTTCCTCTCTTTACAACTTAGTAATTAATTATAAGATTCACTTGAACCCAATCAAAATATAAAATAAAATCAACCCAAAACAACTAAACCACTTAAATGAAACCTCCTCTAAGTTGAACATTCTTCACACTTAGAAAATTCTAACTTAAAGCCATAGCTAAGCATACCACACAAACCTTTAAAGCACACACATTAGGCTAAGTCACCACTTCTAGCTTTAGGTTAGGGCGGTGTATGGTTTGATATTTTTTTTTTATTTTATGATATATTTTTTAGTCTGGATATTAGGGTACATGTGCGTAGACTAAATGGTAGGGTAATCTTAGTTTAACCATTATCTTCTACAAGAGATTGTGCTTAAGGAGCGCTGTAATAAATAAAAATATAAATATTTTTTACTGTGCAGGTGCTTATACCCCTAAGCATAATCTAATAGGCTAGGTGGACTTAGTTACCCATGTGTGGGGTGATAATTCCAATATATATGCTTGGGATTTGTGTGGTTTGTTTAACTAATCTCTATTTTGCAGGTGTTAGTTAGATTTCCAATTTTTTTCCTTTTCCATGTAATTTTTGTAATTAGGATTTTGGAATGATTGTTATGGGAATTAGGATGAGCACTGGTTATAAGGCCATGCCTTATATACCATGTGAAGCCTTTGGAGCATCATCCTTCCAACCATCCAAAAGAAGGAACCAAAGAAGAAGAAGAAAAGAAGAATGAAGAAATGAAGCTTGAAGATCCCCATAATAATGAATTCCTTGCTTAATTGTAATTAATTCATTTGTAATCTCGGTTGTATAAGGGTAGAGCTTAGCTACCCAATTTGTTTTCGAGTTTCTACGGTGGTGCCCAATCCATAATTGGCCTCTTATTCTTGTGATTAGCTTTATAAATTGATTAACAATTTGTTTAGCTTGTGCATTAAGTGGCATCCTTTTTCTAGTTTCTTCCTTGCTTGATGTATGTCCTGGATGATGATTAGGCTCTTAGGGAAAATAAATCTTCTACAAAATTTAACAATTCAAAATTAAAATAAAGAACTCATAACCTCACCTAAAGCTTAGGCTTAAAATCGAGATAAAAGAATTAGCAACCCCTTAGCTGGATGAGTATTTATTTTATAACATCATGCATAAATGCATCTTGTTTCACTCTTGATTGGAGGGCTTCCAACTTTTCCAGAGAAACTTGGCTTGACCTGTGAGAGCCATGGTGGAAACACACCTCCCTTCTTGTTGATTTTGGCCAATAATCTTATTTCTCATGCATTAGGCATATGAATCCTATTAGCTTGAGTCAAATGATTGTCCAAAAATGAAAATAATTTAGGTCATTACTCATGCCCGCACATGATCTAGTCTCTTAGGGAGTGAGTTTAAGGACTTTGTTTCTTTCTAAATAAATAGCAGCCGAGCTATCTTGCATAAAACATATGACTTGCCTACATGAATTTAAAATCATAGGAAGAGTTAGTTGGTAGTCACACCCAGGCGGTTGTAAGTCCAATAGTTGAGTGGTGTGTCCTCTCTTGTGGAGGCAAACCAAATACCCATTTTCTCCTTAGATTTAGGTTATGCTTTTGGCCCTGCTAAAGCTCTATTTAGGAGGTTACAGGTTGCTTCCCCTTTGTGGGCCATAATCATAAATCCTCATCTCTTAGGCATTTTCATAATCTTATGTTATGGAATTATAAGCCCTAAATTTCTAATGAAAAATTCAACTTAAAGAAATTAAATCAATTTCAAAAATGTAAAGCCTAATTATAGGATAGTTTGAGATGCTCGCTAGGTTTTCTAGCATCGCGAGCATCTCTTATTTATCTTCATTTGGCTTTGATAATAACTCTCTCTTCGATCAATCCCATTTGATCTTCAAAAATGAACTAATCGATTGATAGTCCTACCCTATTGAAATCTATAGAGACAATAATCATTTACCTTAATCGAGAGTTTTCTTGAATCTCCATTCCTTAGGATGTAATTAACTATGGGGTTTGTAGAACTTAATGAACCCAGTTTAAAATAAACCCTACTTTACTTTTCCATGTAAAGTAGGGGAAGAACCTCTGGTACACTTCGAAGACCCAACGTTTATAGGAGTCCTTATTTTGGTGATTAAGTCCATTGTAGGGTGGTGATTTATATCTTTCGAGATAGTACACCTCTCCTCAATGTTATACCCAATCACCCCAATAAATATATCTACGGATCTGTGTGGCATCCAACCAAGGCATGATATTCTTGTCTTCATTTATCCTCTTTCCAAAAAGGAGGATAGATGAAGGCAGGAATATAATTTTCACCATAGGAGATTGATTGAATTTATTTTATTTGTTTAGTTTTTTGACTCCACTAGGGGAGGTTGATTGGATTTATTTTGTTTATTTTTTCTTTAACTCCACTAAGGGAGGAGGGTTGAGTTTGTTTCAAAGTTTTTAGATTTTTGGATTTTTGAGATGGACCTGGGTTTGATGGATGCTTGGTAGAAGTAGGAGGCTAGGCTTCTTCATTTACCAATTCAAAGGGGTAGTCTACCAAACACATAGTAGGACTAGCCAACCAAATGAATTGCCTTTTGGTGTGCAACAGCTGTACTAGAAAGAAAGTGTAGTAGACTTACAACCTCAAACTAGGGACCAATTGCTAGGGTGATCCATTGGCAAGGCAACAGATTGAACCCAACCTTAGGCTGACTATTTTAGTGAATGCCATTGGTGGACTTAAATCAGCTCAAATATAGTCAAAGATTAGTTTCATTTTTAGTTATGAGTTGTTTTGATGGATCCAATTAGTTTACGATTGACTGCACTAAGTAGGGGCCATGGTGACCTTGAGCTAACTCAGACTTACCAATCCAAAGGGAGTAGTCTTCCAACCACACAGTAGGACTATCCA
This sequence comes from Cymbidium sinense, assembly GCA_021442155.1. Classification (NCBI taxonomy): domain Eukaryota; kingdom Viridiplantae; phylum Streptophyta; class Magnoliopsida; order Asparagales; family Orchidaceae; genus Cymbidium; species Cymbidium sinense. The sequence continues at coordinate 187,063 of JAKCPB010000303.1, read as the reverse complement.
ACCAAAGGGGTGTCTTTCAGTTTGCAATGGTTAAGTTTAAGAAGAAAGCATAGGGACTCACATCTTCCAAAATAAGGAACCACTAGGGTGATTGGTTGACAAGGCAATAAATCAAACTCGACTTAGGGCTGACTATTAAGTGAATGCCACTGGGGACTTAAATCAGCTCAAAAATAGTCAAGATTAATTTTATTTTGTAATTATTTTGATAGATTCTGTTGGTTTGTGATTGATCATACTGAAAAGGAGCTTGTATTAGCCTAGACCTATCTCAGATTTATTGAACCAAAGGGAGCAGCTTCTCGGCTGAGGGGAGAACTATCCGACCAAAGGAGTGTCTTTTGGTTTGCAATGTTCAATTCAAGGGAAGAAAGCACAGGGACTCACATCTTCCACTATAAAAGACCACTAGGGTGGTCAGTTACTTTAGGTAATAAATCAAACCCAACCTAGGGCTGCCCGTTGGTTTATGATAGTCATGCTAGAAAGAATGTGTCGTAGGCTTACTTCTTCCAAAGCGGAGTGACTGTCGGGGTAGCCTGCTTGTGAAAAAATAGATTGAACTCAATCTAAGGGCGACTATGGAGAGAGTCGACGGACTTATCTCAACTCGTGTAGTCGCAATTTTTATAGGAGTTCTCGACACCCTAAAGATAGGATATATGCTTAGAAAAAAGGGCCCTTTGGGGGCTTGAATTCCTAATCCACAAGCAAATATTTAGTTTGTTTGTTTACTATGGACCCTATTGGTTTGCGAGGGATCAAACTGAGAAGGAGCTTATATCAACCTAGTCCTATCTCAGTTCAACCAGGGAGAATCATGCCATGAATGGATTCTCCAACCACGAGGGTACTAATAAAGGGGACAATCTAATCCAAAAGTAACCGTAGTGTCTAAATGGGGTCACAAAGGGATGTGATCCAAATAGAGTGCCCAAGGGAGAGGGGAAGGGCTTGATCCAAAACCCAGAAGATAATCATATAGTATTCGGTGGCCAACTCAAGGAGAGCATGGGGACTCACATCTGCTTAGAGTGGTGTATCCACTAGATGAGTCACTGTCAACATAGTAAACATCAACCAACCTAAGGTGTCCATCAATTTGCAACAATCAGCCTAGAAGAAAGCTTGGGGACTTACATCCTTCTATAGCAAAACTGATTGCTATGATAGTCTATCTTTGGCTCGATAGGTGTCATCCAACCTAGGATGACTATCGAGTGAATGACACTAAGGGACTTATATCAACTCAAATGTAGTCAAGAGGAAAGGAGCCTCTGGGGGACTTACCCTAAACCTCAAATATACTCGACCTAGTCAGTACATGATGATTAGTTCAAGAAGAAAGCACAGGGACTCACATCCTCTTAAACAAAATAAATATGAGGTAGCTTACTAGCTGGGCAGTGAAGCCTACCAAACTAATAAGGTGCTCGTTAGTTTGCAATGGTCAAGTTAGGAAAAAAGCGCGGGAACTCACATCTTCCAAAATGAAGAACCACTGGGGTGACATACTAGCGAGGTAGCATGTAAAATTGACCCAGAGCAGCTAATGAATGAGTGCCATAGGGGGCTTACTCTCACATCAAAATAGCATGAGATAAAAGATTTGTGTTTAGTTTTGTTCCCGTGTTAAAGGGAATAGGATGTCGCTTGGATTCTCTCACACCTACCCTAAACACACTTGGGGAATTGGATGAAATGGTGTCACGGATGGTAACTAGGATTCCCGCCAAGAAAGGATGCTGCTCGAGTTCTCTTACACCTAACTTAGGTGTGCTAATAGAAATAGGATGCCTCTTGGGTTCTCTCACACCTATTCTAGTAGTGTCAGGGAATTGTGTTTGTGTTGTGATAGAGGGATAGGATGCCTCTCAGGTCCTCTTACACCTATCCTAGACACACCATGGCAGATTCACAAGACAAGAAAACAATGCTTCAAAAGAAGAGAGGTTTTTGATGAAATGGAATTAGATTTTATTCTTTTATTGATAATTATTTTCAAACATGATTTATGGATAATATTTCTTCAAATAGAGTCCATTAATTGGAAGCATTGGGTGTTCCCCTTTACAATCAATGAGCTGATAGGATCCTCCTTGGTAGGCCTCTATGATATAGGGGCCTTCCCAAGTGGGTTCAAACATGCCTCCCATCTTTCGATGGGAAACAATTAGTCTCCTTAGGACTAACACAAGTTCTCTTGCTTGGAAAGACCTAGGGTAGACCAACTTGTTGTGAGCTTGTATCATTTTGGCCTTGTACAACTCGAGATTCTGGCATGCCCACAGGCATCTCTCCTCCAAACCTTCGAGCTATTCTAACCGCAACTTTGCAATATGTTCTATAGTGATCTTACTACCCAATACTATCCTTAGTGATGGGAGTTGAACTTCTAAAGGCAGAACGGCTTCAGACCCATACACTAAGGAAAATGGGGTAGATTGAGTTGGAGTTCTGTATGTGGTGCGGTAGGTCCACTATCACTTATTATCGTCAAGTGTCTTCTTTAGTATTTGGATGAGAGTTTTGTTGAATGCTTCTACTAAGCCATTTGCTTTGGGGTAGTAGCTGGGGGAGTATTTCCAATCTATACCATGTCTTCTGGTAAAGCTGTTGATCTTGGTGCTTTTGAATGCAGTACCATTATCAAATATAATTTGTTAAGGCACCCCAAACATATATACGATATGATTCCTAAAAAATTGAAGCACATGCTGAGCTATGACCTCTTTGAGTGGGATTTCCTTCGCCCACTTAGAAAAGTAGTCGGTGGCAGCTAAGATGAACCGATGACCCTTAGAAGAAGGAGGATCGATAGGACCCACAATGTCAGTACCCTAACACTCAAATGGACATGAGGCCAATGTAGGGTGTAGAATGTTGGGTGGTTGATGGAAGACCACATCGTGTACTTGACATAGATGGCATCTCCTAGCTACATCCATACAGTCTGTAATCATCGAAGGCCAGTAGTATCCTAGTCTCTTGATCTTCATCTTCATCTTTGAATTGAATTGATACACTATGAATAGACCTGAATTTACCTCGATCACAATCCTATGAGCTTCATGTTTATCTAAATAGCGTAACCATATTTGATCGAAAGACCATCGGTACAAGGTGCCATCAATGAGAGCATATAAGAGAGCTCTCTATTTCACCTGATGGGCTTGTGACTTCTCTTGAGGTAGTTTTCCAGTGTTCAAATAGTCTATAAACGGTTGCCTCCAATCCAGCTCCTCATCCTTATAGGCAACGACAACCTCCCCTTCAAGAGAAAGTCTCTTGATGCATTCAACATCAATAAGGGATATGACTTGTCTATTTTAGACCCTTATTGGAGTGGGCTAATCTTCTGGACATGCCAATTTTTTGGCATGTTTGGCCAAAATATCTGCTACTGTATTCTCTGCTTGGGGAACCTTGTAGATGGCGACTTCAGGGATTTGGGCCAACAACTTCATGGTATACTCATGGTAATGGCAAAACTTAGGTTTGAGAACCTTGTAGGACCCGATAATCTGATTGATGACCAACTGAGAGTCCTCATAAATGTTGATACTCTTAACATAACCTATGATGGCTAACTCTAGACAGGTAATCAAAGTCTCATACTCAGCTTCGTTGTTGGTGCAGGGATTGGAGAGAAAGTATGAGAATCTCATCACATCATGATCCAAAGTTAAGAGAACTATTCCTACCCCTTCCTTTCCTGGAAGAGTAGATCGTGGTGCTTCTCCTTTATGTAAGAAAGTTGCACCATCAAAATACATCTCCCATTGGCGGTTATCGATCTCCACTAATTTCATGATTTGTTCATCAGGGAGATCATCACTAAGCGGAGACTCACCAGCTAGTGGGTGTGCTGCTAAGAAATCTGCTAGTGCTTATCCTTTTACCATATAGAGAGGTATGAATGTGATAGCAAACTATGAGAGAATCATGGACCAACGTGCCAAACATCCGGTTAGCGTTGGCCATGTCATGAGATACTGTAGTGGATTGGTTCAGAAATCAAGTTCACTTTATGAGAAAGCATATAGTGTCATAGCTTTTGGGATGCAAAGATCAAAGCTAGGCAATGTTTCTCAATAGGTGGGTAGTTTGCTTCAGCAGGAATTAGATGACGACTGAGGTAGTAGAGAGCACTTTTCCTTCCCTTCGTCATTGGCTTGGGCCAACAAAGCATCGAGGGAGTCATCCAATGCAGTAGTGTAGAGGATGAGTGGCCTGCCTGGGATAGGGGATGCTAGAACTAGCAGCTTCACCAAATACTACTTGATATCTTCAAAGGAATGCTGCCACTTATCATCCCACTTGAACTTGGCATCCTTTTTGACAAGTGCTGAAAATAGTTTGCATCTCCCCGATAGGTTGGAAATAAAGCATCTTAGATACGCTGACTACCTTTAGAAAGATCTGAGTTGAGTTAAACTTTTAGGAGGTGGCATTTCTAAGATAGCTCTGATCTTTTCTAGATCTATTTCTATTCCCCGGTGTCGGACAACAAACCCAAGGAATTTTCCGAAGCTACTCGAATACACTTCCGGATTCATTTTGAGGTTATATTATCTTAATCGTTCAAAAACTACTCTCAAGTCAAAGAGATGGTCTTCCTTTTCTCTTCTCTTGACTACTAGATCATCAATGTAGCACTCAACTTGATGATAGTTGAGTTCATTGAAAATCTGAGTCATTGCCCATCGGTATGTAGCTCCGGATTTTAAGGCAAAAGGCATGACCTTATAATAATAGATTTTGATCGGTTTGAAAAGCGTGTTTCTTTCATCCTCGGGGCCATCTTGATTTGGTTGTAGCCAGATGACCCATCCATGAAGGAGAATACTACATGAGATGAGGCAATGTCCACCATTAATTTTGGTATAGGAAGAGAAAACTCATCCTTAGGACATGCCTTGTTTAAGTCCCTAAAATTGACGCATATGTGAATTTGACCATTCTTCTTCTTAATTGGGATGACATTGGCTAAGGTGGGGTATTTTTCTTCCATGATGAAACTAGCATCGATCAATCTCTTGAATTCAGAAATGACCTATTGTTCGATTTCTAATTGCATGCATCTAGGAGCTTGCTTGATAGGGTTAGTGCTAGGATCTATTGCTAGTTTATGGATTATTATGTCAGGAGATAATTTAGGTATCTCTTCATAACTCCATGCAAAGCAATCTTTAAACTCAATCAATAGCCTAACTAAGTCATTGGTTTCTTCTTCATTTAGCACTGAACCGATGTATGTTGGTAGTGGATTTTCTTCCATCCCAAGGTTGATTTCTTTAAGCTTGTCGATTATTGAATGCATCTTCTCTTCAAATTCTGGAGGTGCATCTTTGATTTAGAGAACATCTAGATCATCTAAAGTTTTTGAACACACATCCTCATAAGACTTGGTTTGGTGTGAAAAGAATTTATCAGACTCCAGATGGTTGGTGACAACTAAGCAATAATCATCATCATCGATTGGACCCACTGTACCAAATCCTAGTCCTGATCTTGATTGTGCATCCCTGCTTCTATTGTTCCATAGCTTTTCAAAGTACTCTGACCCGTGCTTAGACCATGAATAAGAAATCAAACCTTTCTTTACAAGATTAAGAACACAAGGTGAGTACCAATCAAAAGGTAATTCCATTAATTCTTTATTTGAAATATCCTCAAATCCTACATCAACTTTTGGACTAGAGGATGATGATCCCAAAAAGAATCTCTTTGATTTGACATTTCTGGAAGATTGAGGGGATTCCTTAACTACTAAACCTTCAACTTTTTAAGTTGAAAGTGAGGTTAGAGCTAAGGTTCCTAACTACTGCCTGATAGTTTCACATACATTTGATTCAAATACTTTCATGCTTTGTTTAAAGGCCTAGTCTTCATCCCTGTCCGACTCAAGTGTCACCTTTAATGAAATCCATTGAGAAGGGTTGGCTAGTATGCTAATCACATTGGGCTCATCCTTTGAGCTGGATTCCAAGTCTATGTGAATAGTAGGGGTACTCCTATGAACTGGAATATAAACCTTATTGGCTGATGGCCAACTAGGGGTTTCCCTCTAACGCTCTATGTTTTCTCTCCTCACCGGTGGAGGTTGAGTCATCTACCCACATGTCCATATGATGCGATGAACTGTGGGTGGAATGTGATATGCGGCTCCACTTCTTCTCAATTTCCTTTTCTTGTTCACTTGGACTTTCACTTTTCTTTTCTTTTTCTTTTAGTTTTTCTTTTTCTTCTTTTTCTTTTGAATTTGCATTTGAATTTTGACCAAGTTCAACAAAAAAGATGTTTTGAGGAAGATACTAGGTCGCATCCTCATATATCTCAACCTCTCTGACTGAAAATGGCTTTTCATCTCCTTTGACACAGTATTCAATCCCATCCTTCCTGAACTTGATGTACTGATGGAGGGAGAATGGAATCATCTTATTTTGATGTATCCAAGGCCTACCAAGCAAAGCGGTGAATAAAGTATTTGAATCAATGATATAAAACTTAGCTTCAATCTTTCATTCACCTATCTCCAAAGGTAACACTATGTAACCTAAAGCCCTCTCACCATGTTCTCATCTCAATATCATCCGATATCCTCAAAGGGTAGAGATGTTGATCCTTAAATAGGCAAGGGTCTTTAGACTTATAATGTTCATCGATGCTCCTAGATCGACAAGAACTCTAGCGAGTCTGAATTTACCCATGTCCACTGTAATGTATAGGGGACGGTTGTGCTCCATGTCCCCCAGAAGATGGTCTTCATCTGTGAAAGTGATTCCCTGAGCTTTCTAGAATGATGTGCCTCCTCTCCAATAGCAGTCAATTAGGTTAAGCATATCTATGGATCAAGGAGAGCCTTGATTAATGATTCCCTCATCTCTTTGGATAAGATAAGGGCATCGTATATGCTTAGCTTAGATTACAACTTTCTTAAGTGAGAGAAGACATTGTAGTCCACCTTGGGCTAATCCTCCACAAGCATATCCAAGGGTGGAGCATCTTGTGGAGGGAATTCTCGATCATCTGAACCAATGACTTATTTTCCTCTATCTTGAGGTGCTGCTCTAGGAGGTAGAACCTTGCCACTATGGAGGTTGACTTCGATGATCTCTTGTGGAAGGTTAGTGGAAGATTTTACCTACTCGTCAGGCTCACCTATAGCTTCTCCTATGGGACCCTCAGAATCGGATGATTCCAAGTCTATTTCAAGAGGCAAATCCATAATATTCAGAGAAGGAAAGTCCAACTCTGAATCAGAGAGAGGAAGATTGGAGTTGTTATAATTGTTGTTTAGACTTGAAGAGTTTTCATTAGGAGTATATTTAGATAACCCATCAGAAGTGACACATATATAATTTAAGCTAGCTTTATTCTTTAATTTCTTGGGTTTTGAAGGAGGTACATAGAAGAAATCAAGTAAAGTAAGAGGGGTGAGGGATTTGATGCACTCATCTACCGATATAAGATCTATATTAGAAGAAGAGCTAGCTAAGTAGGAGAGTCGATGTAGTAAAATGGTGATGGAGGATTGGACTCGATCGGTGGTTGCGCTACTTGGCTATCCCGGGCTGGCATAGGCTGCTAATGCTACTGGGCTCCCCCTTTCCTTGAGTTGTCCTGAACAACGTGCAAACCTTCCTTAACGTTGGAGGTTTGAGCTACCTCAAACACCTACAAAGAAAGTTTCTTGATTTTGGAAATAATTTTCTTAGAGGTACGGGATAAGAAGATATCCCAACCTTCTTTAGTTTTGGAAGAATCGTAAGTATCCCCAAGGATTACCCTAATGGAATTGGATGGTTGTTCCATAAGGTATTCTTTTGGGATAACTATAGCACTGGTCTTGAAGCTATGCTCAAGCCAGTCCTTGAATGTAAAGCAATCTTCCAAAACATGACCTAGCATGCCGTGATAGGGAAAAAAGTTAGGATCATTGATTTTGCCCACTTTCTTCGGTCTCCTAGGTTTGGGTAACTGAAAATCAGGCTTCTTTAAGAGATTCTTAAAGATCTTCCTGATTACCTCCCTCTTAAATGAATAAGGCTTGTTAAGTTTATCCAAAAAGTAGGTAGATTATAACTACCTGATGGCAAGTTTGTGTACCACTGCTATTGCTGATATGGCTGAGTAGGAGGAGGTGTAGACTATGGAGGCTATGTGGCGGAGGTATGCCCGGTGGTGGTAGAGGAGGTGGAAGTGGCGGAGCACGAGGTCTCTCAAGCTACTCTCGCTTTGTTTCCTTCTTCTCAAAAGCTTTCTGTGGCTTCTGCTTTGTTGATTGGTCTAGAAAAGGCAACTGTTTGGCTTCTCTTTATTAGTTAGCCACATTGTTGATTAGCTTCTCAAATATTTTGATGGTAAAACCTTTGAGCATGAAGGCAACCGAGCCATGGATATTCTTAAGCAGAATCTTGATGGCATGCTATTTAGACAATTGTGATTTGCATTTCATTCTCAAATTATGCCATCGAGAATATAATCAATGAGGGACTCACCAGAGTTTTGTTGACCCCAACAGATCGCTGAGTCACCCTTTCTTGAGCTCCAAACCTCTTGATGAAGAGTTGCTCCAACTCAGCAAAAGTATTCACTGAACTATTGAGAAGTTTAGCGTACCAATCAAAGGCTATACCTGCTAAGCTACTGATATAGAGACAGAAGAGTAAAGCATCACTACCATTAGCGTTGCAATAATTGGCTCTGAAATGCATAATATGCCACCTCGGGTTCCCACTGCCATTAAAGCTCTTGAAAGAAGGTGGCACAAAACCCTTAGGATATTGGATGGCATCAAATTCCTCAGGTAGTCTACCTTTGGGCGATGATCCTCCTCTTGAGCCAATGCTTCTCTCACTCGCTCAACCATGGTTTTGATGTCCTTTTCTATATGGAGGTACTATCCACTACCTTCCTATATGCAGTGTCTACCTCTCTTGGAGGTAAAGTCTTCACTAGATCCAAGACATGCACCAACTCTGGCTGACTAGTCTTAGCCATAGTAGGATGAATTATCAATGCTTGGTTATGAAGTGCTAAAATAGATGCTAGCAAATCCTCAAGCTTCCCCATCCTATCTATTTGTTCATCTTTCTATTTTAATTATTGGAGGTGTTGGGTTGAGTAGGTTGTGTCTTCTTGCTCGGCTGCAACACCTTCCATACCTTACTGATCATGGAGGAAGGAACCCATTATCTGTGTGTACCCCACAATCCTCTAGATCATCTTCATTGGAGACCAAAACTAACCTTTTCATCCTAAATTGGACCGCATATCTAAGATTTCCTTCTTCTCCACTAGATATTGAGCTACTATGTCATCTAGGGATCGATCCAACTAAAGCATGAAGATGTCCGTGGTAGTAGGGTCACTCATGAATATATATATGCACTAACCTCTGGAGCTAATCATGAGGATTATGCTCACTGAGGAAAGATATTCACTGATCACGGATCTAAATGTAGTACTCCTAGGAGGATCTATGGCCATGAAACTTGTCTCCTCCTCCCTCTTGTATCTCTTATCGTGGTGGTGGTGGTGATGGGACGATTATAATACTCTGAGGTCGCCATTCCTTCCTCACCACAACTAGGGCAGAAGGATGAGCAAGAGAGCTCAGCCTCACCACAGTAGGTAGCATAGATGGAACGAGATCTCTTGGCCATAGTCAGTTCACCAATGGGGTTCTCTTCTCCCCTGATGCGGCCTTCATGGCCTTGGCTGAATAGTAGATGCTGGAACATGTACAGGAGATGACGGGCATAGAGAAGAGCTGTGTGGTGGAGGAACCACCGACTCTCTCGGGACAAGAGCTCCTCTCCAATAATGGTAGTCCCTGTTAATAAGATACTATCAGTATGGTCGAGGGCGCGCACCGATTTGGAAAGTCCACAAGTGTGGAGGTTGCTGACTGTTAGTTGTACCTCCCGTGCTCCCAGCTAGTAACATGAACTGATGTATGGGCCTCTTAGCCCTCTCCTATCTAATCTGCCTGCTAATGCTGTTAGGAATGACAGAACACAAATCAAACTAGGCCCTGGACTATGATCATCCATAGCTCTGCTTTCTGTAAGGTCGAGGTGATGTACAACCTCCTCTCTCACTACAGTGCTGAACTCCTTCTGAGGTGAAGAAATCCTCGCATCCCATCTATCTCAGAGAGAGGGTGAACGGTTTTTGTATGGGGAAACCATCCTAGGAAACTCCTCAATAGGCAGTAGTGCCTCCAACTCCCATGTGCAGTGTGATCGCTTGATCATGCGTTCTTATTTCACTGGAGTCCAGGTAGGTGAGGTAGTGAACCCAGATCAACCTCGGCGGGGAGACAATCCACTCAGAGCCTTCCCCTTGAGGGACATGAGTGGCTACCAGCCTCTGGGACATCAAGGGAATGAAGCTGGCCGCTACTTCGCTATGGGAACCACTACAACCACCCTCTTCAGTGAGGGGATCTCCGAATAAGAAGGCATGTCGACTTGGATGACCAACTTCTGCCCTGTCACCATGCTCCTATTAACTATCATGAGATGGGGTTCCCTCACATGTAATCCTGGACCCCTCAAAGCCTCTACTAAAGTGGATGAGGTGGGCATAGTGAGATCGTGGAAGACTGGCCTGATCCAAGGCTAAATCCATCCCATGAGAAAATGTGAACACATAGTTCTCGCCATTGAATGACCTCAAACTAAAACTCGATAAAAATGCAATGTTTAAAATAAACTTGAATCAGATTTCTGCTTTATTGATTTTTGAATTTTTATTTTAGAATTTGAACCCATACTCAATAACTTAAAAGTGTTAAGTGGGGCTCAAATGAATTTAGAAGAGATTTTGAGATTGATTGGAAAGGGGATTTTTTGAATGTAGAATCCATTTTCAACAAATTTGTGTATGTTGAAAATGGGTTCAAATATTTTTGGAGAGATGCTTCCATAAGTTCATATTTGAATTTTGATTTTTTTTAGGTTGAGGACCCTTCATTTAATAAATTTTAGTATGTTAAAGTAAAGGGTCAATTGATTTTGTTTTGATTTTGTGATTTTTGGAATTTACTCACTTAGCAAATTTGGGTATGCTAGGTGAGGTGTTTGAAAACAATTTCTTCTTTCTTAGTTTGCTTGTTTTGTTAATCATTTGTGATTTGAAAATGGAATCCTCATTTAGCAAATTTGGGTATGCTAAATGAAGAATCCAAGTGTTTTTAATTTTTGGTTGATTTTTGAAAAAGAGGCTTCTTAGAAAATTTAGGTATGCTAAGGAAATCCTATATGTTTCTTTTGTTTTAATTTGATTTTGAAAAAGAGGATCCTTAGCAAATTTAGGTATGCTAAGGAAATCCAAGTGTTGTTTCCTTTGTTTTTTATTTCATTTTGAAAAAGAAGATCCTTAGCAAATTTAGGTATGCTAAGGAAATCCAAGTGTTGTTTCTTTTATTTTTGATTTCATTTTGAAAAAGAGGATCCATAGCAAATTTAGGTATGCTAAGGAAATCCAAGTATTGTTTTTTAATTTTTAATTTTAATTTTGATATTGGAAAAAGATCTTTTTTTAGAAAATTTGGGTATGCTAAATGAAAGACCCAAGTGTTGTTTTTGATTTTTTTTTTTTGATTTTGAAAAAGAGAATCCTTAGCAAATTTAGGTATGCTAAAAATCAAGTGTTGATTTTCTAATTTTTGTTTTTGATTTTGATTTTGGAAAAAGGGGATCTTGATTTAGCAAATTTGGGTATGCTAAATCAAAGACCCAAGTGTTGATTTTATTTTTGATTTTGATTTTGGAAAAAGGGGATCTTCATTTAGCAAATTTGGGTATGCTAAATGAAAGACCCAAGTGTTATTTTTAATTTTTGAAAAAGGTGTTTATTGATTTTATTTTTGAAAATGTGATTTTTCATTTTGATTTTGTTGAAAATGTAATCTTCATTCAATAAATTGAATGAAGATGTTCACTTGTGCTTTTGAAAATATGATTGTTGAATTTTATTTTTGAAAAGAGATTGTTGATTTTTTTTTTTTTGGAAAAGATGATTGTTCATTTTTGTTTTGAAAAATGAAATCTTCATTCAATAAATTGAATGAAGATGTTCATTTGTGTTTTTTTTGAAAATATGATTGTTGGAATTTATTTTTGAAAAGAGATTGTTGATCTTCTTTTTGAAAAAGATGATTGTTCATTTTTGTTTTGAAAAATGAAATTCTCATTCAATAAATTAGATGAAGATGTTCATTTGCGCTTTTTCAAAATATGATTCTTAGATTTTATTTTTGAAAAGAGATTGTTGATTTTATTTTTGAAAAAGATGATTGTTCCTTTTTGTTTTGAAAAATAAAGTTTTCTTTTAATAAATTGGATGAAGATGTTCATTTGTGCTTTTGAAAATATGTGTTGGATTTTATTTTGAAAAGAGATTGTTGATTTTCTTTTGGAAAAGATGATTGTTCATTTTATTTTGAAAATGAAATCTTCATTCATTAAATTGATGAAGATGTTCATTTGTGCTTTTTGAAAATATGATTGTTGGATTTATTTTTGAAAAGAGATTGTTGATTTTCTTTTTGGAAAAGATGATTGTTCATTTTTTTTTGAAAAATGAAATCTTCATTCAATAAATTGGATGAGGATGTTCATTTATGCTTTTTGAAAATATGATTGTTGGATTTTATTTTTGAAAGTGAGTGTTGATTTTCTTTTTGGAAAAGATGTTGTTCATTTTTGTTTTGAAAAATGAAATCTTCATTCAATAAATTGAATGAATATGTTCATTTGTGATTTTTTGAAAATATGATTGTTGATTTTATTTGAAAAAGAGATTGTTGATTTCTTTTGAAAAAGTTGATTGTTCATTTTGTTTTGAAAATGAAATCTTCATTCAATAAATTGAAAGAAGTTATTCATTTGTGCTTTTGAAAATGTGATAAATTTTATTTTGAAGAGATGTTTGTCTTATTTTGAAAATGAAAATCCTCATTCAATAAATTGAATGATGATTCATTGAGCTTTGAAAATGATTTTGGATTTTATTTTGAAAAAAAAATGTTTTGATTTTCTTTAAAAAGATGATTATTCATTTTGTTTGAAAATGAAATCTTCACTCAATAAACTGAATGAAGATGCTCATTTGTGCTTTTGGAAAGTATGATTTTTTTATTTTAATTTTGAAATGATCCAATATATAACAATCATGAAGATTGTTAGATGAGGGTGATTTATGAAAAGTTTTGTGCAAAACATTTTATTATATGCATTTTGAAAAAGTGCTTTTGGATTGAAGGATTTATTTTTTTCTTTATTTTTGGAATGAACCTTTTCTTACCATAGAAATGGTAAGGAGGAAGTCTTTAATTATTTTCTTTTTATTAAATTTTTATTTTCACCCATTGGAAAATGTTTTAAGACCAACATGTGAGGTCCTCCTAAAGATGTTGGCTAAACAGCAAAGATGAAATAAGGTAAGTGCCAACGGAAAAGAAAGATAGTCATGGATTCATACAAAAGTACAAACCCACTATCAATACTTGGAGACAATAATCATTTACCAAAGATGGAGAGAGGAACCATCCTTAGTGGAGTTTCCAGAAAAATCTATGGTGAAACTATATAATATATTCCTGCATTCATCCATCCCTTTTGGAAAGAGAATAAATGAAAATAGAAATATAACACCTCGTTGAGACACCATGTAGATTCACAAATGTTCTTATTAGGGTGATCAGGTACGATATTGAGGAAAGGTGTACTATCTCAAAAGATAGAAGTCACCACCCTACAATGGACCTAATCACACATTGACTCCCCAGGACTATGGGCCAATGTACCAAAGATTATTTCCCTACTTTACATGAAAAAGTAAACCATGGTTTATTTTAAACAAGATTCGTTAAGTTCCCTATGGAGACAAGCCCCCATAGTTAATTACATCCAGGACAAGATTCAGAATACTCTCATTAAGGTAAATGATCATTGTATATCTTATCAATCAATTATTTTATTTTAGAAGATTAAGTGGGATCGTCAAGAGGAGAGTTCTTATGAAGCCAAATGAAGATGAGTAGGGATGCTTGATACTAGAAGCTAGTAAGCATCCCAAACTATCCTATGGTTGGGCTTTATATTTTTGAAATTGATATGATTTATTTGTTTGAATTGAATTTTTATTAGAAATCTAGGTCTTACAAACCATGATACAAGGTCATGGAAATGCCTGAGAAGGGTTATGCTTATAATCAAGAAGCAACAATCCTAAATCTAAGGAGCTTTGGTGAGGGCCAAAGAATGACCTAAATCTAAGGAGAAAATGGGTATTTGATTTACCTCCATAAGAGAGGATAAACCAGCCAACTGTTTGGACATACAACCGCTTGGGAGTGATCGCCAACTAACTCCTCCTATGATTTTAAATACATGTAGGCAAGTCATATGCTTTTACAAGATAGCTAACCTATTTTTTATTTAGAAAGAGACTAAGTCCTTAAACACACTCCCTAAGAGACTAGATTATGTAGGCATGATTAAATGACTTAAATCTAATGAAAATTTTGTTATATTTTATTTTCATTTTGGAAAATTAATTTGACATAGGCTTTAGGGTTCATATGCCTAATGCATGAGAAATTAGATTATGGGCCAATTACATGAAAATAAAAAAAAAAAGTAAATCTAACTAAAACCTGCGAAATAAAGATTAGCTAAACAAACTATACAATCCCAAGCATGTATATGTATAAATTGTACATAGCACTCCACACATAGGTAACCAAGTTCACCTGGCCTATTTTGGATTATGCTTAGGGGTAGAAGCACCTGCACAGCAAAAGCATTTTATATTTTTATTACAGCATCCCTTAAACACAATCCCCTACAGAAGATAATGGTTAGACTAAGATCGCCCTACCATTCAGTCTATGCACATACACCCTAGCATCCAAACTAAAACATCACATCATAAAATAAAAACAAATATCAAAGCATGCACAGCCTAACCTAAAGCTAGAAGTGGTGACTTACCCTAATGTGTGTGCTATTTAAGGTTTGTGTGGTATGCTTAGCTAGGCTTTAGGATTGAAATTTTCTAAGTGTGAAAGAGTTCAACTTAGGGGATAGTTTCATTTAAGTGATTTAGTTGATTTAGTTGATTTTATTTTGTGATTTTATAGGTTTGAATGAACCTATAATTAATTACTAAGTGTTGTAAGAGAGGAAAAGAGAAGAGAACTTTCCTTTCCTCCCTACCTTAGGTAATTTCTAAGGTAGATTCATATTTGATTTTTTTTGTTTGGTGAATATTTTATTATGTGTTTTGATTAATCCTAAGTTTAGATTTTCCATAAACAAACACATTCAAAAAGAAATATATTTTAAGATTAAGTAGAGTGAATTACTATCACAAAACACACATTACTTCATTTCTTTCCCAACATGTGTAACATGCTAATGGATGAATCCTAAGCATATCTATACATGCAAATAGAAGTGTTTAACGCACCTTAATGATGAATGCTAGAGAGTTTGTTTAAAAAAATTTAGATATTTTATGATGCATGATTTTGTTAAGTAGAAAGAGGGATTCTTTTATCCATTTTTCATAGGCATTTAAAAGTATAAAAGACATAAGGGAGTACGGTGCCATTGTTAGCAAGGGGTGTAAGGTACAAGACCTACTTAGGGCTACTTAAAGCCTCACAACCCTGGGGTTCTCCAAACTAATATACCACTTTTCTGAAATACATGTGCATGTACAAAATGAAATGCATGGAAAGAGAATCATGCAAAGATTTTTTGTTTGCTTGGTTATGCAATTTACATGTGTAAGTGTGAATACCCTTCCTAATTAATAACATAGGGATTAATATGAATAGATTTAAGCAAGTGTTATGTTCTTTTCAAATGAACTATACACTTTTCAATTCCTATTCAAAACTATGTTAAAAGAGAAGAGGAGAAAAATCACACAATGCACATCTCTATATTTTATTCACATGAAAACTTATAAATAGTCATAAGTAGTATACCTTTCAGTTGTGATGTTTAATTTATAAGTTATGAAACTAATTTTGGATTTAATAGTGATAATAGCCATTCATATTCTTACTTTAGCCAAAATATGCAATTTAACATAAAGGAAATGTTTCATCTTTAATTTGATATTTAAAAGGCATGAATGCATGATTTTTATATGACATACACATTTAGCATGTTAGGGAAGAAATAAAGTGGTGAACGCATGTAAATTCATTCACCCTAATTAATTCCTAAAGACAATCCTATGAATAAGATTATTTAAAGTGAATCAAAGTTATTTTAAAGAGATTTTTAGTTTGGTTTGAGTTTAATTTGAATTTAGGAAATGTGAAAAGGTTTGTTGGTCCTAACCCATCTACCACATGTGTATGAAATTTTAGTTTAATTTTAGAACTATTAGATTGATTTTATATTTTGTTAGGTTAAGGTGTACATTATGTTCATTAATTACCCCTTGCCTACACCACTTTATCATATTTAACCAAATAATTATGAGCCAAAGTATGACATAAAACCACAAGGAATTTAGCTGAGTAATTATTGACCTCACTTTTGGAGTGAGCTCTCAACCCCATCCT
Source organism: Cymbidium sinense (assembly GCA_021442155.1). NCBI lineage: Eukaryota > Viridiplantae > Streptophyta > Magnoliopsida > Asparagales > Orchidaceae > Cymbidium > Cymbidium sinense. The sequence continues at coordinate 170,460 of JAKCPB010000303.1, read as the reverse complement.
CTTAGACTTAGGAATCTTCTAGACACTAAGATTTTCTTAGTCATAAGACACTTCTAGTAATTAGGTGAACACTTAACCTAAGCTTAAAGTCTTATAAGTGTTAATCATAAGATTAGGCTATATTTTAGGGCTTAAGGAAATTACCTATCCTATAGCTTAAACCCAATCTAGATACACTTTCTTAAATCAAACCCAGATTCAATTCTCAAACCAAATCTCAAATTCAAATTCAAATTCCAAATCTAATTTCAAATTTAACTCCAAATGATTGAAACTCCAAATCAAATTCAAATCCTAAAACCCTTCCTAAGTCATATGAACCACATTCATAAGCTTAGCCAAAACTCCCTTTAGATCAAATCAAACTCAATTGATTTCTTTATAAATCAATTATTCTTTCATTTATATTCACAAATATAAATGAAATCCAAATTTAAATGACCAAAATTATATCAAAATCAAATCCAAACTCAATCTAAGCCCTTTAAGCCAATTCTTTGGACTTTGCCAAATTCTATCCAAACCAAGTCAAAACCAATGAATTTTCTCTTGAATCAATCATTCATTCAATGATTTATCTAAATATAAATAAAACCTACAATCATCAAACCAAATTCAAGTCAAGCCTAACTTAGCCCTTTTGACTTAAAACTTTTAATTGAGCCAAAACCTATTGGACTCTAAATTGATTATCGTTGAGTTTATATTTCAATATAGGGCTCATATATAAGTTCAACTAAACTAAAATTCAAACCAAAACCAAACCAATTGACCCACTTAGGTCCACTTGACCCAATTGAGCCAACTCCCCCACATAGGATTCCACCCAACCTCATTTAAATCTCCCCATCACATGCACTTAACTCATCCACAATATTTGCATTCAATTGAGCTTATCATATGGCAGCAAGAGAGGACTTTAGAAAAAATCCAAAGTCTTCAATTAATCCATCAAATTAACCAGCAGATGGCAATCAACTTAGCCAAAATTCAAAAAGAATGATTTGGCCATTATAAAAGGAGGGAGAGATGAGGCTTTGATCTCTTCCTCCAATTTCAACCCCAAAGCTCCCCAAAGTAAAAGGATCCCCCATCTTGAGCCATTTTTTTGAGCTCAAAAATATAAATAGTTGCTTTTTTGGTGAGTAAAATCAGAGAAGATGATGTTAAAGGAGGCAAGGGTTAAAGATCATTCTAAGATTCCTCATACCTAAGTTCCTGATCTTCACCTCCAAGAAAACCATCTCATCTTAATTTTTAGCCAATTGGCAAATAATTTCATCCATTTTGTTGTAATTTTCTTGTGATTTTAGGAATTTCCCCTAGATAATCCCACATTTTTACTTTAAATTATTCTAATTAGAAAATAGAAATTTTTTTTTGGTGTGAATCGACATAAAAATGATCCATTTGGACAGGTTTTGGTTTAGAAACCCTCATTTTTTCCAAAAAAGATTATTTTTTGTGCACATGGGTCCCCGTCATCGTGGTTTAGGATCGGATGGCTGGATCATGTAGATCCCGATCGGCCTTTGATCACGATGTGATCACTCGTCGCACGATTCACCAGATCGGACATTTCAGAAATCGGCTCATCATTGTCGATCTACTTAGAGACAAGCTTTGCGGGTCTCTCTCCATGGGTTGACCGTTCTTTCCGCCCAATGGCTAATGTCTGCGTCGTGCACATTTTTTTTATATAAAAAATTAATTTAAATCACTTAAAAATTCAAAAATTCATAGAAAATAAAATACTAAACTAAAAATTACGAACAAGGGCTCATTGGATTCATCTTTTTGAGAGAAATCCAACAAACCCAAAATCCTCAAATTTCAGTGGGTATATTAAACTTAATTTGAGTTTTAGTAAAATCAAATTTTATTAATTAAACCAAAAATATATGTTAGATTAAGTTGAAAAGGACTTCTAGATTGGAAGAAATTAAATTTTTGAAGTTCAAATTGTCCAATTTAATAAAATAAATCAAATAAAAATTCAAAAATTTACAAAAATCTTCAAAATGACTTAAATCACTTCAATGTTCTAGGACTCTTAAGAAAATAATGTGATTTTTTTGTATCTAATGAACCTCATAAACACTTAAGATTAAAGTTTAATCAATTAAGGAGTTAATTAAAACATAATCAAAATAATTTAAATATCAAATCAAAATCAAATGAAATAGCACTTGGACAATCATTCAAACCTCAAATTAGAAAAATATCATCCTTAAATTAAATTAAATATGATTTAAGGTAATAAAACTCAATTAAATGATTAAATCTTAAATCAAACTTAAATTAAACAAATAGGAAACTTTAACATAGGTGAAAGTATAACTAATCACTAAGCATGGAATCTTAATCATTGAAAAATGGTATAAATAAATTGAAACTAATTAATCATTAAATAAACTAAACAATCAAATTGATTAATAAACCAATTCAACATAATCATTTAATACTAATCAAATTAAATCAAATAAAGTTATAGTGAACTTAATTAACTTATGATTAAATCACATCCATTTGGAATAAGATAATTAATTAACCATTAAATATTTCATCCTAATAACTAAATTAAGCATGTTAATGAAATCAAACAAACATAATAAATGAATCAAATCAAAAACTAATCTAAATAATCAAACTTAATTGAAATGAAATAAATGGTTAATTCACTTAATCAATGATTAATAATCCTTTTAAGATTAAAAAGTAAAATTAAATTAAATCTCACATGAGATGTCATTAATCTCAAATTAATCAATTTTAATGATTTAAAATTTAATTAATAAATCAAATTTAATTAGTCAAATCAATTTTAAATTAATGAACTAATCCATCATCTTAATTAATCAAATTAATTTAAATAAATATTAATAACTCTAAAAATTAAGCTTAAAATCAAACAAATAAATTTAATAATCAATCACATAAGTAAGCTAATTAGTTAATCAAATTAATCATATTAAACCTAAAATTAATCAAACATAATCAAAATGCGATTAAATACTAATCAAAACCGAAATTAAAAATTAAATAAATCCTCATTTAATTTAATAATTAACTTAAACACACTTCTTAATTAAATTAATTACCCTTAATCAAACTTAATTAACTGAACATTTAATTAATGCAAACTTAATGAATCAATCCATCATCTTAATGAACCAAATTAACTTTAAAATCAAATTCATCAAACACTTAATTAATCTACTAATTGATCACACTTCTTAAATAAGCTAATTAAGTCAATCAAATTAATCATATTAAACTTAAACTTAATCAAACATAAATGCAATTAACTAACCAAAACCTAAATTAAACCTAAACATTAAGTCATTAATTACATCATTAACCTAAACAAATGAATCAAGTTAAAAAAATTAAACAAACCTTTAAATTAACATAAATGCACTTCTTAATTAAACTAATCACATAATCACATTGAACTGCAAACCCTAGAATAATAAAGATAATCAAATCTTAAATTAAATTAAATTAAATTAAGGAACTCTCATCAATTTAATATGCAATCAAATCAAATCTCATGCAACCTACTTAAATTAAGATAAACTAATTAACTTTAATGTATGAAATCAAAAATGCAAACCAAACTTTGATAAACATGACAAATGGATAAGATTAAAGATAAAATCTTGTTACAAGATCAAACTCATTAAAATCAAAATAAAATCTCAATTGGTCTAATCTAATCAAACTATAAATGAATGAACCATGTCAATCAAATAAATAAATTAAGTCACATAACCAATCAAATAAAAATTAAATATTAATTTAAAGGATATTGAATTATCAGATTTAATTAAACCAAAAATCTAATCTAAAATTAATCAATCAAAACACATGAATTTAAACAAACTTAAACTTCATTGATCAAGGACATTGAATTATCAAGATTCAATTAAACTAAAACATATAATTTGAAATTAATCAATCAAAAATACATGAATTTGAACAAACTTAAACTTCATTAGATATTAAGGATATTGAATTATCAAGATGTAATTAAACCAAAACATCTAAATCAAAATCAATCAATCAAATACTTAAACCAACTCAAATTGTAAGCTCTAAATCAAATCAAATAAATTACACAATTTCAAATGGCCTAATTAAGATACTTAAGGACCTTAGTTAGATTCTTTAGGAATTAGGATGTAGAATAGGGTGAGTTCCATCTACAAATGAAATTCATTCTACTCTTCATTATTGAAAACCTAAACATCATTTTAACCAAATAAAAGTGAAAAAAAGATGAAAAATAACTCATTAAATCATTTAAATTGAAATCACCCAAAGGTAAAATTTAAACAAATTTGAACTCCAAATTGAAACTTAAACTAAAGAAGCTAGTAATGTCTTGCCACACAAGCCTTAAGCACACACACTAGAATACTAAGTCACCACTTCTAGTGCTAAGTTAGGGTGTTGTATGTATGTTGTTGTATTTTATTTTGTGATGTCATATTTTAGACTTGATGTTAGGGTGTATGTTTCATAGACTAGATGTTAGGCAGTTATTAGCCTAATCATATTTTCTACAAGGGGTTGTGCTTAAGGGGTCATTGTAATAAAAATATAAATGCATTTGTTGTGCAGGTTGCTTAGCCCTAAGCATAACTCACGCTAGGACATGTGGGCTTGGTTACCCATGTGTGGGGTGCTAAGTCCAAATTATTCATATAACTGCTTGGGTTGTATGGTGTGTTTAGCTAACATTTGTTTTGCAGGTGTAGCTAGATTTACTTTTCCTATTTTGATATAATTTTGCATTAGGAATTAGGATTAGTGTTATGAGGGATTAGGTTGAGCGGTGTAAGGCTTAGTCACAGGGTGATGTGCCTTTGGAGCAAATCAAATCGAAAGAAAGGGAAGGAAGAAATGAAGAAAAGAAGACCCCCATAGCATGTATTTTTTTTTGGAAAATATGATTGTTCATTTTGTTTTCAAAACACAGTTTGTTTTGAAAAAAGAAGCCTAATAATGTCTTTCCACACAAGCCTTAAGCACACACACCAGAATACTAATTCACCACTTATAGTGCTAAGTTAGGGCATTGTATGTATATTGTTGTATTTTATTTTGTGATGTCATGTTTTAGACTTGATGTTAGGGTGTATGTTTCATATACTAGATGTTAAGCAATTATTAGCCTAATTATGTTTTCTGCAGGGGGTTGTGCTTAAGGGGTCATTGTAATAAAAATATAAATGCGTTTGCTGAGTAGGTTGCTTAGCCCCTAAGCATAACTCACGTTAAGATAGGTGGGCTTGGTTACCCATGTGTGGAGTGCTAAGTCCAAATTATTCATATAACTGCTTGGGTTGTATGGTGTGTTTAGCTAACATTTGTTTTGCAGGTGTAGTTAGATTTACTTTTCCTATTTTTGATATAATTTTGCATTAGGAATTAGGATTAGTGTTATGGGGGATTAAGATGAGCAGTGGCTAGAGGGCTTAGTCCACAGGGTGCCTGTGATGCCTTTGGAGCAAATCAAATCAAAAGAAAGAGAAGGAAGAAATGAAGAAAAGAAGACCCCCATAGCATGTATTATTTTTTTATAATCTGGGTTATATAAGGGTAGAGCTCAGCTACCCATCTTTTTTTCTCTTTTCAGGGTGTATGGTGGAACCCGACCGCACTGGCCTTTTATTCTTTTACGGTAGTCTATAAAATCATTTGATGTTGTGTTTAGATTGCACATTAGAATAACATGCTTTTCATAGTTTCTTTATGATTGATGGTTGAATGTGTGGCTTGGATACCAGAGACTCTTAGGATTAAATTAAATTTTCTATCCCACTAACAACTCATGACTAAAATTTTATAATAACTCATAACCTCACATAAAAGCCTAGGAATTAAATCAAGATAATAAAAATTTTTAGCAACCCCTTAGCTGGATGAATGAATGTATAATATCATGCATGTCATATTATTCCACTCGTGTTAATAGGGAGCTTCCATCTTTGCCAGAGAATGAAGGCTTAACCTACGAGAGCCTTTGATGGAAGAACACCCCTTTCTCTCCCGATTTGGCCCATAATCAAGTTCTCATGCATTTAGGCATACAAAATCTCATAGCCTGTATCAAAATAAAGAGTTCAAAAGAATCAAATAAATTTGATAAAATTTGCATTAAATTAAGTCATGAATTCATACCACTCATGCTCTAGTCTCTTAAGGAGTGAGTTTAAGAACTTAGTCTCCTTTCTAAATAAACAACCTAGCCATCTTGCAAAGCATAAGACTTGTCTACATAGATTTAAAGCGTAGGAGTTAGTTGGTGGCCACTCCAAGCGGCTGTAAGTCCAATAGTCGGGTGGTTCATTCTCTCTTGTGGAGGTGAATCAAATACCCACCTTTCACTTAGACCTAGGTCATGCCTTTATTTTGTACCAAGGCTCCTTAGTTTAGGAATTTGAGGTAGCTATTTACTTGGGGCTACAAGCATAAATTCTCACCTCTTAGGCATTTCCATAATCTTATGTTATGGAATTATAAGCCCTAGCAATCTAATAAAATGTCAACTCAAATAATTAACTCTCTTCAAATTTCAAAAAATATAAAGCCTAATTATAAGGTAGATTGAAATGCTCACTAGACTTCCTAGTATCATAAGCATTTCTACTTTCTCCTTTGGATTCCAAAATAAGTCTTCTCATGATCTATCCCATTTGATTTTCTAAAATAGCCAATCCTTTGATAGTCTTAACCTTGAAATCTTTGGAGACCCTAATTATACTTTAATCGAGTATTCTTAAGACTTATTCCTTAGGATGTAATTAACTATGGGGCTTGCCTCCATGAGAACTTAACGAACCCGACTTAAAATAAACCCTACTTTGCTTTTCCATGTAAAGTAGGGAAAGATCTGGTATATTGAAGACCCATCATGCCTTAGAGTCTTTATTAGGTGATTAGGTCCATTATAGGGTGGTGATTTCTATCTTTGAGATAGTACATCATTCCTTAATGTCATACGATCACTTCAATAAGTACCCCTAAGATCTAAATGGTGTCCCACATCTTAAAATAAATACCACGCAATGCACCTAAGAAATCAAGGTGTGCATTTGGCTCAATTGATTAATTAAGCTAAAGAGCTTAATTTAAGTACTTTCATAACCCTTCCCACACATACGGGTTGGATATGATTTTCTTAAGCTACTTAGGTTATTGAACACCTAAGCATCTACCCAAGAAGGAATTGATTAAGTTCTATAATGTTTTGATTTTGAAAATTTTAATTAATTAGCCATTTAATTAAGTGATTAAATTATTTAATTAATTTTCACTTTAATTAGATTTCATCCAAATGAAATAAACTTAGGGGAAAAGATTTGGGAAAGAATTCCTAATCTCATTCCCTAAGTCCATTCACTATTCTAAGGTAATTAGCAAACTTAATTAATTAATTTATCACTATTTAATAGGTTCATTAATCATTAATTGATTAGCAAAGTGATTAAGAGTGGATCAAATAATTACCCTAATTAAACCATTAATAAATTCCAATAAAATCATGAGAGGTAGAGATCATCCCATTAATTGACTCTAGGAATTTTAGAATTAATCACTAGAATAATTAGGGAGTAATTAATATAATTATATTTCTAATAAAACCTTAATTGCATAAAATTCACTATTCAAAATTTATCAAACTTAATTTTAGATTATTCCCTCTTGAAATATCTTCACAATGCAATTTATTTTATATTTTTTTGATTTTTCCATATTTAGTTATGTTATTTTGAAGTTTCTATGCTTATTAGGTAATTAAATCCCTAATTATATGACTAATTCCGTTGGCACCAAGTGGACCGCTAACGCGGCGCACACTTTTCATGTGGTGCGATGGGATTTGTCACTTAAGTTGTCACATCGACTGTACAGTCAGTCGGCGGCGCTACGTGCTTTCTATTTGGATCATCCGATCAAAGATCAGATGGTTGAGATCGAGCTTGTGGTTTCTAAAGGGATTAATCACAGATCTAGTGTGGATTAATCAAGACCATCCATCCAAAACATGCGGATGGATGGTCCATGATCCGTCACTGAGTTTGCCTACAGGAGAGGGCAACCATCCACTCCTCAGGGATTGATTTGAGCTCGATTGAGCTCAAATTTTACCCACACTATCAACATACAATGGGATGAAGATCTAATGACCAATTTTACTTAGGATGAAACTTCCCTTCAAAAAGGACCAAAGAAAATTCAAACTATGCTCGATTTTGAATTATACCTCACCGGAGGCTATCACTAGCACTCCCAACCGTCGATGTAGCTTCTTCTAGTGGAGACAAAGCCCTGTTGAAGGTTTGAGGGCTTGAGGTTGAGTGGATCATTCAATTGGTCAAGGACCCCTTCAAATGCTTGCAACCTTGATCAAACTCCCCTCTCCTGTGCCTTGAGAACTTGGATGAAGACTTGGGTAAGCTCAATTGGGTTCCCTCAAGGTGCTTGAAGGGGGGAATTGAGCTGAATTTGAGTATTGGATGAGTTGGAAAATCTTGCTACCTCCCCTATTTTTGGCTTAGGCAAAATCAAAAATGGAGAAATTGGCTTAGGAGACCTTGGAGAGACTTGGGAATGCTTCCTTAGCTTCAATCAAATGCAAGAGAGTGAAAATGAAATCAAATTAGGGGGAGTATATCTCCCCTAGAGGATCGGATGATGAGCTTCTCCCTTATGTTTTGGATCAATTGATCAAATGCAATGGGTTTGTTAGGTCATTTTAGCTTGCACATGGTTCGGTTTTGGCAGAGGAAGGTAGTGGAGAGGTTCCCATGTGCTGATTTGGAGTGTGGGAGTGATCCCATGTGCTCATGTCCATTGGGTTAGTCAATTTTGGCCTTAGGTTGGGTTTGTAACCCAAACCCATTGGGTCAAGTGCACCACTTTAATAGTGTCCATGGAGTCCACTAAGAGGGTACCAAGTGGCCATGAAGAGGATTTGACCAAATTCCAAGTGAATTTGGCCAAGTATTACCCCTTGATCTAGGGTAAAATAGTCATTTAGCTTTTATTTCAATTTGAATATGTTTGGTTTGATTGAAAAATGGGTTGGGCCAAGTTTCAATGAATTTGGAATTGATTTGATATGATTTGGCTCATGTTGACCTATTTAGGTCAAAATGGGTCAAAATGGTCAACTTGGGTCAAGTTGATCAATTGGTCAAATTGGGTCAAACCAAGGGTTGGGTCAAGTTCATATGAATATTTGAAATGTGTTTGGCATCATTGGTTTTTTCAACTTGATTTATATTTAGTTTTGGTTCATTTGATTTCATTTAGGTCAAATGGGTCAAGTTGACCAATTTGACCCATTTGACCTATTTGGGTTAGGTCATGGTTGGTTTAGGTTTCATTGCTCATTTGAAATGATTTGGTATCTTGGTTTCAATCAATTTTGATTTGGTTTGATTTTGGCTCAATTTGATCTTTTAGGTTGATCAATTGGGCTAGGTTGGGTCTAGTTGGCCAATTGAGGCTTTGGTCAAGTTCAACAAGTGATTTGGGATGAACTTGACCCATTGGTTTCAATCAATTTGGCTTAGATCAAGTTTTGACATATTTTGACTTTTAGGTCAAGTTGGGTCAACTTGGGTCAAGTGGCCAATTGGGCTAGGTTAGGCTCAAATGAAGACTTGGTCAAGTTCAAATATTGATCATGGGATTTTGATTAATGGTTCCAATCAATTTGACCTATGGTGGATTTTGGCTAGTTTAGGTTTTATTTTGGCTAAGTGTTGACTTGGTCAACCCTTAGGTTTGACTTGGTTTGACCTAATTTGATTGATTGATCATCTCATGATGATTGTTGCTCATAATGTGAGGCTTAGGTGGGCTTAGTTCAATCCAATTTGGGTAGGATTAGAATTTGGCTCATAAGGGGTACTTTAGGTCACTTTGGGTCAAGTGAGCCTAAGTGGGTTAATTGGCTTGATCAAGGCTTGATTCAAGTTTGGTTGAACTCACATATGGACTTATGATTGAAATATAAATCCATTTGCAAGTGATTTGGAGTCAAATGGGTTTTGATTCATTTGAAAATTTCAAGTTCAAAGGTGAACGTGAGTTTGACTTGGGTTTGATTTTTGAATTTAGTTTTGGTTTGATGATTGAAGTTTGTGTTTATATTTGGTTTGATGATTGAAGGATTGATTGAATCATGAAGAAAAATTCAAGTTTGGCTTGATTTGATTTTGATTTGGCTAAGTTCAAGAATTTGACTTGAAAGGCTTAGGTTGAATTTTAGTTGAATTTGGATTTGATTTTTGAATTTCATTTTGGTTTGATGATTTATATTTCATTTATATTTTTTAATATAAATGAGATTATAAATGAGCTATGAGAAAACTTCTTGAATTTGAGTTGATTTAGGCTAAGTCCATAAGATGGAATCAAAGTGACTTAGGAAAGATTTTTGAACTTGGAACTAAGTTTTGGATTTAGTTTTGGTTATTTGAATTTATATTTCATTTATATTTATGAATATAAATGAGAATATAAATGGGTTATGAGAAAATTTCTTAAATTTTAATTGATTTGTATTTGATTTAGGCTAAATCCATAAGATGAAATCAATGGGCTTAGGAAAGATTTTTGAACTTGGAATTCAATCATGGGTTTCAATCATTTGGAATTGATTCATAATTTGAAAATTCATTGGAATTGATTTGAGGTTTATTTTGGAATTGAAGTTGATTTAAGTTCAAGGTTGATTTGAATTTGGAGTTTGACTTGAAAGAAGGAAGTGAGGATTTGGTTCAAGCTATAGGGTAGGCAAATTTTCCTACCAGCACTAAGGCATGACTTATTCTATGGTTATCTCTTCTAAGTCTATAGGGTTAGGTTAAATATTCACCTAATCACTAGAAGTTTCTTAAGACTAAGGAAACTCTTAGTGTTTAAGTGGAGTCCTATGTCTAAGATGGAGGGGTTGAGAGCTCATCCTAAAAATGAGGTCAACATATGCATAATTGCCGAATGATTATATTGAAACCTTTGCTGAGTTAGAGACAATATTCGTGAAGAGGTTTTCCAGTGCAACCAAGAAAATCACAATTTTTGACATTGCCTTGTTGAAAAGGAGAAAAGATGAGTCAGTGACAAAATTCATAAGTCATTGGTGTAACTTAAGTATGAAATGTGAGCAATAATTGGAAGAAGAGAATGCGATCCAATTACTAATGGGAAATGGATGATAAAATGACACCATTCTTATGTATGACATCAATTACAACATTCCAAGATTTATTGGAAGGTGGCTAAATTTGAAAAGCTAAATCTCCCTAAGTCTGAAACCTATATTGATAAAGCAAAGAGAAACAAACTTTTAGACTCGACAAGAAACAAAACTCATGTCGCTTCCTATAGCTCAAATGGTGAAAAGCGAGAGATATATAATGTGGACAAAGGAAAATAGTCGATGTACAATGATGATAAGGGAAAGAAGCCTGTCTATTCTAATCCATAATAAAAAATAGTATTAGGAGGCATAATAAACCTCAGACTTTTCCAAGTGGTGGGGAGCATCCAAAATAAGCAACAAGAGATGATGAGTGAATGCGACCATCTCTTAAAGAAAAGATGAACAAAAATATTACTTTAGAAGGGATAGTGTGACTAAATTATTTTGGCAAGCAGTCAAAGCTGGTCTACAATTACTAGAAATTAAAAGGCGGAAGAAGCTGATCAAGTCAATAATCCAAATTACTGTCTCTATCATCAGATGATCAGTCATCTTATTGAATATTGTTATGTCTTCAAAGATTGGCTAGAAAGGAAGTATTGGTGAGGTGAATTTACATTATCTGATAGTGTTCTAACAACCCAAAAGAGAATCTACAAGGATGATTACGTCCACTTCTGTATCATCTATCAAAGATAAAAAGATGGAGAAATCAGTTCAGACTAAAGAATGGGAAACAATAGTCTCTAAAAAGACCATGAAAATGCTGAAGCACTTAAAGGCATCCATAGTGTTAAGTGGAAATCACCACTTGAACTTATATTGGACTTAAAAGAGATGCCTAAACCAAGTATTTGGGCTTCTCAATGGTATTTTGATAAGGATACTTCATCATAGCATGAGGAGCAATCTACTAAATGCAGACCTCATAAGTCAAAGAAGCCGGCTAAGAAAAAGAAGATCAAGAAGAGAACTACAACTCAAAAGATTATTAATAAGTTAGAGGAGTATCACCAGCTGATAAGATAATCATTCAGGCTTGCAGACTTTATGCCTAAACTTTGTATTGTTGAATCAGATGAAGAAGATAATGGTGAATATTGTCCAATAGAGACATGCCAAATCATCTATGTGATATCAGATGTTCTTCAGCATCAATTACTCCAAAATGATACAAGTGTAGTCAGACAAATCGACCAACCCATCAAGAATGCAAGAAGAGTCTGAGGAATTAACTTCTAAATTTTTTTTAATGACTCAACAAAAAGATAACAATTTATATGAGGATTTATGTTTTCCTGATGGAGAAGAGTCAGACTCATCGATATCATCACGTATGAATGAAGTTGAAAAATGAGTCTAGCCCTTTAGTCAATCCTCTAGAATAAGAAGTGAATTTAAAGAAACTACCTCTTCAAAGGAATCTGAGCAAGATAAGGTGATTCAAGTTCAGTTGAGAAGTGGTAAAGTCTTATCACCTTCATCAAGGAATTGAAATGCAAATAAAGACAAAGGCAAATAAATTGAAGTCAACGAAGATATCATTCCCAAAAATCCTAGGATAAAGCCTAAATCAAGTGAAAAGATGGATTATAATATTCTATCAACATCTGAGAAAGATCCTTGCACAACTAAGTGTGTACGAGGCTCTCTTGATGTCAAAAGAACTATGAGAAACTTTGATACGAGCTCTCAAAGATCTGGAGAGTTATGAAGCTTACTTTGCTGAAAAATGCATGACTGAATCATTGCAAACTAAAGATCTCCCAGTAATCATATTTTTTGAAGAAGATATTATGTTATGAACAGCGGATCATAATCGTCCTCTACATGTTATTACAGAGAGTGATGACATCTCGATCAACCAAATATTATTTGATCTAGGTTCTTCTATCAATCTTATAAGTCTAAAAGTAATAAGAGGATTATTACTTGATATCCAACATCTTGGGAGGGATAAGTTAATGGTTCATGGTCTCAATGAGAAAAGGAAAAAAAATCCAAGGTTCTTTTATTCTCCCACTCATGTTTCTGGATTTATATACAGAAGCCAAGTTTTATGTAATCGATGATGATATGTCATTTAGAGCTCTCTTAGGTCATGGCTGCATGAGTATGACATGGTCCCATCAATTATGCATCAGTGTATGAAGTACTTGAAAGATGGAGAAGAATTCAAAATTCCTGGCAATCTACAACCATTCTCCATCCATGAAGCAAAGATTTATGAAGATGCAAAATATTTCATCCTTAAAGAGCCTAAGCCAACAGAGCCTCTTAAGGCGGTAGCATCCACTTCAGGAACTAAAAAGCAACTTCGTAAGGTGAAGAAGCAGAAGAAAAGAGGAAGAAAGAAGGTCATGCCGACTTTCCCTAAAGCACTTGCTTCTACATCTAAATCAAGAAGATCAAGTTCCTCATTTGGGAAGTGACACACAAGAAGAAGATATTTCTATCAAACCCAAGAGAACTTATAAACTTTCAAGAAAGGAAAAGTATGAAATAAGTGATTCTGATTCAAACTATGATATTGAATCTACTTATGAAAATAGAGTTCAGATGGTCATATCAAGAAGGATAGCTTGTTTTTCAGTGTTAGAGGACTCCTTCAAAATTATACCTATCCCTCAACAATATTTCAAAGAAATCACTCCAGAGGTTCATAACATTATATGTGTCTTTGAGTGAGAGTGATGGAACATGAACTTTATTTTATAAATCTGAAGAGTCTCAACCTCACAATTTTGATTAGCCTACTCAACATGAAAGTTCTGATGAGATAGTGCCAACAATAATACCAATATACTATCTATAGAAATTATGAAGAATGATGCATAAGCTTGGGATTCATATTGGAACTACTAAACATAGAACTCAAATCTTTAATTGGATGTGGAGCCAAAGAAGTCCTCAACCATCATGAAGAAGTGATAAGTTTATCACTAAAGGTCTTGGGTTCATCCACAGATCTTGTCAAAATAAAGTTTGTTATAATATAATAGAAAATGAGATCAAAACTATTAGTGATGAGAAAGATGATCTCCATGAAATTCTTCTTACAAATGATGAAGAAGTAGAAGCCAAGCCTACACTTGAAGAACTCAAAGATGGTGGACAAACAACTACTATGGATGAACTCAAAGAAATCAACCTAGGAGTTGAGGATTATCCTCGTCCAACTTTCGTTAGTTCCCTTCTACCTGATAAGAAAGTTGAAGAGCTAGAAATGCTACTTTGTGAATTCAAGGATTATTTTGCCTGGACATATTCTAAAATGCTAGGCTTATCCCCTAATGTAGCAGTTCAAAAATTGGCTATTAAACTAAATGCGACACCTATTAAGCAAGCTCCTCGATGAATGAGATTGGAGATTGAAGAACAGGTAGTTACATAAATTAAAGAAACTGATCAAAGTAGGCTTCATCTGGGAGTAGAAGTATGCAGATTGAATAGCCAACATTGTCCCAATTAGGAAGAAGAATGGCCAAATCCATCTCTGCATTGACTTTCGGACCTAAATAAGGTGTGCCCAAAAGATGACTTTCTGCTTCCAATATCAGAACTACTAGTGGACAATACTTCCAACTATGATTTATTCTCATTCATGGATGGATCATCGGGATATAGCCAAATCAAGATGGCTACTGAAGATGAGAAGCACACATCATTTAGGATGCTAATTGGTATATACTGCTACACAATCATGCCTTTTGGTTTGAAGAATGCTGTAGCTACATATCAAAGAGCCATAACACGTATTTTTGATAATTTGATTCACTAGAAGGTGGAATATTATGTTGATGATTTGGTGGTGAAGAGCTTAAATTGTGAAAATCATTTTGAAGACTTGAGAATTGTATTAGAGAGAATAAAAAATATGATCTCAAGATGAATTCTCTAAAATGTGCATTGGTATCCTCCAAAAAATTTCTTGGGTATATTATACGTCAGAGAGGAATTGAAATTGATCCTGCTAAAATCAAGGCAATTGTGGAGATACCTTCGCCAAAGAGTTTGCGTCAGCTCTGTTCTTTACAAGGACAACTTGCATTCATCCATCGATTTATATCAAGGCTATTAAGAAGATGTCAACCATTTGCAAAGTTGATGAAGAAGGATGTTCCATTCAAATGGGATAAGGAGTGCCAAGAAGCCTTCAATAGCATTAAAAGCTACCCGTTAAATCTACCAATCCTTGCAGCGCCTCCTCTTGGGAAGCCCCTCATTCTATACAGAGCTGCATTAGAAGAGTCTCTTAGAGCATTATTGGTGCAACACAATGAAGAAAGCAAAGAGAATACTCTTTATTATATCAGTCAAAGATTAATAGGAGCAGAAATGAGATACTCTCTGATAGAGAAGCATTGTTTGGTATTGATCTTTGCAGTACAAAAGCTCTATCACTATATGTTATCTCACAAAATTCTCTTATCTCAAGGATCAATCTGATGAAGTACTTGATGACAAGACCAACATTGACAGGTCAGTTGGTAAGATGAGCAATATTGCTTTTATAATTTGATTTCACATATGTTTCATAGAAAGCAGTGAAGGGACAAGTCTTAGCATATTTTCTTGATGCACATCCCATCCCTATGGACTCTTCTCTTAATGATGATTTTCTTGATGAGCAAATTATGCTCATTCATGAAAGAGAAAAATCATAAATTTGGAAAATGAACTTTGATGGAGCCTCGTCGATCAAACAAGTCCAACCTCCAAATCTCTTAAGAACAAGAGCAGGAATCAACATCGTCTTTATAACACTAGAATGAGGGATAATGAGATGATCATATGGGTTGACCAAGCCAAGAACTAATAATGAACCCGAGTATGAAGTATTAGTGGCTAGTCTTGAAGAAGCCATTTTCATAGACATTCAAAACTTGCATATTTTTGGCAATTCTTAGCTTATTAAAAATCAAGTACTTGACATCTATAAAATCATTAAGCTTGAGTTAGCTTTCTCTCACAAGCGAGTTCTTGAGCTTATGAAGCAAATACCAAATATCACACTAACTCGAGTCTCTTGATCAGAGAATAGCAAAGTCGATTTCTTTGCAAAATTAGCTAAGGAAATGACAAGTATGAATGGTGATTATGTCATGATCGGTATATTTTCTCGATGGGTTCTAGAGTTAGCAAAGTATCAATCCCTATAGGTAGAGGGGTGTGGTGAAAATATTCCCACCTTCATCTATCCTTTTAGAAGAGAATAAATAAAAACAAAATTATACACCTTTTGGGATGCCATGTAGATCCACAAATATTCTTATTAGGGTGATCATGTATAATATTGAGAAAATGTGTACTATCTAGAGAGATAAAAGTCACCACCCTACAATGGACCTAATTACCTCAATAAGGACTCCTAAGGACTATGTATTCAGAATGTACTAGAGATTCTTCCCCTACTTTACATGAAAAAGTAAAATATGGTTTATTTTAAACCATTAAGTTCCTACAGGCAAGCTCATAGTTAATTACATCCTAAAGGCAGATTCCTTAGGAATACTCTCGATTAAGGTAAATGATCTTTGTCTCCAAAGATTTTGAAAGGTAGGACTATCAATCGATTGGTTTATTTTTAGAAAGTCAAGTGGGATCGATAAAGAGGAGGGAATTCTTATCAAGTCAAATGAAAATAAGTAGGGGGTGCTTAAGATACAAGGAATCCTAGTAAGCACCCCAAACTATCCTATGGTGGGATTTTATATTTTTGAAATTGAAATAATTTGTTTGAGTTGAATTTTAATTAGAAATGTAGGGCTTATAATTCCATAGTACAAGGTTATGAAAATGCCTAAGAGGTGAGGATTTATGCTCGTAGCCCGCAAAGGGAAGTAGCAACCCCAGAACCTAAATCTAGGGAACTTTGGTGAGGGCCAAAAGCATGACCTAAATCTAAGGAAAAAGTGGGTATTTGGTTTACCTCCACAAGAGAGGATAAACCACCTGACTATTGGACTTACAATTGCCTGGGGGTGGCCGCCAACTAATAACTCCTATGATTTTAAAATATGTAGGCAAGTCAAATGCTTTTGTAAGATAGCTAGGCATTATTTATTTAGAAAGAGACTAAGTCCTTAAACATACTCCCTATGAGACTAGATCATGTAAGGGCATGAATAATAACTTAAATCTAATGAAAATTTTTCATATACTTAATTTTTATTTTGGACAATCAGTTTGACATGCTTTAGGATTTATATGCCTAATGCATGAGAAATTAGATAATGGGCCAAAATAAGCAAGATAAGGAGGTGTGTTTCCACCATGGCTTCATAGGTCAAGCCAAGTTCTTTGGTCAAGGTGGAAGCCCTCCAATCAAGAGTGAAATAATATGCTTTTTATGCATGATGTTAGAAAAGTAAGATAACATCCAGCTAAGGGGTTGTTAATTCTTTTATCATATTTTATAACCTAAGCTTTATGTGAGGTTATGAGTTATTTATTTTTAGTTTTGAGTTGATTAATTTAGTAGAAGATTTATTTTTTCCTAAGAGCTTAATCATCATCCAGGCCATACATCAAAGCAAGGAAGAAACTAGAAAAGATGTCATCTTAATGCACAAGTTAAACAAACATCAATCAATTTTATAAAACTAGCGTAAAAGAATAAAAGACCAATTATGATCGGGCTCCACCACATAAACCTGAAAACAAATTAGGTAGCCGATCTCTACCCTTATACAACCCGTATTACAAATGAATTAAATACAATCAAGCAAGAAATTCATGTTATGGGGTCTTCATTCTTCATTTCTTCTTCCTTCTTTTCTTCTTTTCTTCTTTCCTCTTTCTTCTTTTGGTTTCTTCTTTTGGATGGTTGGAATGTGGTTGCTATAAAGGCTTCACATGGTACATAAGATGTAATCTTATAACCAATGCTCATCTTAATCCCCATAACAATCATTCCAATATCCTAATTGCAAAATTACATGAAAAGGGGAAAAAGGAAATCTAACTAACACCTACAAGATAGATATTAGCCAAACAAACCATACAATCCCAAGCATGTATATATATATAAATTGGACTTAACACCCCACACATGGGTAACCAAGTCCAGTTGACCTATTTTGGATTATGCTTAAGGGTATAAGCACCTGCATAGCAAAAATAAATTTATTTTTTTATTACAGTGCCCCTTAAGCACAATCCATTGTAGAAGATAATGATTAGACTAAATCATCATACCATTCAGTCCACACTTATACACCCTAACATCCAGACTAAAACATAAAATCATAAAATAAAAGTAAATATCATACCATGCACTGTCCTAACCTAAAGCTAAAAATGGTGACTTAGCCTAATGTGCGTGCCATTTAAGGTTTGTGTGGTATGCTTAGTTTTGGCTTTATGATTTAGATTTTCTAAGTATGAAAATGTTCAACTTAGAGGGTGGTTTCATTTAAGTTATTTAGTTGATTTGGGTTAATTTTATTTTGTGTTTTTATTAGGTTTGAATGAACCTAGATTAATTACTAAGTGTTATAAAGAGAGGAAAAGAAAAGGTAACTTCTCTTTCCTCCCTACCTTAAGTAATTTCTAAGGTAGATTCATATTTGATTTTTGTTTAGTGAATATTTTATTATGTGTTTTAATTAATCTTAAGTTTATATTTTTCCTAAAAAAATCTATTCAAAGAGAAAGGCATTTTAAGATTAAGTAAAGTGAAATACTATCACATAACACACATCACTTCATTTCTTTCCCAACATGTGTAACATGCATATGGATGAATCCTAAGCATATCTATACATGCAAAATGGGAATGTTTTAGCTTTGTAATGATGAATGCTAAGTAGTGTTACTTAAGAAAATTTGGATGCTTTATGATGCATGATTTTGTTAAGTAGAAAAGGGTGATTCTTTTATCCATTTTTCACATGCACATTTATATGTATGAAAGGCATAAGTGAGTACGACACCATTGTTAGCACTAGGGTGTATGGTATAAGACCTACTTAGGGCTACTTAAAGCCTCACAACCCCAGGGTTGTCCAGACTAATATACCACTTTCCTTAAATAAATATGCATGTACAAAATAAATAAATGGAAAAGAAAGATGCAAAAGTTTGTGTTTGTTTGTTTGATTTGTTTATGCAATTTATATATAAGTGTGGATGTCCTTCTTAAGTAATAACATAGGAATGAATAGGAAATGATTTAAGCAAGTGTTGTGTTCTTTTCAAAATTTTTTTTCAAATTCTATTCAAAACTATGCTAAAAGAAAATAGAAGGAAAGCCACACTATGCACATCTTTATATTTTTACTCACATGCAAGCTCATAAATAATTATAAGTAGCATACCTTTCAGTTTTGATGATTTATTTATAAGTTTTGAAAATAATTTTGGATTTAATAGTGATAATAGCCATTCATATTCTTACTTTAGCCAAAACATGCAATTTGACATAAAGAAAACATTTCATTTTTAATTTGATTTTTAAAAAGCATGAATGCATAATTTTCATATGGCATACACATTTAGCATGCTAGGAAATAAATAAAGTGATGAAAGTAATGTAAATTCATTCACCCTAATTAATTCCTAAAGATAATCCTATGAATAAGATTATTTAAAGTAAATCAATTTATTTGAAGAATTTTATTTATTTAATTTCAATGTGATTATGAGCCACATGTGTATGAATAATTAGATATGTGAATTTTAAATCAACAATTTTACCTAAAGAAAAGGTGTAAACCACAATTATATTATAAGAAAATGTCTTTTAATTTAAGTACTTTAATTTATAACCCTTCCACACATGTAGGTTGGATTTTGATTTTCTTAAGCTACTTAGGTTATTGAACACCTAAGCACCTACCCAAGATTAATTTATTAAGCTCTAGAATGTTTTGATTTTTAAATCAAATTAATTAAGCAAGTGATTAGGGATTAACCCTTAATTAAGTTTGGATTAAGCAAGGAAAGGGGTTTAGGGAATGGCTTAGGAAAAATTCCCCAAATCCATTCTATAAACCTCTTTTCTACTTAAACAAGGCTTAATTAACTTAATAAAAGGATTAAACCACTATTCATACGCTTAATTACCCATAATTATATAAAGAGGGTAATTAAGAATTAATTAATCGATCTCCCTAATTAACCCACCAATAAATCCCAAGAAAATTAGGGGAGGTAGAAGTCATCCCCCTAAATTCACATGAGAAGTTTGGAATTAATTAGTGGGATAATTAGGGAGTAATTAGGGTTATTAAGTTTTCAATAAAACCCTAATTAAAGAAAAAGCACTATTTAAAACCCATTGGAAATAGTTTTAGAATATTCTCCTCTGAATTATCTCTATAATGCATTTTATGTACTTTTATGATTTTTCTAGAATTAGTTATGTTATTTTGAAGTTTACATGATTGTCCATTAATTAAATAGCCTAATTAAGTGGTTAATCCCAACGGCACCATATGGAGGCTGATACAATGAGCACTTTCCATGTGGCATGATGGGAGAGCCAGTTGTCGGGGTGCGCATTGGTGGCACTACGAGCTTTCTCTCATCTATCTCGGATGGCTGAGATGGATCCCACATTAATAGGATAAATTAGATATTCCTACGCGTCTTGATCATGGCCATCCATCCAAAATGCATAGATGGATGACCCATGATCTATCACTGAGTTTCCCTGGGAGAGGACATCCATCCACCCTTTAGGGCAAGATCCAGCTTGAATGAGCTTGGATCGAACTCAAATTCAACCTACACCATCATCATGCAAGGAAGATTACATCTAACGGTCAAATTCTCATGAGGTGAGAATTTCTTTCACAAAGGACCACATCATGGCTAGTTTAAGCTCGGGTTGAGGGCATACCTCACGGAGGCTATCACCGCTCGAATCTGTTGAGGTAGCTTCATCTAATGGATTGAAGATTTAAGGTGATTTTGGTTGAGTGGACCTTCCTATGGACCAAGCTCTCCTTCAATTGGGCTCAACCTTGATCAAGAGCACTCTTCCCATGGCTTGAGGACTTGGATTAAGCTTTAGGAAAGTTTAATTTGATCCTCTCAAGAAGCCTGCAAGAGAATTCAGCTATAGTGGAGAGTTGAATGAGATTGAATTTCACTTGAACTCCCCTATTTTTGGTTTGAAGAAATTCGAAAATGGGGAAATGAAAAATGCTTAGGAAACCTTGGGGGAGCTTGGAATCACTTCCTCTAAGTTCTTATGCTTCAATTGAATAAGAGAGAATGTAATTCAAGTGAAATTAGGGGGAGTATATCTCCCCCTAGGTGAATCGGATGGCCGCAAGCTCTCATGTCATTTTGATCCAATACGCCCTATTCAATGGGTTTGTTCTGTGATTAGGAGTGTCATGGCATTCGATTTTAGGTGTGGAGTAGAGTAGTGAAGTTCCCATGTGCTTGAAATGAGTGGAGGAAGGATTCCCATGTGCCCATGTCCATGGGGGTGGTCGATTTTAGCCTTAGGTTGGGTTGGCTGACCCATTGGGTCATTGCACCATATTGGTGACCATTTGGTCCACTAAGAGGATGTCAAGTGTCCATGAAAAGGAATTGACCAAATTCCAAGTGATTTTGATTTTAGGCTACCCTATGTCTTAGGGGTAAAATGGTCATTTGACTTGGATTTTAGTTTGAATATGTTTGGTATGATTGAAAAAAAGGGTTGGGCTAAGTTTCAATGAATTTGGAGTTGGTTTGACATGATTTGGCTCATGTTGACCCATTTAGGTCAAAATGGGTCAACTTGGGTCAAGTTGACCAATTGGTCAAATTAGGTCAAGTTCATAAGATCATTTGAAATATTTTAGCATCATTGGTTTGGTTCAATTTGATTTATATTTGAATTTAGTTCATTTGATTTCATTTAGGTCAAATGGGTCAAGTTGACTAATTTGACCCATTTGACCTATTTGGGTTAGGTCATGGGTTGGTTTATGTTTGGTTGATCATTTGAAATGGATTGGTATCTTTGTTTCCAATCAATTTGGTTTATATTTAGATTTGGCTCAATTTGACCTTTTAGGTCAAGTTGGGTTCAAGGTCAATTGGACTAGGTTAGATCTAGTTGGCTAATTGAGGCTTTGGTCAAGTTCAACAAGTGATTTGGAATGAACTTGACCCATTGGTTTCAATTAATTTGGCTTAGATCAAATTTTGACACATT
Source organism: Cymbidium sinense (assembly GCA_021442155.1). Taxonomy (NCBI): domain Eukaryota; kingdom Viridiplantae; phylum Streptophyta; class Magnoliopsida; order Asparagales; family Orchidaceae; genus Cymbidium; species Cymbidium sinense. The sequence continues at coordinate 148,069 of JAKCPB010000303.1, read as the reverse complement.
TTGACTTTTTAGGTCAAGTTGGGTCAACTTGGATCAAGTGGCCAATTGGGCTAGGTTAGGCTCAAATGATGACTTGGTCAAGTTCAAACATTGATCATAAATGAGTTTTGATCAATGGTTTTAATCAATAGGCCTATGGTGGATTTAGTTTAGTTTCATTTTTATAAGTGTTGACTTGGTCAACCATTAGGACTTGGTTTGACCCAATTTGATTGATTGATCATCTTATGATGATTGTTGCTTACAAAATGAGGCCTAGATGAGCTTAGTTCAATCCAATTTGGGTAGGATTAGAATTTTGCTCATAAGGGGTACTTTAGGTCACTTTGGGTCAAGTGAGCCTAAGTTGGTCAAATGGCTTGGTTAAAGATTGATTTGAGTTTGATTGAACTCACATATGGACTTATGAATGAAATATAAATCCATTTGCAAGAGATTTGAAGTCAAATGGGATTTGATTCCTTTGACAATTTCAAGTTCAAAGGGTGAACATGAGTTTGACTTGGGTTTGATTTTTTGAATTCGGTTTTTTGTATGATGATTGAAGTTTGTACTTATATTTGGAGTCATGATTGAAGGATTGATTGAATCATGAAGAAAAATTAAGGGTTTGGCTTGATTTGAAGTTGGTTTGGCTAAGTTCAAGATTTTGACTTGAAAGGCTTAGGTTGGATTTTGGTTGGATTTGGATTTGAGTTTTGAATTTATTGTTGGATATTTGAATTTATATTTCATTTGAATTTGTAAATATAAATGAGAATATAAATGGGTTATGAGAAAATTCCTTGAATTTGAATTGATTTAGATTTGATTTAGGCTAAGTCCATAAGATAGAATTAAAGTGACTTAGGGAAGATTTTTGATTTGGATTGAATTTTGAATTTAGCTTGATTGATTTGAATTTATATTTCATTTATATATGTGAATATAAATGAGAATATAAATGAGTCATGAGAAAATTTCTTGAATTTGAATTGATTTGGATTTGCTTTAGGTTAAGTCCATAAGAGGAATCAAAGGACTTGGAAAATATTTTTGAACTTGGAATTTCAATCATAAGCTTTAATCATTTGGAATTTATTTGAGTTTAAGAAAATCAAGTAAGTTAGAATTGATTTAAGTTTTTATGTTGATTTGATTTGGAGTTTGGAGTTAGTTTGGTTTGGAGTTTGACTTGAAAGGTGAGGAATTTGGCTCAAGCTATGGGGTGGGTAAAATTTTCACGACACCCAAGACATGACTACATGGTAACTCTTCTAAGTCTCTATTTGAGTGTTCACTAATCACTAGATGTGTCTTACTAAGGAACTCTTAAAGCTAGAGAGTCACTCAAGATGGAGGTGTTGACCTCATTTTTTGGGATGAGCTCTTAACCCCTCCATCCTAGACAGAATTCTCTTGACTTTAAAGTTCTAAGAAGACACTAGATTAGTGTGACAACCTAAAGTTAGAAAATAATGTGATTTAGATGTTAAGAAGCACTGCCTTATAGCAGAAAAATCTCAAAACACCAAACTCATATCAACTCCAACTCTAACTCAAACCTTGAATCAATTCAATGGATTTTCTCAAATCATGAATCAATCCAAATAATTGAAACCTTGAAGGTGATTGGTTCCAAATTCCAAAATATTTCCTAAGACATTTTGATTCCTCTCATGGACTTAGCTCAAATCAATCTCAATTCAAATTAAAGAATTTTCTCATAATATTTATATTTTCATTTATATTCACATCTATGAAAATAAATCCAAATTAATCAAACCAAATTAAAAATTCAAATCCAAATAAAACAAATCTTTCCTAAGTCATTTTGATTCCCTCTCATGGACTTATCAAATCTAAATCAATTCAAATTCAAGGAATATTCTCATAACCCGTTTATATTCTGATTTATATTCATAAATATAAATGAAATATAAATTCAAATAGCCAAAAATAAATTTAAAACTCAAACTCAAATTCAACCTAAGTCTTTCAAGTCAAATTCTTGAACTTAGCCAAATCAAATTCAAATCATGTCAAACCCTTGATTTTTCTTCATGATTCAATCAATCCTTCAATCTTGAATCCAATTATAAACACAAACTTTAATCATCAAACCAAAACTAAATTCAAAAATCAAGCTCAAGTCACACTCATGTTCACCCTTTGAACTTGGAATTGTCAAGTGAATCAAAACCCATTTGACTTCAAACCACTTGCAAATGGATTTATATTTCAATCATAAGTCCATATGTGAGTTCAATCAACTTAAATCAAGCTTTAACCAAGCTAGTTGACCTATTTATTCTCACTTGACCCAGAGTGATCTAAAGTACCCTTATGAGCCAAATTCTAATCCTAACCAAATTGGATTGAACTAAGCCCATCTAAGCCTCACATTATGAGCAACAATCATCATAAGATCATCAATCACTCAAATTGGGTCAAACCAAGTCAAACCTAAGGGTTGTCCAAGTCAACACTTAGCCAAAATGAAACCCAAACTAGCTAAGATCCATCATAGGCCAAATTGATTGAAACAATTGATCAAAACTCATTCATGACCAATGTTTGAACTTGACCAAGTCATCATTTGAGCTAACCTTCTCCACTTGTCCCAAGTTGATCCAACTTGACCTAAAAGTCAAAATATACCAAAACTTGATCTAAGTCAAATTGGTTGAAACCAATGGGTCAAGTTCATTCCAAAATGATTATTGAACTTGACCAAAGCCTTATTGGCCAACTAGCTAACGCCAATTGACCTTGAATTCAACTTGACCTAAAGGGTCAAATTGAGCAAAATACAAATATAAATGAAATTGATTGAAAACAAAGATACCAATCCATTTGAAATGACTAACCAAACATAAACCAACCCATGAACTAACCCAAATAGGTCAAATGGGCCAAATTGGTCAACTTGATCCATTTCACCTAAATGAAATCAAATAAACTAAATTCAAATGTGAATCAAATTGAACCAAACCAATGATGTCAACATATTTCAAATGGTCATATGAACTTGACCCAATCCTTGGTTTGACCCAATTTAACCAATTGGTCAACTTGACCCAAGTTGACCCATTTTGACCTAAATGGGTCAACATGAGCTAAATCACATCAAGCCAACTCCAAATTCAATGAAACTTGGACCAACCAATTTTTCAATCATACCAAACATATTCAAACTGAAATAAAGGTCAAATTACCATTTTACCCCTAGTCCATTGGGTAACCTAAAATAAAAACCACTTGGAATTTGGTCAATTCCTTTTCATGGACACTTGACATCCTCTTAGTGGGCCAAATGGTCACTAGTGGACATGGTGCACATGACCCATTGGGTTTGGGTTAGCCAAACCAAACCCAACACTTCCTTCAAATTGAGCACATGGAAATCCTTCTCCACTCAATTAAGCACATGGCAAGGTTCACCACTCCACTCCTCTGACCAAACCGAATGCCATGCCACCTCTAACAGCCCAACAAACCCACTCAAGGAGGTCAATTGGATCACAAATGGTAAGGAAGCTTGTGGTCGTCCGATTCACCTAGGGGAGATATACTCCCCCTAATTTCATTTGAATTCAACTCTCTCTATTTGATTGAAGCATAGGAACTTAGCGAAAGTGATTCCAAGCTCCCCCAAAATTTCTTAGGCATTTTCCATTTCCCCATTTTCGAATTTCTTCAAACCGAAAATAGGGGAGCTCAAGGGAAATTCAATCTCACTTAATACTCTAAGCTAGTCCAATTCACTTTACAAGCACCTTGAGGGAACTCAATCAAGCTCACCCAAGCCTTCACACAAGTTCTCCAAGTAAGGGAGGAGTGCTCTTGATCAAGATCGATCCCACTTGAAGGTGAACTTGGCCCATAGAAAGATCCATCCAATCTCAACACCTCAAACCTTCAACAAGACTTCATCTCCACTAGACGAAGCTACTTCAATGGATTCAAGTGTTGGTGATAGCCTCTGGAAAGGTATGTCATTAAATCATGCATAATTTTATCTCCTCTTGGTCCTTTGAGAAGTGAAGTTTCACCCCAAGCAAAGTTAGCCATTGGATGTGTTCTCTTTTACTCTTAGATGGTGTGGGTTCAATTTGGTTTCAATCAGCTCATCGAGCTGGATCTTCCCAGAAGATGGGCGGTGCCATCTCCCATGGAAGATCAGATATCATGTGTTTTGGATGGACCATGATCAAGCGTAGGATATTGATTTAATCCTTTAATACTGGCGGGCTTATCTGATCGTCAGATCCTTGATAGACGGGAAACAGCGTAACTACGCTATGATGTGAAAACTTAAATAGCCTCGCCCATCATGTCACATGGAAGCCGCATGGCTAAACGATTAGCTATTTAATTAGGGGTTTAATTATCCTTAATCATGAAAACTTCATAATTTCATAACTAATTCTAAAAAAATCCTAAAAATATAAGGTAAAAAGCATTGAAAGATAATTCAGAGTGGAATATTCTAAAATTAATTTCACTGAATTTTGATAGTGTATTTTCCTTAATTAAGGTTTTAATGAAAACTTAATAACCCTAATTACTCCTTAATTATCTCATTGATTAACCTCAAACTTCTCATGTACATTTAGGGAGATGACTTCTACCTCCTTTAATTTTCTTGGGATTTATTGATGGGTTAATTAAGGAGATCAACTAATGAATCCTTAATTACTTTCTTATGTAATTAAAGGTAATTAAGTATATGAACATTGGTTTAATCTCTTTATTAAGTTAATTAAGCCTTGCTTAAATAGGAAGAGGTTTATGGAATGAATTTGGGGAATTTTCTCTAAGCCATTCCCTAAACCCCTCTCTTTCCTTAATCAAAACTTAATTAAGGATTAACCCCCTAATCACCTACTTAATTAATTTGATAAAAAATTTTAAAACATTCTAGAACTTAATCAAATCATGTTGGGTAAATGATTAGGTGTTACATAACCTAAGTAACTTAATTATATCAAAATCCAACCCACATGTGTGGGGAGGGTTATGAAAGTACTTAAATTAAACCCTTTAACTTAATTAATAATTTAATTGCATTAGAACCTTTCTTTCCTAGGTGCCAATTTAAATTCCTTGTGTGGTTTATGTCATCTCATTAGCTCATAATTATGTGATTAAAATATGTTAAAAGTATGAATAAAAAGCATATATATTCCACTTTGCTGGGTTTGAAAATTGACCAGCAAACTCATCTCACATTTCTCAAATTGAAATCAAACTCAAACAAAATTCAAACTCTCTTTAAAACAAAATTGATTTACTTTAAATAATCTTATTCCATAGGATGATCTTTAGGAATTAATTAGGGTGAATGAATTTACATTCCTTTCATCACTTTATTTCTTTCCTAGCATGCTTTATGTGAAATTAAAATTAAATATTTTTCTTTATGTCAAGTTGCATGTTTTGGCTAAAGTAAGAATATGAGTGGCTAGTATCACAATTAAATTCAAAATTTTTTTTAAAATTTATAAATCAAACACAAAAGCTGAAAATTATGCAACTTATAATTATTTATAAGCTTGCATGTGAGAAATATAAAGATATTTATTAGGTGGCTTTGATTCTCCCTCTCTTTCTTAACATAAAATTGTATAGGATTGGCAAAGTGTATAGTCCATTTGAAAAGGACATAACACTTGCTTAAATCCATTCATTTACACTCCTATGTCATGACTTAAGAAGGAATTTCACATCACACATATAAATTAAACAACTAAACCAAAAATCAAATAAATATAAACTTTTGCATCTTTTTTTCCATTTATTTCTTTTGTACATGCATATGTGTTTAAGGAAAGTGGTATATTAGTTTGGACAATCCCAAGATTGAGAGGATTTAAGTAGCCTTATAAGTCTTATACTTTACACCCCTGGTGCTAACAATAGCATCGTACTCACTTATGCCATTCATACATACACATATGCATATGAATAAAGGATAAAAGAATAACTCTTTTCTACTTAATGAAAATCATGTAGCATAAAGCATCCAAATTTTCTTAAGTAACACTACTTAGCATTCATCATTAAGGTGTGCTAAACATTCTCATTTTCATGTATAAATCTATCCATATGCATGTTATATATATATTGGAAAGAAATAAAGTGGTGTGTTTTGTGATATTTTACTTTACTTAATCTTAAAATGCCTTTCCTTTTGAATAGGTTTTGTTTAGAGTTATTCTAAACTTAACTAAAACACATAAGAAAACATTCACTAAACAAAATCAAACATGAATATACTTTAGAAATTACTTAGGGTAGGAAAGAAAGAAGTTCTCTTCTCTCATAATTAATTATAAGATTCACCTAAACCAAATTAAAAATACAAAATAAAATTAACCCAAAATAACTAAACAAATTAAATTGAAACCATCCTCTAAGTTGAACATTTTCATACTTAGAAAATCTAAATCTTAAACCCATAGCTATGCATACCACACAAACTTTAAATGGCACATACATTAGGCTAAGTCACCACTTCTAGCTTTAGGTTAGGGATTATGGTTTGATGCTTGTGGAGAAACATTTAATGTCTCCTCTCATCTATTCCTCTTTTCTTTCTATGGTGGAAAGAAGATAAATGAAAACATAGAGAATATAAATTGCCTTGGTCGAATGCCACATAGATCCACGAATGTACTTATTAAGGTGATCGGGTACGACAATGAGGAGAAGTGTACTATCTTGAAAGATAGAAGTCACCACCCTACAATGAAACTAATCACCAAAATAAGTACTCCTAAGGACGTTGGGTCTTCGAAGTCTACCAAAGATTCTTTCCCTTCTTTACATGGAAAAGTAAACAGGGTTTATTTTAAAGGTTCCTGTTTCTACTAGCAAGCCCCATAGTTAATTACATCCTAAGGAATGGGATTCCTTAGGCTCTTGATTAAAATAAATGATGTTGTCTCTAAAGATTTCAATATGATGACTATCAATTATTAGATCATTTTGAAGATCAAATGAGATTGATCAAAGTAGGAGATGCTCATAATGCTAGAAACCTAGTGAGCATCTCACCCATCTATGATTGGGCTTTACATTTTTGAGATTGATTTAATTTATTTGAGTTGAATTCTTCATTATAATGTTAGGACTTATAATTCCATAATTCAAGGTTATGGAAACACCTAAGAAGTGAGGATTTATGCTTATGGCTCCCAAAGGGGAGAAGCAATCTCAGAACCAAAATCTAAGGAACTTTGACAGCAAAAAGCACTACCTAAATCTAAGGAGAAAATGGTGTTTTTCCTCTAAGAGAGAGGACCACCCATGCTTAGACTTACAACCACCTAGGGGTAGCTACCAACTAATTCCTCCTATGGTTTTAAATTCATGTAGGCAAGTCATATGCTTTATGCAAGATAGCTCGGCCGTTATTTATTTAGAAAGAGACTAAGTCCTTAAACTCACTCTCTAAAAAGACTAGATCATGTAAGGGTATGCTTCAAATGACCTAAATCTAATGTAATTCAAGTTTCATTTTATTTTTATTTTTGGACAATCATTTGACTTAGGCTAATAGGATTCATATGTCTAATGCATGAGAAGTAAGATTATTGGCCAAAATCAATGAGAAGGGAGGAGGTGTGTTTCCACCATGGCTCTCAAAGGTCAAGCCAAGTTTCTCTGGAAAGGTGGAAGCCCTCCAATCAAGAGTAAAGTAAGATGAATTTATGCATGATGTTATAAAAGAAATACTCATCCAGCTAAAGGGTTTCTAATTCTTTTATCTTGATTTTAAGCCTAAGCTTTAGTGAGGTTATGAGTTGTTTATTTTAATTTTTAATTGTTAAATTTGGTAGAATATTTATTTTTTCCTAAGAGCCTAATCATCATCAGGCCATACATAAGTAAGGAACTAGGAAAAGATGTCACTTAATGCACAAGCTAAACAAATCATCAATCAATTGATAAAGTAAGCTCAAAAAAATAAGAGGCCAATTATGGTCGGGCACCACCACAGAAACTTGAAAATAAATTGGGTAGTCGAGCTCTCACCTTATAAAACCTGGATTACAAATGAATTAAATACAATTAAGCAAGGAATTCATTGTTATGGGGTCTTCAAGCTTCATTTCTTCATTCTTCTTTTCTTTCTTCTTTAGTTCTTTCTTTTAGATGATTGGAAGGTGGATGCTACAAAGGCTTCACATGGTGCATAAGGAAAAGCCTTAAAACTAATGTTCATCCTAATCCCAATAACAATCATTCAAAAATCCTAACTGCAAAAATTACATCAAAAGGGAAAAATGGAAATCTAACTAACACCTACAAAACAGAGATTAGCTAAAACAAACCATACAATCCCAAGCATGTATATTGGACTTAACACCCTACACATGGGTGACTAAGTCCACGATTATATTATTATGCTTAGGGGTATAAGCACCAACAAAAGCATTTATATTTTTATTTATTTACTTAAGCACAATCCGAAGATAATGGTTAGACTATGATCACCCTACCATTCAGTCTATGCACATACACCCTAACATCAAGTCTAAAATATTACATCACAAAATAAAAGAAAAATCAAACCATGCACCGTCCAAACCTAAAGCTAGAAGTGGTGACTTGGCCTAATTTGTATATTTTTAAGGTTTGTGTGGTATGCTTAGCTATGGCTTTAAGTTAGAGTTTTCTAAGTGTGAAGAATGTTCAACTTAGAGGAGGGTTTTATTCAATTTATTTAGTTGTTTATGTTGATTTTATTTTGTGTTTTGATTAGGTTCAAGTGAATCCTACAATTAATTACTAAGTTATAAAGAGAGGGAAAGAGAAGAGAACTTCTCTTTCCTTCCCTAACCTAAGTAATTTCTAAAGTGGATTCATGTTTTAGTTTAGTTTAGTGAATGTTTTATTATGTGTTTTAATTAATCCTAAGTTTAGATGAACTTTAAACAAACTTATTCAAAAGAAAGGCATTTTAAGATTAAGTAAAGTGAATTAAATTCACAAAACACACATCACTTCATTTCTTTCCTAACATGTATAACATGCATATGAATGGATCCTAAGCATATCTATACATACCAAATGAGAATGTTTAGCACACTTTATGATGCATGCTAAGTAAGTTACTTAAGAAAATTTAAATGCTTATGATACATGATTTTCATTAAGTAGAAAAAGGGGTTTCTTATCCAATTTTCACATGCACATATGAATGTATGAAAGACATAAGTGAGTATAGCATCATTGTTAGCACCAGGGATATAAGGTACAAGACCTACTTAGGGCTGCTTAAAGTCTCGCAATCCCAAGGTTGTCCATACTAATATACCACTTTCCTTAAATACAAACATGTGTACAAAAGAAATGAATGGAAAAGAAAGAATGCAAAAGTTTATGTTAGATGATTTACTTTTGTTTATGCAATTTATATGTGCAAGTGTAAGTATCCTTCTTAAGTAATAGCATAGGAATGAATAGGAGATGGAATTAGGCAAGTGTTAGGTTCTTTTCAAATAAACCATACACTTTTCCAAATCCTATTCAAAACTATACCAAAAGAGAGGAGAAGGAAAACTACATTAAACACATCCTTATATTTTACTCACATGCAAGCTTATAAGTATGATATAAGTAACACACTTTAAATTTTGATAATTGATTCATATATTTTGAATAATTTAGATTTAATAGTGATAATAGTCACCCATATTCTTAATTTAGCCAAGACATGTAATTTGGCATAAAGGAAACATTTTCATTTTAAATTTGATTTTTGAAAAGCATGAATATATAAAATCACATGACACACATATTTAGCATGTTGGTAAAGAATTAAAGCAATGTTAGCATGTAAACACATTCACCTTAATTAATACCTAAAGATAATCTTATGAAATAAGAAAGCTTAAAGCAAATCAAAGTTTGTTTAATGTGATTTTTATTTGATCTTGAGTTTGATTTAATTTAGAAAATGTGAATTGAGTTTGATATTCCTAACCCATTCCAATTTTTAGATGATTAGATCCATTTTATATTTTGATTAGGTTAAGGTATGAATTAAGCATGTTAATTACTCCTTACCTGCACCACCTTAGCATAGTTAACCAAATAATTATGAGCTAATGAGATGACATAAAATATCACAAGGAATTTAAATTTGTAATGCACCTAGAAAGAAAAGGGCCTAATGCAATTTGGCTCATGATTAATGATTAATTATGCTAAGGGGTTTAACTTAAGTAGTTTCAAAATAACCCTCACACATATGAGTTAAATTTTGATTTCTTTAATTATACTTAAGCTCTTGAACACCTAAGCATCTATCCAAGATAGATTAATTAAGTTCGGAAAGTCTCAGAATTTATAAAATTAATTAAGAGGATAATTAGTGTATTAACCCTTAGTTAAGAGAGGATTAAGGAAGATAAAGGGGTTTAAAGAATAGCTTAGGGGAAATGCCCCAAAATTATTCCCTAAATCTCTTATTCATTGAAACAGACCATAATCAACTTCAATAAAAGATTAAATCACTAATAAAACCCTTAATTAACCTTAATTATATTAAGGAGTAATTAAGAAATGAATTAGTAATTTCCCCAATTAAGCCACCAATAAATCCCAAGAAAATTAGGGGAGGTAGAAGTCATCCTCCAAAATACACTCAAGAAATTTAGAATAATTAGTGGATTAATTAATGGGTAATTAGCAAATTAACATCCCTAATAAAACCCAAAATCAAAGAAAGACACTATTCAAAATCAATTAAAATTAATTTTATAAAATTTTAGGTCAAATTATCTATCTAATGTAATTTATTTTATATTCTTTTTATTTTTCTATGTCAAGATATAAATTTTAGAAGTTTAGGTAATTAATTAAAATTATTTAAACCCTAATTAAATCCTTAATCCTTACGGACACCATGCATGCTACACATACTTTACATGGCACACGATTGGTATTTTAAAATGTCACATAGTGCCATGGTGGTGCTGTACTTTTCCCCCAGATCATTGGATGGTGAGATTAAAGTCCGCGGAGGATTAAAATAGATTATAGAGCTTGTTCTAATCTTAGCCGTCCATCCAAAATGCGCGGATGGACAACCAGAGATCCTTCCCTGATCTCCCCTGTGAATAATGGAGGCCGTCCACATTCTAGGGGATGATCCAAGCTCGATTGAGCTCAGATTTATCCCAAATTTTACCCACACCATCAACATGCATAAATATTGCATCCAACGATCAAGCTCCTATGAGATTAATATTTCTTTCACAAAGCTCCACTCCATTGAGTTTAGTGATCAAAAAATGGCTAACCTTGCTAGAGGTGATCACCGATGCTCGATTCTCTTGGAGAAACTTTGTCTGGTTGAGACGAAGCTTTGCTGAAAGTTTGAGGGGCTGAGGTTGAGTGGATCTTTCTATGGATCAACTCCTCCTTAGCTTGAGCTTGGCTTTGATCAAATTGGATCTCCTCTTGCTTCATGAACTTGGAAGAGAGCATGGAAAACCTTGATTAGGCTCACTAATGGAGTATGCAAAGGGAATTGCATTGATTTTGAGTATGGAGAAAGTTGGCAATTTAATGGACCTCCCTTATTTTTACTTAAGAAAAATTGAGAAGATGCAAATTGAATCTCCCTCTAAGAAGCTTAGGATCACTTGCAAATGGCTCTTATGACTCTCTCTCACTCAATCGACAATGGCTCTATTGGAATTGAAGTGAATTAGGGGGAGTATATCTCCCCCAATGACAATCTGACGGTCAAAGCTTCACTTGCCATTTTGGATCAATTTCCCAAAGGGTTTTTTATTTGAGGTGCCATGTGATTCATTTTAGGTCAGGGAGTGCATTAGTGAGGTGGCCATGTGCTTCAATTGAGTGCAAGGAGGTTTTCCATGTGGCCATTTCAAGCCATGTGCTCGGTTTGACCCTTGGGTCAAGTTGAGCTAACCCAAACCCATTGGGTTGGGTGCACCACCCTCCCTAGTGTTCACTTGACCTAGGAGAGTATCAAGTAGGTATGAAGAGGAATTGACCAAATTCCCAATGGATTTGATCAAAATTTACCCTATGGCCTAGGTTTAAAATGGTCATCTGGCTAATTTTTGAATTTGGGTATATTTGGTATGTTGAGAAAATAAGTTTGGCCAAGTTTCATTGAATTTGGAGTTCATTTGGTATGTTTTAGCTCATGTTGACCCATTTAGGTCAAAATGGGTCAACTTGGGTCAAGTTAACCAAGTGATCAAATTGGGTTAAGTTCATATGACCATTTGAAAAGTTTAGGTGGCTTTGGTTTGATTCAATTTGGTTTAGGTTTGAATTTGGTTCATATGACTTCATTTAGGTCAAATGGGTCAAGTTGACCAATTTGACCCATTTGACTTATTTGAGCTAGGTCATGGGTAGGTTTAGGTTTGGTTAGTCATATGAAGTGGATTGGTATCTTTGTTTCTAATCAATTTTTATTAAGTTTGAATTTGGCTCAACATGACCCTTTAGGTCAAGTTAGGTCAAGTGGCTTTGGGTTAGTTCAAGTGAGCTTTGGACAAGTGATTTGGAATGAACTTGACCCATTGGTTTCAATCAATTTGGCTTAGATCAAGTTTTGACACATTTTGACTTTTTAGGTCAAGTGGCCAATTGGACTTGGTTAGGCTCAAATGTTGACTTTGTCAAGTTCAAACATTGATCATGAATGAGTCTTGATCAATGGTTTCAATCAATTTAGCCTATGGTGGATTTTGGCTATGTTAGGTTTCATTTTGGCTAAGTGTTGACTTGGTCAACCCTTATGTTTGACTTGTTTTGACCTACTTTGATTGATTGATCATCTCATGATGATTGTTGATCATGATGAGAGGCATAGATGGGCTTAGTTCAATCCAATTTGATTAGGATTAGAATTTGGCTCATAAGGGTACTTTAGGTCACTTTGGGTCAAGTGAGCCTAAGTGGGTCAAATGGCTTAGTCAAAGCTTGATTTGAGTTTGATTGAACTTTTATATGGACTTATGATTGAAATATAAATCCATTTGTAAGTGGTTTGAAGTCAAATGAGTTTTGATTCATTTGACAATTACATATTCCAAGGAAGAATATGAATGGATTTGGGGTTTGATTTTTGAATTAAGTTTTGGTTAAGTGATTGAAGTTTGTATTTATATTTAGATTCATGATTGAAGGATTAATTGAATCATGAAGTAAAATCAAGAGTTTAGCTTGATTTTTAGTTGATTAGGCTAAGTTCAAGATTTTGACTTGAAAAGCTTAGGTTGAAATTTGATTGAATTTGAGTTTCATTTTTGGAATTGATTTTGGTTGTTTGAATTTATACTTCATTTATATATGTGAATATAAATAAGAATATAAATGAGTTATGAGAAAATTTCATGAGTTTGAATTGATTTGAATATGATTTAGACTAGGTTGTTAAGAGGGAATTAAGGACATAGTGAAAATTTTGGAATTTGGAATTTCAATCATGTTTTCAATCATGGATTTCAATCATGAATTCAATCATGGATTTTAATCATGTGATATCAATCATATGGCATTGATTTTAGTTTGGAGAAAATCAAATAAGATTGGTTTATAGTTTGAGAAAATTAATTAAGATTGATTTGGAGTTTGAGAAAATCAATTAGGATTGATTTAGAGTTTGACTTGAAGGAAAGAAGTGAGGAGTGGTTCAAACTAAGGGTAGGAAAATTTTCTTAACATCCCTAGGCATGAGCTATTCCTATGGCTAACCCTTCTAAGTCTCTAAGGCTAGGTCGAATGTTCACCTAATCACTAGATGTGTCTTAAGACTAAGGATCTCTTAGTGTCTAAGGGAAGTCTTATAACTAAGATGAGGGGATTGAGAGCTCATCCTAAAAATGAGGTCAACAAGAGCCCATTAATTAGAAGCATCGGGTTTTCCCCTTTACAATCAATGAGCTGATAAGATCCTCCTTGGTAGGTCTACTCTATGACATAGGGGCCTTCCCAAGTGGGTTCAAACTTGTCTCACATCTTTTGACGGGCAACAATTAGTCTCCTTAGTACTAGCACAATTTCTCCTACTTAGAAAGACCTAGGGTGGACCAGCTTGTTATGAGCTTGAATCATTTTGGCCTTGTACAACTTGAGGTTACGGCACCCATGGGTGACTCTCCTCAAACCTTGCTCTTCTAGCAACTTTGCATTACGCTCAGTGATCTTATTGATATCCTTAGTTATGGGAGTTGAACTTCTAAAGGTAGAATGGCTTTGGACCCATACACTAAGGAAAATGGGGTAGATTGAGTTTGAGTTTGGTATGTGGTGCGGTAGGCCCACAAGGATTCAACCAACTTCTCACCACTCACTATCATGTTTTTAATAGATATTTATCAGTTGAGATGGTGGAGTATCTCAATCTATATGTCTTATATATCGTTGATCTTTGAATGCATTATTATTGGATATAATTTCAGGCACCCCAAACCTATATACAATATGATTCTGAAAAAAATGCTAGATGTGACCTCTAGTGAGATTGTTCTCACTTGGAAAAGTAGTCGGTAGCTAAGATGGAAGATGAACCTTGGAAAAGATCGACTCAACACTCAAATGGCCATGAAGCCAAAGGGTAGAATGTTGGGTGGTTGATGAAGGACCACACCGTTGGACTGGCATCTAGCAACATCCATGCAATATATAATCATCAAAGACCAGTAGTATCCTAGTATATTGATCTTCATCTTCATCTTCAGACCAAATTGATGTGCTCTGCATAGACCTGAATGTACCTCAGTTATAATGTCACGGGCTTCGTGTTTATCTAAACAACGTAATCGCATTTGATCAAAGGATTGTCGGTACAGAGTGCCATCAATGAGAGCATAAGAGACTGCTCTCTATTTCACCTGATGGGCTTGTGACTTTTCTTGAGGTAGTTTGCTAGTGTTCAAATAGTTTATGAACGCTTGCCTCCATTCCAGCTCCTTGTCCTTATAGGCAATGGCAACCTCCCCTTCAAGAGAAAGTCTCTCGATGAGTTCAGCATCAATAAGGGATAGGACTTGTCTATTTTGGACCCTTATTGGAATGGACTCATCTTTCGAACATGCTAATTCTTTGGAAAGTTTGGCCAAAGCATCTGCTACTGTGTTCTTTGCTTGGGGAACCTTGTAGATAGTGACTTCAGGGATTTGGACCAACAGCTTTATGGTATACTCATGGTAGTGATGAAGCTTTGGTTTGATAACCTTATAGCACCCAACAATCTGATTGATAACCAATTGAGAATCCCAAAAGATGTTGATTCTCTTGACACACACTATGATAGCTAACTCCATACCAGAAATCAAAGCCTCATACTCGGCTTCGTTGTTGGTGCAGGGATTGAAAAGATAGTATGAGAATCTCATCACATCATATTCTAGAGTTAAGAGAACTATTCCCTACGCTTCTTTTCTTAGAAGAGTAGCTTTCCCATCGATGGTTGTCAACCTCCCCTAAGTTCATAATTTGTTCATCAGGGAGATCATCACTTAATGGAGAATCAGCAGGAAGTGGGTGTGCTACTAAGAAATTTGCTAGTGCTTGTCCTTTTACCATATGGAGGGGTATGAATGTGATATCAAACTGAGAGGATCATGGACCATCATGCAAAATGTCCAGATAGTGTTGGCCGTCTCATGAGATAATGCAATGGATTGGTTCTTGATCAAGTTCACCTTATGAGAAAGCATATAGTGTCGTAGCTTCTAAGATGTGAAGATCAAAGCTAGGCAATGTTTCTTAATATGTGGGTAGTTCACTTTAGCAGGAATCAGACAATGGCTAAGGTAGTAGAGAGCACTCTCCTTCCCTTTGTCGTTGCCTTGGGCCAACTAAGCACTAAGGGAGTCATCCAATGCAGTAGTGTGGAGGATGAGTGGTCTACCCGGGATAAGGGCTACTAGAACTGGCGGCTTTGCCAAATACTACTTAATATCTTCAAAGGCATGCAGGCACTTATCATCCCACTTGAACTTGGCATCCTTTTTGAAAAGTGTTGAGAATGGCTTGCATCTCCCCAATAGGTTGGAAATAAAGCATCTTAGATACGCCAACCATCCTTGGAAAGATTTGAGTTCAGTTAAACTCTTAGGAGGTGGCATTTCTAAGATAGCTTTAATCTTTTCTGGATCTATTTCTATTCACCGGTGTCAAATAACAAACCCAAAGAATTTCTCCGAAGCTACTCTGAATGCACACTTAAGAGGGTTCATTTTGAGGTTGTATTATCTTAATCGTTCAAAAACTACTCTCAAGTCAAAGAGATGGTCTTCCTTTTCTCAGCTCTTGACCCCTTGATCATCAACATAGCACTCAACCTGATGATAGATGAGTTCATTAAAGATCTGAGTCATGGCCTGTTGATATGTAGCACTAGCATTTTTAAGGCCGAAGGCATGACCTTATAATAATAGATTCTGATCGAGATTTGAAAAGCAGTGATTCTTTCATCCTTGGGGATCATCTTGATTTGGTTGTAGCCAGATGACCCATCCATGAAGGAGAAATCTGCATGAGATGAGGCGATGTCCACCATTAATTCTGGTATAGGAAAAGGAAACTCATCCTTAAGACATGCTTTGTTTAAATCCCTAAAATCGACGCATATGTGAATTTGGTCATTCTCCTTCTTAACTGGAACAACACTGACTGACCAGGTAGGGTATTTTTCTTCCTTGACGAAACCAGCATTGATCTATTTCTTAACTTCAAAGATGACATGTTGTTCAATTTCTAATCACATGCATCTAGGAGCTTGTTTGATAGGGTTAGCGCTAGGATCTATTGCTAGTTTGTGGACTACGATGTTAGGAGATAATCTAAGAATCTCTTCATAACTACATGCAAACAAGTCCTTAAACTCAATCAATAGCCTAACTAAGTCATTGGTTTCTTCTTCATTCAGCAACGAACTGATATATGTCGGGTGTGGATTTTCTTCTATCCCGAAGTTGATCTATTTAAGTTTCTTAATTGTTGAATGGATCTCCTCTTCAAATTCTGGCAGTGCATCTTTGATTTGGAGATCATCTGGATCATCTGAGATTTCTAAACACACATTCTCATAAGAGTTGGTTTGGTGTGAAAAGAACCTATCAAACTCCAGTGTTGGTGTAACTTCGATGTCGTTGTCTCGACCCAGAATCTGAATCTCATCTTGATCTTGATTGTGCATCCCTGCCTATGTTGTTCCATAGCTTTTCAAAGTACTTAAACCTGTGCTTAGACCATGAATAAGGAATCAAACCCTTCTTTGCAAGATTAATAACACAAGGCGAGTACCAATCAAAGGGTAATTCCATTAATTCTTTATATGAATCATCCTCAAGTTCTACATCAACTTTAGGACATGAGGATGATGATCCCAAAGAATCTCTTCGGCTTGACATCCCTCAAAGACTGAGGGGTTTCCTTAACTACTAAACCTACAACTTTTTGAGATAAAAGTGAGGTTAGAGGTAAGGTTCCTAACTGCTGCTAGATAGTTTTACATACATTTGATTCGAATACTTTGCTTTGACTAGAGGACCGATCTTCAACACTGTTTGGCTCGAGTGTCACCTCCAATGAAACCAACTGAGAGGGGTTGGCTGGTATGCTAATCACATTAGACTCATCCTCCGAGCTAGATTCCAAGTCTATGTGAATAGTAGGGGTACTCCTATGAACTGAAACTATTGGTTGATGGCCAACCGGGGTCTTCAACTCAGGCGCCTCTTACTCTCCTCTTCACGGTGGAGGTCGTCATCTACCCACATGTCCATCTTATGGAATGAACTATGGGTGTAATTTGATATGTGGCCCTATTTCTTCTTCTTCAATTTTTGTTTATTGTTCACTTGAATTTTCATTTTTTTTCTCTTTCTTTTCCTTTTTCTATTTCTTCATTTTTTTTTTCTTTTGAATTTGAATTTTGTCCAAGTTCATGAGAAAGGGTGTTTTGAGGAAAATAGAAGGTTGCATCCTCATATATCTCAACCTCTCTTATTGAAAGTAGCTTTGATCTCCTTTGACATACTTAATCCCATCCTTCCTGAATTTGATGCACTGATGGAGGGAGGATGGAATCATCTTGTTAGGAGGTATCCAAAGCCTATCGATGAAAGCGGTGAATGAAGTATTCAAATCAATGATATAGAACTTGGCTTTAGTCTTCCAGTCACCTATCTCCAAAGGTAACACTATGGAACTCCCTCACCTTGTTCATTGAATCCTCTTAACATCATCCGATCTCCTCGAGTGTGGAGATGTCGATCCTCAAATAGGGTCTTTAGACTCAATGTTCATCGATGCACCTGGATTGAGAACTCTAGTCTGAATCTACCCATGTCATAATGTAGAAGGGATGGTTGTGCTCCATGTTCCCTAGAAGTAGGTCTTCATCTATGAAAGTGATCCCTTGAGCTTCTCTGGAATAACGTGTCTCCTCTCCAATAGTGATCAGCTGAGCTAAACATATCTCAAGATCAAGGAGATCCTTGATTAATGATTCCCTCATCTCTTTGGATAAGACAAGGGCATCGATATGCTTAGCTTAGATGGCAACTTTCTTAGTTGAGAGAGAGGACATTATAGTCCACCTTGGGTTGATCCTCCATAAGCATATCCAAGGGTGGAGCATCTTGTGGAGGGGCTTCTCGATCCTATGAACCAATGACTTATTTCCCTCTATCTTGAGGTCTTTGCCCCTAGGAGGTAGAGACCTTGCCACTATGGAGGTTAACTTGATCTCTTGTGGCAAGGTAATGGAAGATTCTACACATCAGGCTCACTTCTCCTATGGGACCCTCGTGGATGATTCCAAGTCTATCTCAGAGGTGAACCCGTAGTATTGGAGGAAAATCTAATCAGAAAGAGGAAGATCAATTATTATAGTTATTGTTTAGACTTGGAGAGTTATTATTAGAAATAGATTTAGACAAACATATATAATTTAAGCTAGCTTTATTCTTTAATTTCTTAGATTTGATAGGAAGTACCTAGTAAAAATCAAGTAAAGTAAGAGGGGTGGGGGATTTGATGCCCTCATCCGTCGATACAAGATGTCCCTAGAAGAAATAGAGGTAGTGATGTAATAGGCTGCAATGGTGGGTGGAGGATGGACTCGGTCGGTGGTTGCTACTTGGCTATCAGGCTATCAATTTCTTCTTTGTTGAGCCTCCTAAGTTGGCTCACTTGCAAACCTTCTTGATGTTGGAGGTTTGAGGCTCAGCACTGAGGAAAGTTTCTTAATTTTTGGGATAATTTTCTTAGAGGTTTTGGATAAGGAGATATCTCAACCTTCTTTGGTTTTGGAAGGATCGCAAGTATCCCCAAGGATTACCCTAATGGAACTAGATGGTTGTTCGACAAGATATTCCTTTGGAATGACTATAACACTAGTCTTGAAGCTATGTTCAAGCCAGTCCTTAAATGTGAAGCAATCTTCCAAAACATAACCTAGCATACGGTGATAGGGGAAAAAGTTAGGATCATTACTTTTGCCCACTTCCTCCGGTCTCCTAGGTTTGGATAGCTGAAAATCAGGCTTCTTTAAGAGATTCTTAAAGATCTTCCTGATTACCTCCCTCTTAAATGAATAAGGCTTGTTAAGTTTATCCAAAAGAGTAGGTAGACCATAGCTACCTGGCGGGGGATATGTGTACCACTGCTGCTGATGATGTGGCTGAGGAGGAGGTAGTGCAGGCCATGGAGGCTGTTGTGACGGCCGGTAAGGCTGCTTTGGTGGCGGTAGAGGAGGTGGAAGGATGGTTGTGGAGCATGAGGTCTCTCATACTATTCTTTGGCTAGCTATTTCCCCTTATCTACTGCTATCACAGCCCTGGGCTTCTTCTCATATACCTTCTATGACTTCAACTTTGTTGGTAGATCTGGAGAAGGCAACTATTTGGCTTCTCCTTGCAAGCTTCCCACCTTGTTGATTAATTTCTTAAAAGTTTTGATGGTGAAACCTTTAAGCATGAAGGCGACCGGGCCATGGATATTCTTAAGCAGAATATCGATGGCATGCTGCTCAGACAATTGAGTTTTGCATTTCATACTCAAATTACTCCATCGAGAATGTAATCAATGAGGGACTCAGTTTATTAAACCACAAGAGATCATATGGTCACCCTTTCTAAGCTCCGACAAACCTCTGATAAAAAGTTGCTCCAACTCGACAAAGTCTTTGACTGTTGGGAGTTCGGTCGATCAAATGCTATACTAAGCATTGACAAAGAGATGGAAGAATAAAGCATCACGCCACCAACATTGTAGCGCCTTAGGTTTGCATCCATATGGGTTCTCTGTCTACCCTTTGGGATGATCCTCCTGGGCTTGAGCCTTCTCTCACCTACTACTCAACCATGCTCTTGATATCCTTTTCTTGTATGGAGGTACTATCCACTACCTTCCTATGCATGTTGGTGCTACCTTGCTCTACTGGAGATAATGTCTTGGCTGGATCCAAAATATGCACCAACTTCTAGCCAGACTAGTAGGATGAACTGTGGGCTTGGTTTGAAGTGCTAAGATAGTTTCTAGCAGTTGAGCCTCTTCTCCATCCCTATCTATTTTTCATCTTCTACTTTATATGTTCAAGGAGGTGTTGGATCAGTAGGTGGTGTCTTCTGCGACCTCACCTTCCAGTCTTGCTCTCTGGAGGGATCCCTAGTGTCTACCATGCAAACCCCTGCTGAATCTCCCAATAAATTATCTTCATTGGGATCAAAGTTGATCTTCTCCTCATCGAACCAGTCATATCCTAGGATCTCTTTCTTCTCCATGAGATAATGGGCTACTATATCATCTAGAGAACGATCTGTCTGAGCAGGCACAAATGACTTAGGCTAACCGGTAGTGGGATCATTATCATGTACTATGAAGCATCGAACCTCCCCTATAACTAGAGAGTTAACCACAGAGGGCTATACTAGAAGAAATATGCTCACTCGCTTGAATCATGGGGTGACACTCTTAGGAGGATCTATCATCATAGGTGCAAGTGAGCTTTCACCTTCTCCCTCGACAACTGCTATCTCCATCATATGTTGTGGTGGTGGTGGTGACAGGATGACTACGATACATCAGGGCTACCATTCCTTCCTCTGACTAGGCGGGAAGGTCAGTGGAGAGCTTCGACCTCACCATAGTGGTGTAGATGGGATCCTTTAGCTGTAGTAAGATCACCAGTGGGGTGCACTTTTCCC
Organism: Cymbidium sinense; assembly: GCA_021442155.1. Lineage (NCBI taxonomy): Eukaryota > Viridiplantae > Streptophyta > Magnoliopsida > Asparagales > Orchidaceae > Cymbidium > Cymbidium sinense. The sequence continues at coordinate 126,866 of JAKCPB010000303.1, read as the reverse complement.
CATTTGCAGCCTTCAAGGCCTTTGGTGGAACTGGAGATGCTAGAACATGGATCGGAGATGGTGGACGGGGTAGAGTGGTGTGGTGGAGACACCACTGACTCTCTCTAAATAAGAGCTCCTCTCTTGTGATGGGTAGTCCATGAAGAATGATTATGATGGTGGCGTGGATTTGGAAAATCAATGTGTATAGGCCATTGACAAACCTCACCTCTGGTAATGTGAAGTATGGGCCTCCTAGCCCTCTCCCTCTAATATTCTTCCCCATACTGGGGATAATGGATCTCAAATTGACTCGACTTCGTCATGTGCTCCACTTGGCAAGAACCATCCTCGTGGCATGACCCTCCTCTCGGTAATAGGGCACGGAAATGCACTACTGGTGGTGGCGAAGTAGAAATCCTCCTAACATCCTCTTAGCCAAAACTAGAAAGGGGTGAAACCGTTCTGTAATGAGGAGAACCTTAGGTGACAACTCCTCAGGAGTAGGCCCTCCAACTCTCTCGTGATGCAGGTGTGCACTTATCATGGTTCTTGTTTCTTCTTTGGGTCCTGGTAGGGTGAGTAGAGTAAGAGCTAGACCCAACCTTAAAAGTTGGGGAGATAATCCCTGGGATCATGGGAGCCATCTCCTTGGAAGGTGTTAGTGAGTGGGGGCTAGCCCTGACCAGGGCAGCATGGGAAACAACCAAGCATACCGACCTTTGGGCATACTAGAAATGGCACACCTTCCTCTTCAATGAGGGAATCTCAATCGATGGCATGTCAACGATGGCCGGCTCTGCCACCATGTTTCTAATAGTCTTGAGGGAGATCCCCTCACATGTAATTCAGGCCCCTCAAAACCTTGACCAAAGTGGATGAGGTGGGCATAGTCAGAGCATGGGAGGTTGGCTAATCGAGATCCATCCATGGGAAAAGAGAATACATACTTTTACCATGCCATTGAATCAAGCATCAATTGACGAAAAAACTAGCGAAGTTGGTGAAGCAATGTCAAAATAAACTTGAATCAAATTTTCTTCCTTTGTTGATTTTGAATTCAAATTTAGAATTCGAACCCATACTCAACATCTTGAAAATGTTAAGTCAGGCTCAAATGATTTAGAAGAGATTTTGAGATTGATTGGAAAGAGGATTTTTGAATGTAGAATCCACTTTCAACAAATTTGGATATATTGAAAATGGGTTCAAATATTTTTGAAGAAATGCTTCCATAGGTTCATATTTGAATTTTGATTTTTGATTCTGAGGACCCTTTATTTAACAAATTTGGGTATGTTAAAGTAAAGGGTCAATTGATTTTGTTTTGAGATTTTTGGAATTTACTCACTTAGCAAATTTGGGTATGCTAAGTGAGATGTTTGAAAATAATTTCTTCTTTTTTCTTTGTTTGCTTTACTTTGTGAATCATTTGTGATTTTGAAAAATGGAATCCTCATTTAGCAAATTTGGGTATGCTAAATGAAGAATCCAAGTGTGATTTGATTTTTGAAATTTTTTTGAAAATATTCTTAGCAAATTTAAGTATGCTAGAAAAATCTAATGTGTTTCTTTTATTTTTAGAGATTTGATTTTGAAAAATAGGATCTTAGCAAATTTGGGTATGCTAAGAAAATCTAATGTGTTTCTTTTATTTTGATTTGATTTTGAAAATAGGATTCTTAGCAAATTTGGGTATGCTAAGAAATCCTAATGTGTTTCTTTTTTGTCTTGATTTTTTATTTTATTTTTTTTGAAAATGGAGACTTCACTTTAGCAAATATGGTATGCTAAAATAAAGTTCCAAAAGTGTGTTTCAAATTTTGTTTTGAATTTTGTTTTGAAAATGGATATTTCAGTTTAGCAAATGTGGTATGCTAAAATGAAGTCCAAAAGTGTTTCTTTTGTTTTGGATTTTATTTTTGAAAAATGGAGACTTCACTTTAGCAAATGTGGTATGCTAAAATGAAGTTCCAATGTGTTTATTTTGTTTTGGATTTTGTTTTGAAAATGGAGACTTCACTTTAGCAAATGTGGTATGCTAAAATGAAATTCCAATGTGTTTTTTGAAATTTTGTGAAATGGAGATTTCACTTAGCAAATTTGAGTATGCTAAATGAAATTCAAAATATGTTTCAAATTTTGTGTTTTGAAAAGGAGACTTCACTTTAGCAAATGGGTATGCTAGAATGAAGTTCCAAATGTGTTTTGAAATTTTGTTGAAATGGAGATTTCACTTAGCAAATTTATGCTAAATGAAATTAAAAAAATGTGTTTCAAATTTTTGTTTTGAAAAGGAGACTTGACTTTAGAAAATGGGGTATGCTAGAATGAAGTTCCAAATGTATTTTAAAATTTTTGTTTTGTTGATTTTTTGGAAAGAGAGATTTCCATTTAATTTTATGTGTGATTTTTTATTTTTTATTATTGAAAGAGGAAATTCCAACCTAATCATATATGGAATATGTTAAGTGGCATTTCAAAATAATGTCATTTTATTTGGAAATGAAATCTTCATTCAATAAATTTGGGTATATTGAATGGAAATGTTCATATGTGCTTTTTAAAAGTTTATTTTTGATTTTGATTGGAAATGAAAACTCCATTCAATAGATGTGGGTATTTGAATGGAGAGGTTCATATGTGCTTTTTAAAAGTTTATTTTTGATTTTGATTGGAAATGAAAACTCCATTCAATAGATGTGGGTATATTGAATGGAGAGGTTCATATGTGCTTTTTAAAAGTTTATTTTTTATTTTGATTAGAAATGAAACATCCATTCAATAAATGTGGGTATATTGAATGGAGACGTTTCATATGTGCTTTTGGAGAATTTATTTTTTGATTTTGATTGTAAATGAAACCTCCATTCAATAAATGTGGGTATATTGAATGGGGAGGTTTCATATGTGCTTTTTGAAAATTTATTTTTGATCTTGATTGGAAATGAAAACTCCATTCAATAGATGTGGGTATATTGAATGGAGAGGTTTCATATGTGCTTTTTGAAAGGGTGAGAATTCCAACTTAACACATGTGGAATGTGTTGAGTGGAATTTCAAAGTTGTGATCTTGGCTTTGGATGTATTGAATGAAAAGGCCCATCTTCAAATTTTATGCTTTTTTTAAAGTTTATGTTTGTTGGAATATTTTTTTTTAAATGAAGTCTTCATCAAAATGAATTGAGTGAAGAAGTTCATTTGTGCTTTTGGAAGTTATGATTATTGGTTTTATTTTGAAATGTTTTTACATGTAACAATTGTGAAAATTGTTAGATGTAGTGCAAATAGTTTATTAAGTGTATTTTGAAAAAGTGCTTTTGAAAAGCAAGACTTTTATGAAGAATTTATTTTGTCTTTTTTTTTTAGAATGAACATTTTCTTACCATAAAAATGGTAAGGAGGAAGTTTTTAATCATTTTCTTCGAAATGTACCAGAGATTCTTCTCCTACTTTACATGGAAAAGTAAAATAAGGTTTATCTTAAATCGAGTTCGTTAAGTTCCCTACAGAGGCAAGCCCCCATAGTTAATTACATCCTAAGGAATGAGATTCCTTAGGAATACTCTCGATTAAAATAAATGATCATTGTCTCTAACGATTTCAAAAAGTAGGACTATCAATCAATTGGTTTATTTTTAAAAAGTCAAGTGGGATCGATCAAGAGGAGGGAATTCTTATTGAAGCCAAATGAAAATAAGTAAGGGGTGTTTAGGATACTAGGATGTCTAATAAGCACCCCAAACTATCCTATGGTGGGGCTTTACATTTTTGAAATTGAATTAATTTGTTTGAGTTGAATTTTTATTAGAAATGTAGGGCTTACAATTCTATAGTACAAGGTTATCAAAATGCGTAAGAGGTGAGGATTTATGCTCATAGCCCACAAAGGGAAGTAGCAACCCTTGAGCCTAAATCTAGGAAACTTAGGTGAGGGCCAAAAGCATGACCTAAATCTAAGAAAAAAATGAGTATTTGGTTTACCTCCATAAGAGAGGATAAACCACTCGACTGTTAAACTTGCAATCGCCTGAAGATGGCCGCCAACTAACTCCTTCTAAAATTTTAAAATATGTAGGCAAGTCAAATTCTTTCGCAAGATAGCTAGGCTATTATTTATTTAAAAGGAGACTATGTCCTTAAACATACTTTCTAAGAGGCTAGATCATGTAGGGCATCATTAATGACTTAAAACTAATGCAAATTTTTCATATATTTTATTTTCAGTTTGGACAATTCATTTGACTCATGCCTATAGGATTCATATGCCTAATGCATAAGAAATTTGATTATGGGCCAAAATCAACAAGATAAGGAGGTGTGTTTCCATGGCTCTTAAAAAGTTCTCGGCAAAGGTGGAAGCCTCAAAGAGTGAAATAATATGCTTTTATGCATGATGTTAGAAAAGTAAGACAACATCCAGCTAAGGGATTGCTAATTCTTTTATCATGTTTTATAACCAAAGCTTTAGGTGAGGTTATGAGTTATTTAATTGGATAGAAAATTAATTTTCCTAAGAGCCTAATCATCATCCAGGCCATACATCAAAGCAAGGAAGAAACTAGGAAAAGATGCCATCTTAATGCATAAGTTAAACAAATATCAATCAATTTATAAAACTAACACAAAAGAATAAAAGGTCATTTGTGGTTGGGCTTCACCGTACAAACCTGAAAAACAAATTGGGTAGCCGAGCTCTACCCTTATACAACCTAGATTATAAATGAATTAATTATAATTAAGCAAGGAATTCATGTTATGGGGGTCTTCATTCTTCATTTCTTCTTTCTTCTTTTCTTCTTTTCTAATAGAGGCACTATGGGCATATCAAACCACCTACAAGACGTCAACTAAAGCCACTCCCTATTCATTGGTATTTGGGCGAGCATTCTTTCGAAGTTAGTTGCCTTCACTTAAGTAGCCATCAATATAATTTAAGATCAAAATGCTCTTGAGGACTTCGACAGCAATGAAATTAGATTGCAAGCTCATCAAAATCTGGAGGTTTATTGAGCAAAGATGTCAAGGGCTTTTGACCATACGGTGTGATCTCAAACATTCCAAAAAGGGGAATTGGTCCTGCTGCTAAGAAGACCAATTATTCTTAATCAAAAATTCAGCGGCAAGTTTGAGCCTATTTGGGAATGCCCTTTTGTCATTGAGAAAGTGTATCAAGGAGGGGCATACCAACTCATTGACCTGAAGGGTGAAAGACTAATGCCTCCAACTAATGGTTGATACCTAAAAAAGTATTATACATGATGACTACATTCTTAAAGTACAATAGAAATTCCCATGCAAGATAGAGAGTATTTTTTAGTATGTTTGGGTGACATCTTCATGCGAGATCCCTAAATAATATACTTACTCAAGATAATAAAAAAACTTTCCATAAAAATTTTGATACAGGCATTTTAGATTTCTATATATAGATGAAATCAATGTTGCATGTTAAAACTTTCTTAAGAGCATATCAACTCAAATATTGATGTATTTATGTAATTTCATCTTGAAATTCTTCTAAATGTGCTTTATAATTCCCTCTATAAGATAGGGGGCATTTTTTAGTTTATGTCAAGTTTATTTGAGCTGACATTGTGCTATAAGATGAGATCCTCGAATATGTTCTAATTCAAGTTGACATCAAGCTTTACGCCAAAATCCATGAATATACCCATAATTATTATTGTTAAGTTGTAGGTTCTTACAGGAACAAAAATATTATATTGCTACGCAGAGAAAGATAACCCTAAATATCAAAAGCTTATCTCCCATATTTGCCAAATTCTGAAGATCAAGTCAAAAGAACTCTCAATTTTGGAAGGTTCAATCAACTGAGTTGGAAAAACATCAACCTCTACATCCTGAAGTTTAGGACACTGATAGGTTCTAAAGGGCAAACTCAACAAGCCTACAAATGGCTGAGTTGCTGATCTCCTCACTCAACAAGCCATAAGAAATGGCCGCAGTGAAAGTGCCCATATTCATTAGTCTGATGACAAAATCACTAACCCATCACAGCCTAAGTCAAAGACTTGAGTAGGTTCTAAAGGTTGAACTCAATAAGCCTATAAATGGTCGAGTTGTTAACGCTCTCCTCACTCAACAAGCCATAAGAAAAGGCGCAGTGAAAGAGTCTCCACTCATCAGTCTAATGATAATAGCTGTTCAATCTCAAATCGGATCTAGCTTAGTGATAACAATCAACTAGAATTCAAGATATCTTTCTACTTGATCGATAGACCAAGACAATCTGAGGAAATAACTCTCAACTTCAGCGCCTCAGTCAATATTGCCTATGAGTGTTATTTCAATTTATTCTCAAATGATGCAGTCAAGCTCAAGCATCAAAACCAATCTTTTCATCTAGTCCGTCAAAGTAGAAAGCACGGGACCGAGAAAATAATTCCATAGTTCATACTTCTATTTTGTATTTATCCAGTCTATTAAAGCACACATTGCTAACGGATAACTCAATTGACCCTATATAAGCCGGGAGGCTGGGTCATCTGTATGTACCCATCAACGAGTCTATCAACGTAGCAAGCACAGGACTTAGGTGTACATACACTTCCTGACAAGTCAATGTGGACAAATCAAGTGAATCCTTCATCAAGTCTGTCAAGCTTAAAGCTAGGATAGAAGAAATTCCAAATCTCAAAACAAGCAGACAAATTCCTCCACCAAAAGAAACCCGACAAAGCATAAAGCCAGGGTTGGAGGAAACTCAAATCGATAATGACATAGAAGAAAGAGATCTTCAGCAAAGCCATTGAAGCAGAGAGTATATGGTGTAAGAATTCTTATCTATCAAAGTCAATTGACAACATCAAAGCTTCGAGTTACAATTGAAGCTAAAATGATCCAAGTTACGTAGGGGTCAACAATTTTCAACAAACGTGACTCTCTCTATGCATGAATCACATTTGTTAGGGGGCCATTTTTGACCTTCACATATGCTACACAAGCTTAATCGAGCTTATATAGTGAATTCGATAGACTTTGGATGCTTTAGAGCATAAATCAAAGCTGAGATGCATCAAACATAAATGAAATCAATCTAAATGACCTCTGATCGATGAACAGACTTCGTCATCGCATTCAGAATATCAAAATTGGTCAAAATATAAATATTTCATATTCTAAAGATCAACTGAGCAAGCGAGCGAGCTATTAATACGTCTGCAAGCATATCAAGGTCAGGAGGCACCGACGTAAACCAAACGACCTCCGTTCATGAAATTGATTATTCCATTAGTTTTGAAATGTCAAAACCTATTAAGTAAGACTGTTTGTACTCAATTTGGACAAGTCTGTGTGAAAATTGAGAGGTCGAAAATGATAACGTGTAATTTGAGCTTATTATTAGACAGACTTGAAGCATCTCCTCTGTCTCCTTCCATTTTTTCTTTTAGCAGAGAGGAACACCATCATTAGGCGTTCTTTCTTAGTTTTCATGTCCCTCTCTCGCCTCCTTGTCGATCATTGCAAGCACGCAGCAAGAAGTCTAAACATGTGTGATGTAAATGTGTATATGTATATGCATGTCTCTTTTGCAGGTTTGAAGGCCTCATCATGCTCATTAGGGTGTGACGAGATGAAAATGGGCTGCCAAAATTTCGTCAAATCTTTGGACTTAGAAAAAAATGGAGAAATCAAAAAAGAACTGGCTTAAAAACACCAAGCAAAGAAATCTAAAGCTAAATTCAAATTAAAAAAATCAAATAAGAAAAAAAAAGGAGAAAAAAGAACATTAACATTAAATCAAAAAAAAGTGAAAAGCACTTACAAGATTTATCGAAAAGCATCCCTCCTCCTCAAACAAATGGAATGAAATATAAGGTCCCCTCTTGGCCTTATTTATAAGATTGGAGGGAGTCATGAAGGACACATTCTTACAGAAAAAAAAAATTAAGTAAGTGAGTCCATGTTCTCGTAAATTTCTCAAACAAAAAGGGAGGGAGAACTAAACAAGTTTCAACTGAGATAGAGTTAAATGTTAAATTCATAAAGAAATTATAACAAAACTTGAAGTCCAATCATTTCACTGAATATGAAACCTAATGAGGAGTTAGGGATATTGGAGTTGATGCTTGTTTATGTGAATAGAGCCTTTTATTGGATACTCAAAGTATTAAATTTAGAAGTTAGTGATCATAAAACTAATTGAACAATTGAAAATTAAATGATGTCGAAAGAAATAAGAACCTTGATAGAACATCAAATCAAAGCGTAAGAGAGCTTTTTGGAAGTAAGATACACTCTTCAAACATATTCAAATAAATTGAAGAAAATTAAACAATTCATCGGAGATTTTCCATGGGATCGAATGATTGCAATAAGCATAAGCAATGAATCCTTGGAAAATATTTGAGTATATTCATCACCCTATTAAATACTCAAATTAGATCAAGTAAAAATTAAGTATAGTTGGTGATGAATTTGAGAATTGTCATAAGCGAGAGTCTATTGAATATTCAAAGACTAATCAACTTGGAATCAAGTAAATATTAATCCAAAAGATCTAATAAGATATTAGATCAATTTATAACACCTTCAATGTCATCGGATTCGTAATACATCATACAAGCGAACATAAGGCGTTAATTAAGGCATTCTTAAATACACTCGCATGGGCCCTGACACTATGCTGAATGCTTAAATTCAAGTGTCTGAGGATGCTGCGCGGGTTGCTTCCCGGTTTAATCTTAGGACTGGGTCCGGGTTAACAAAACCTAAAATTCTATTATAAGAATTTCAACTTAGTAAAATATTTGAGAAATTAATTATGTCATGTGAGTAGATCTAAATCTTTGTTAGGATCTAAAGTTCTCAAATATATTCGATTCAATCAATTAACTACTCTGCTGATGACTGTGTTGAATGGTGATTTCAATGGGAGGGGACACTTCCATCAAAATGTGATTTTAATTTCGAATCAAATTAATTCAAATCAAGTATCAATCTAAAAATTGCTTAAATAAAATTCAATCATTAAAAGTTTAAAGCAAAACTCAATCTATCCACCTTCCACAATTGTTTGTTCAAGGTGACAAATTAAGAAACTCTAGCTCATAAAGGAGACTATCAAATCAAGTATTCTACTATGTTCACTCTCAATCAATCTTTTGCTAGTAAGGATGTGGCACGTGTCCTCTTACTGCGTGGCTTAGCCGGTAGGCTCCACAGATGATGCGGTTATGACCAGGGTCCTCTGATCGGGTGATTTGGCCAATATGGCTCCATTATATTATGATCACGACCGCAGCCCATATGCTCCTCAATGGCTCTGCCGTTTGAGTTATGAATCATAAGGTACACCTGATAGGACAAAAAAGCCATCTATCAGCTAAGGTAGACTTAAGATTGTCTCCTTAAATAAACACCACCCTAAGTCTACAAGAATTTCTTGGACGATGTAACTCATGTGTTAAGGATCCTTGTCGAGGTTGTGGACTACCTCCTCTAACTAAGTATACTAGGGACTGCGATAGCACGGGATGATAGAACCATGGGATCTAGATCAGGCATGTCATCATTCCCCTAACCATCCACTTTAAGCTAAAATGGTGAATTTCATAAATTCCAAAACTCACATCTTTACTATATACACACTCATTAGCGACTAAACTTAATCAATGTTCTCTCTCACTTATTGGGAGGTACTATAGGCTTAACTATCTCCAGAACTTTCTAAAGTCCTCACATAAATCTCGGTAGTGTCTATCTACTATCTCATATTCCTTTTGAAAATTACACCGACATTTTAAACCATACTCTCTTCCTTCATTTATCGAGAGGTCGGTGGTGAATTTTCAGAGCCCACGCCATCTTATAAAATTTTCCTTTTAGTCTACGCGGTTCTTTTCTATCACATAATAGGCCATATGCATTCCTCCACTTCAACCATCCAACTTGAATTCTATTAATAACATTCTCCATCTATTTTTCCATCATGTTGAACAATAGAGCCTAAATATCTTAATCATTCTTTTTAATGACTTAGTGACCCAATATCACAACACCACCACCAGAACTTCTACAACTAAAATTACACTTCATATATTCAATTTTAGATCTACTCAAACGAAAACCTTTAGACTTTAAGATTTTCCTAAATAATTTAAGTTTCTCTTGGACTCTCTCTAATCTTATCAACAAGAATGATGTCAACAAAAAGCATACACCAAAGTACATCTTCCTGTAAATGCCTAGTAAGAACATCCATAATTAAAGCAAAAGGTAAGGACTTAAAGTCGATCCTCGATGTAATCCAACTGAAATAGGAAAATATTTTGTCAATTCTCCTTGTGTGTGGACACAAGTATCAGCTCTAGTATACATATCCTTAATGACTTGAATATAACTAATATTAACTCCTTTCTTTTCTAGAATTTTTCAAAGAACATATCTTAAAACATTATCATAAGCTTTCTCAAAATCAACAAATATCTTATGTAAATTATCCTTTCTTTCTCCATATTTCTCCATCAAATCTCTCAACAAATGTATAGCAACTATAGTAGATATACTTGGCATGAAACTAAACTGATTTTGAGAAACTTTTGTATCACATTGTAACCTATGCTCAATTACTCTCTCCTATAATTTTATGTATGACACATTAATTTAATTCTTCTATAATCTGTATGCTCTTCTGCATAACCTTTATTCTTAAATATAGAAATTAACAAACTCTTTCTTCATTCATCTGACATTTTTTTAGTCTTTAAAAGATTTATAAGCCAAGAAATTCTAGATATTTTAAATAAATAAAAAAATTGCCACCAAGCATGTTTCATTTTGAAACAAAACATAAACAAAATTGATCCCAAATGGCCTATAAATATTTAATTTTCAGCATCAAATTTCTTTGAAAGTCCATACAGGTTTTTAATGGTGTCTGTTTTTGAGTCGGCACATGTTTGACAAACAGAATTTTGAGCTTTGAGCTTCTTTCCATTTCATTCCTTGGAAATAGCCTTCAGGAATCAAACTTGGAGACTGATTCCATGTGCTATAATCATCGGTTCTCTCTTATAATATGCACCAACAGCTTGTTGCAGTTGCTTTCAGCTTATTTTTCTGTTCTCATGTTCTCTATTGTTCTAAACAACAGGTTTCTCTTGTGGCATAAGTACTCTTGAGCATGATAATGATAAAATTCCTGAATTCAGCCTTCCTGAAAGGTACAATATGGTTTTTGTTTCCTTCCTATTGCTCATTCTGCAAGTCTTCTCATGTTCCGAGCTCCAGTTTTCTACAGGTAAATTCTGCTACAGCTTTTGTATAGAACATGTTTATGATTACATTTTAATAATCATTCCTGAATTCAACTGCTGGTTAGATTCAAATGATTGACCTTCTTTGTGCTATATTAACATATAACCTCATTATCAGTTACATCTCAGATGTTATTGCTAAACTTACTGTGAACAGCAGATTTATATAGCATAGTTTGCATAATATTTCCATTAAAACTCATGATTTTCTTTCGTTTTTCTAAATTACAGTCTAATAAGTATGATTCAAGTCATTTTAGAGTAGAACTGTAAAATACAGTCATCTACAAGTAAAACATTGTTTCTTTGTATTTTTTTTCTTTTTCCTTTTTTTTCTTTCTGTAAAATAGACAGTTGTCTTACTAAATCTTATTGATGGATTGTCAAAAATTTTATCGATGGCACGTATAAATTTGTAAATACAAGAGTTTTTGGTAGTTTATTTTTTCATGGATATTAAATTTGTAAATATGCATGATTCAAGTGGTGTATTTGCATTAATCTCTTATTTTATCTTATTAATCTTAATTTTCTTATGAAATCACTTAAGATGAGAATATGGACAATATCACATGCGGTAGTGTTCATTGATTTAGAATATATATATATATATAAGAAAATTTACAAATCAACTATCTAATATATATGTATTTATAATTTAACCATCTTCTTTATTTTTTTGAACTACTGGACTCATATATTTGCATGTGTCATGATCAAATCTTTGAAAATTTTATAAAAATAAAAAATATGGGTTGAGCTTTTGTTATGAATTTCAATATTTTAAAATCAATTTGAAAAATAAAAATTGAAGATGATTAATTTATAAATATAGAAAAATATGATAACTTAAATGCCCATATATATATTGGTTAGCATAAATAAGTCCAACATCATTATATTATGACTGAGATCAATTTTCAAATAAATTATGTTAGTTTAAGTCTAATCTTTTTATGTGATTCAAGAACTTGTTATAATTATATAAATTATGAGGATGACATGGATGTTGATGATCATTAAAATTGGGTGTAGATTTACCGATCTTATAAACGAATGGATTTTTTATTGAGATTTCATTTAATTGGTTGAAAAATATATATATATAATAAAAAATTTTAGCATAATTAAATATAAAGTTTTTAAATTAATTTAGAGTAATCTGATTAGATATAATATAAATGTAAAAAAAATTGTGCATTCGAAACTCTATCAAAATTAGGTTTTAAATACACAAAAAAAAGAACTGTAAGAATAATTTTAGATTTTTTGAAATTCTACATTGCATTTGATATTCTTCAAATCAAATATCAAATATCAAATTTATGAAATCTCTTGTATTTCAAATATAATATTACTAAAAATACATCCAATAAAATGGCCTTTGAATTAATTAAGTAGGGATGATTAAATTAATCGTAGAGTTGTGGAGTTTTGAGGTAGATTGACTTGGATTCATAGAATATGTATTCATCTTCCAATTAACTTGCAGCACTGACTTGAAAATGGACATTTAATAATTGAAAAAAAATAGATTTTCTATTTCGTAGGCCAGTTTCGAAATGACCTTTTTTTTCTTCTAAATAATTGTCTGCAAAGGAGAAAATATTACGTGCGGAGTTCGGACGTAGCTTTGCGTCCGGACGCCAACCGGATCTCAACACGTGTCCACTAATAAAATATTTTTATTTTTTACTTTATAATGTGATAATGCTAGTCGCAATGCCGTTAATGTTACTTGGACCCAGCCTGGCCCGGCCTGTTAAAACAGCGGGATTGAACATGCTAGAGGGTGTGGATGTCATTTCGGATTTTGAACCCCTAAAAATTTAGGTATTTTCATTTTTGAGCTGTGTTTAGTCGTGCAAAATTTTACTCAGTTCCCTCTCCTAGCGTGCATCAATGTGAGCATTCGACCTTCCTCCAGAGTTCTGCTAATCCTCGAACATTAAAAATCAAGGTATTATATCATCTTCTCCGTATAGGAAACTCCATGAGGTATTTCTTCTTGTATTCTTGAACTTTAGAGATTTAAGGTTTTCATATTTGTTCTGGCCATTGAATAGGAGCACATTTGAGTTCTTTAAAGAAGACTCTGGAGTTTTTGGAGCAATTTTTGAAGTGTAAACTTTGTACACTCATAAGTGTACACCCTTTTTTTTAAAATTTTCAACTGTGAGGCTTGTCATATGTTTAATATATTCTATTATGAGCTGTTTAGAGATATTTTCTAGAGAATTTGAGAGTTTTTGGAGATGTTTTCCATATGTACACTCAGTACACTCATGAGTGTACATCCTTTTTTTAATTTTTTTCTGCTGTGCGACTTGTCATATATTTAACACATTATATTATAACATATTTGGAGATATTTCCTGGAGAATCTGGTGGGGAGTGGGGTATATTTATTTTCTATGTCTACACTCTATACACTCATGAGTGTATAATATTTTTTTCAATTTTTCAACTGTGAGGCTTGCCATATATTTACTACAATCTATTGTAAGCTACTTAGAGATATTTCCAGGAGAATTTGGGAGTTTTTGGAGTTATTTTTAATATGTACACTATGTACATTCATGAGTGTATATCCCCTTTTTTAATTTTTTTCAACTATAGGGTTTGTCATAAATTTTGTACACTCTATTGTAAGCTATTTGGAGATGTTTCCAAGAGAATTTTGGAGTTATTGGAGCTATTTTTCATGTGTACAGTCTATACACTCATGAGTGTACACTTTTATTTTCAACTATGGGACTTGTCATATGTTTAGTACATTCTATTGTAAACTATTTGGAGTTTAATCCTAGAGAATTTGAGAGTTTTTGGAGCTATTTTTGAAGTGTACACTCTATACACTCAGGAGTATACACAACGTTTTTCAAATTTTTTTGACTGTGTGGCTTATCATCTATTTTGTACATGCTATTGTAAGCTGTTTGGAGATATTTCTAGGACAATTTAAGGGTTTTAGAGCTATTCTTCTTGTGTACACTCTATACACTTATGAGTATACACCTTGTCATATGTTTAGTACATTCTATTGTAAGCTATTTTGAGATGCTTCCTATAGAATTTGGGGATTTTTGGAGCTATTTTTTATGTGTACACGCTGTACACTGATGAGTGTACACCCTTTTTTCAATTTTTTTTCAACTTTGGGCTTGTCATATGTTTACTACATTGTAAGTTGTTTGGAGATGTTTCCTAGAAAATTTGAAAAATTTTGGAGCTATTTTCCATGTGTACACTCATGAGTGTACACCCCTTTTTTCAAATTTTAAGTGTGGGGATTATCATATATTTGTACATACTATTATAAGTATTTGGAGATGTTTCTGGAAAATTTGGGGGTTTTTGAGCTATTTTTCATGTGTATACACTGTACACTCATGAGTGTACACTATTTTTTTCAATTTGTTTCAATAATGGGGCTTGCCATATGTTTAGTACATTCTATTGTAAGCTATTTTGAGTTTAGTCTTAGAGAATTTGAGAGTTTTGGAATATTTTGAAGTGTACACTCTATACACTCATTAGTATACACCATTTTTTAATTTTTTTTTCACTGTGAGGCTTGTCATATGTTTTGTACATACTATTGTAAGCTATCGGAGATGTTTCTTGGATAATTTTGAGATTTTGGGGCTATTTTTTATGTGTATACTCTGTACACTCATGAGGGATCACCTTTTTTTTTCAATTTTTTCAACTGCGAGGCTTACCATATATTTAGTACATTCTATTGTAAGCTGTTTGGAGATGTTTCCTCGAGAATTTGGGGAGTTTAGAACTATTTTCATGTGTATACTCTCTACACTCATGAGTGTACACTATGTATACTCAAGTGTACACTCTATATAATTATGAGTATACACCCTTTTTTTTAATTTTTTTTTCAATTGTGGGCTTGCCATATATTAGTGCATTCTATTGTAAGTTGTTTGGAGATGTTTCCTAAAGAATTTGGGGGGGTTTTTAGAGCTATTTTTCATGTGTGCACTATATACACTCATGAGTGTACACCCTTTTTTCTATTTTTTTTCAACTATGAGCTTGTCATATGTTTGCTACATTGTATTGTAAGCTGTTTGGAGATATTTCTTGGAGAATTTGAGAGTTTTTGGAGTTGTTTTCCATGTGTGCACTCATGAGTGTACACTCCTTTTTTCAAATTTTTTTTAAATGTGGGACTTGTCAAATATTTTGTACATACTATTGTAAGTTGTTTTGAGATGTTTCCTGAAGAATTTGGAGGTTTTTGGTATTGTTTTTCATATGTACACTCTATACACTCATGAGTGTACACCATTGTTTTTTAATTCTTTTCAATAGTGGGGCTTGCCATATGTTTAGTATATTCTATTGTAAGCTGTTTTGAGTTTAAACCTAGATAATTTTGGAGTTTTTAGAGCTATTTTTGAAGTGTACACTCCATACACCCATTAGTGTACGCCCAATTTTTTTAATTTTTTTCAACTGTGGGGCTTGCCATATATTTTGTGCATGTTATTGTAAGCTATTTGGAGATGTTACTTTGATAATTTTAGAGTTTTTAAAGCTACTTTTCATGTGTATACTCTGTACACTTATGAGTGTACGCCTTTTTTCTCAATTTTTTTCAACTGCGGGGTTTGTCATATGTTTAGTATATTCTATTGTAAGCTATTTGGAGAAGTTTTCTAGAGAATTTGAGAGTTTTTAGAGTTATTTTTCATGTGTACACTCTGTACACTCTACACACTCATGAGTATACAACCATTTTTTAATTTTTTTTTCAACTGTGGGCTTGTCATATGTTTACTACATTTTATTATTAGCTATTTGAAGATGTTTCCTAGAGAATTTGGGAGTTTTTTTAACTAGTTTTCGTGTGTATACTCTATACACTCATGAGTATACACCTCTTTTTAGTTTTTTTTTTTTAACTATGGGACTTGTCATATATTTAGTACATGCTATTGTAAGCTGTTTGAAGATTTTTCCTGAAGAATTTGGGAGTTTTAGAGCTATTTTTCATGTGTACAATCTATACACTCATGAGTGTACACCTTTTTTCTCAATATTTTATTCATATGGGGCCTGTCATATGTTTAGTACATTCTATTGTAAGATGTTTGGAGATATTTTCTAAGAATTTGGGGAGGGGTTTGGAGTTGTTTTCCATGTGTACATTTTGTACACTAATGAGTATACACCTTTTTTTAAAAAAAATTTAAGTGGGGCTTGTCATATGTTTAGTACATTATATTATAAGCTGTCTTGAGATGTTTCTTGGAGAATTTGGAGGGTTTTTGGAGCTATTTCTATGCATACACTCTATACACTCATGAGTGTACATACCTTTTCAATTTTTTTCAACTGTGGGGCTTGTCATATGTTTTGTACATTCTATTGTAAGCTATTTAGCAATTTTTGCTGGAGAATTTTGGGGTTTTGGACCTATTTTTTATGTGTACACTATTTTTTTCAATTCTTTTCAAATGTGGGGCTTGCCATATGTTTAGTACATTCTATTGTAAGCTATTTGGAGATATTTTCTAGAGAATTTGAGGGGTCTTTAGAGTTGTTTTCCATATGTACACTCTATGCACTCATGAGTGTACACCCCCTTTTTCAATTTTTTAAACTGTGGGGTTTGCCTTATATTTTTGTACATACTATTGTAAGCAGTTTGGAGATATTTCTTGGAGAATTTGTGTGTGGGGGGGAGGGGGGGGGGGGCTTTAGTGCTATTTTCCATGTGTACACTCTATACACTTATGAGTGTACACCCCTTTCTTTCAATTTTTTTTAGATGTGGGGCTTGTCATATGATTAGTGCATTCTATTGTAAGCTGTCTGGAGATGTTTCCTAGGGAATTTGGGGGAGGGGGGATTTGAGCTATTTTTCATGTGTACTCCTAAAACGTATTTGTGTTTGAACATGTGAATGAAGTTAATCACTAGTGCGATGATGAAGCTGTTATGTCTCATGAACTAATTGTAGGCAAACTCCTTGACACCACTATTTATAATGAGAAGGAGGAATATTAATTATATTGTGATTATGCACATCAAATTGGATTCACTATTCGAAAAGATCATACTAGTTATTGGTCGAACTAGAAGAATTTGAAATCAAAGATTTTTTTATGATGCAAAAGCATGTCTAAAGAAAGGTATCAATCTAAACTGCTCAGCCAAATTTCAAAAGTAGATACAATGAGTGGTTGTCACCATGAATTAGATTTTTTTTATTGATTTAGATGGGAATTGAAAGGTTAAAAAATTTATAAAAAGTCATAATCATTCATTGGCAAAGTCGAGTGACTTATATCTTCTCAGATCATACAGAGGCATCAGCATTGAGAAGGCGGTTGTATTGAAGTCAATGATAGAGGCTGAATTAGAGTAACTGATGTATTTAACTATCTTAATGATGAAGTTGATGACATAGAAAATATTGGCTTTACAAAAAGAGATGCCTTCAATCACATCCAAAAATAAAGAAGATCAAGGATTACAAATGGTGATACTAATACATTAATATAACTGTTCAAGGAAAGGCAAGCGGAGGATGGAATGTTTTCATGGGATGTCCAAGTTGATGAGTCGAATAGCTTGGTCAATTTTTTTGGAGCAATGGCATGTCAAGGATAGAATATGATTATTTTGGGATGTCATAATTTTTTATACAAGTCATCGACTCAATAAATATAATCTTGTCTGTGTACCTTTTGTTGGAGTGAATCATCATTAGCAAAATATCTTATTTAGAGTAGCCTTTTTATCAGAAGAAAAATTGAGTCATTTAGTTGGTCATTCAAAATATTTCTCTAGTTAATGAATGAGAGGCATCCTATAACAATATTCATTGATCAAGATCAGGTAATTGTGAGAACTATCAAAATTGAATTATCGCATACTCTCCATAGGTTGTGTCAATGGCATATTTTTAAGAAATCTCCTTCGAAGGAACATTATTTTAATAGTAATAAGATACAAAGACTCTTTTGTATACAAGCATGAGTAAGTGTGATTCAAAGAAAGAGTTTGAACAAGTTGGTCTACCATGCTAGAAGAAGACAATTTATATGATCATGTATGGTTGTCTAAGCTATATAAAATTAGATGCAAGTGGTCCACCGCATTATACAAAGACTCATTCTATATGTGTATCTTAGCAATGTAACGTAGTGAGTCCACGAATAATCTATGTCATGGAATCTCTAAACTAACAAGTTCTATCATCGATTATTTCTTGGGATTGCAAAAGGTTATGGTCACATGGTGACATAATGAATATGATGAAGATTTTAAGTGTAGCCAGTCAATAATTACTCTTATTGTTAAACCCAGTCTAATATTGAAACAAGCTGCTATATTTTGCACAAGAAAACTTTATACAATGTTTGAAAAATAAATTTTTCATGGAGTCGATGGATTAGGAGCAAATGTGTCAGATGACAATCCCATGGAGTACCTGGTGAGAAACTTAGAGAATAAGAGCTCTTCCAAAACATGAACTATCCATTTTGACAAGACATGCATAAATATAACTTGTAGTTGTAAAAAATTTGAAATGATAGGGGTACTTTGTGCCCACTACATCCAAGTTCTGAGTAAGGAAGATATTGTGCGCATTCCAGATAAGTATCTTCTCATGCGATGGTCAACCAGAGCAAAGAGGGATATCTACTTTGACAGTGCTTATAGGAACTTAAAAGATATGCAAGGTAATGATGGAAACTGAACTGACATTATTTTTGAAACCATATCAGTCCATATGCGTATCAAATAAGCATCAAGGCACAAGGTAATAAGAAAGCTGATGAGTATATGTTGGATTCCTTAAAAAAATTATCTGATAATGTTGATTCTATATTATGTGAGAATTCACCTCTAACTGACAAAATAGCTAAGAAAATGAAGTCTACTATAACACATTTAGAAACTGACTTACTAAAGGATCCAGTTAAGAAATGGCCAAAGGGTGTTTCTAATGAAATGCTAAAAGGATATTGGGAGAGAAACAAGAAAGCCAAGAGTAATTTCCACCTGTCTCTAAATTTATACTCTTCAAATATTATTGTTAAACTTTAAATCATTCTATCTTTAATATAGAGATGAAAGAACAAGTTACGAGAGATGAAGAACATAAATGGTCACCCATTGCAACACCTTTTTCTATCATGTCAGAGTACTTTTCATATGTATGCATATATAACACTTCATTCATGTTGTTAGTTATCAGCAACTGATACGATGTTCTTCTATATTAGGAATTTAACTTAAGCTCAACAATCAGTCAGCCAGCAGAAGGGTATACCAAGTTGATGATGGATATCATTACAGAAAACATTATAATGTTTGATATCATTTAACTCTCATGTGTTCTTTGAATGTATATATTTTCATGTCAATTTGATTGAAAGTGTGTCAATCGGATTACTATGTTTGTACTTTAAAGCTAAACTTTATACTTTTCAACTTATCTTTGCTTATTTTTTTAATATACTATTGATATTTTGTACTTTAAATCACTGAAAATTCCTCTCAAAAGAGTCTCGATTATTACAACAAAATTTATTGAAAATGCCTCCAGGGCGTACAGAGTGTGGAGTTATTTCCTGGAAAATTTAGTGGTTTTTGGTGCTGTTTATGATGTGTACACTTTATACACTCATGAGTGTACACCCCTTTTTTCAATTTTTTTTTAAACTGTTAGGCTTGCCATATGTTTTTTACATGCTATTGTAAACTGTTTGAAGATGTTTCCTAGAGAATTTTGGAGTTTTTGGAGCTATTTTCTATATGTACATTATGTACACTCATGAGTGTATACCTCCTTTTTTAAATTCTTTCAACTGTTGGGCTTTCCATATGTTTAGTACATTCTATTGTAAGTTATATGTGCATGTTTCTAAGAAAATTTGGGAGTTTTTGGAGCTATTTTTCATATGTACACTATGTACACTCATGAGTGTACACTCTTTTTTTCAATTTTTTTCAACTATGAGGCTTACCATTTGTTTAGTACATTCTAGTGTAAGCTATCTGGAGATATTTCCTAGAGAATTTGGTGATTTTTAGAGCTATTTTTTATGTGCATACTCTATACACTCATGAGTGTACACCACTTTTTTATTTTTTTAATTGTTGGGCTTGCCATATGTTTAGTATATTCTATTGTAAGCTATTTGGAGATATTTTCAATTTAGGGAACATTTTTCCATGTGTACACTCTAGAGTGTACACATCAAAATAAGCTCTGAAATCTCTCAAAAGCCTCCGAACAACTTATAATATCATGTACTAAACATATAGCAGCATGTACACTCATGAGTGTACAGTGTATACATTGAAAACTAATCCAAAGCCTCACCCCCAAAAAAAGCTCAAGCGACATAATAGCATTACTAAACACAATTTTAAATTTGAAAAAAATGGGGTGTACACTCATGAGTGTATAAAGTGTATACATTAAAAAATGATCCAACGCCTCCCACTCCCAAAAAAATCTCCATAAAGCTTAGAATAGCATCTAGTAAACATACAGCCCCATAGTGGTTAAATTTGAAAAAAATAGGGTGTACACTCATGAGTGTATAGAGTGTACATATTGAAAACTAATCCAACACCCCCTCAAAATAGCTTAGAATATATCTACTAAACATATAACGAGCCTCACAGTAGCTTAATTTAAAAAAATGGGGTGTACACATTGAAAATTGATCCAACCCCCTCAAAAGTCTCCAAATAGCTTAGAATAGCATGTACTAAACATATAACATGCCTCATAGTGCTTTAATTTGAAAATATTAGGATGTACACTCATGAGTGTACATAGTGTACACATTGAAAACTGATCCACCCCAAAAAAAAAAAATCCTCCAAAAGCGACATAATAGCATGTACTAAACATATAATGAGCCCCATAGTGGTTTAATTTGAAAAATGGGTGTACACATTGAAAATTGATGCAACCCCCCCAACGACTTACAATATCATCTACTAAACATATAATTGAAAAAATATGGTAGAATAGTTCAAAAAAATTGAAAAACACATGAAAAATAGCTCCAAACCCCAACCCCCACCAGCAAAAGCCTCCAAACAACTTAGAATAGCATATACTAATCATATAATGAGCCCCACAATAGTTAATTTGAAAAAAAATAGCATGTACACTCATGAGTGTAGTGAGTGTACACATTAAAATTGATACAACACACAAAAATCCTCAAACACAGAATAGCATCTACTAAACATAAAATTGACAAATATGATAGAATAGTTGAAAAGCACTAAAAAAAAATGTAGGTACACATGAAAAATAGCTCCAAAATTGTCACATTCTTAAGGACTAAACTCCAAACAGCTTACAAATGAATGTATTAAATATATGACAAGCCCCATAGTTGAAAAAAAAAAGAGAAAGTATACCAAATTATTAAGAAATGACTCCAAATAAACACAATATATATATATGATAAATAAATGGATGATCTACAATAGTATGTACGAACATCTTAAAATAACATGTACAACATAGATAAATATAGAGATGATCTACATTTAGATTTCCAAATACTTTATTAACCTAATTAGTAACCTTCTTGCATTCAACATTGTGCAGCTCAGTTATTTCATATTTAAACAAAAAATAGCTTAAGCAAACTCAGCTTTGAAGTAGTTCATTTTCTTTGGCCAATCATGGTGCTCAGCCCAGTCCACTATAGGTTTGCTGATCACTACCTCCATGTATTTACACACAAATATGCCACAATCAACACTATTTTCTTATACTGGTATACCACTGATCACTTGATTGTGGTTGTTCGAGAATTGCTCTCAAAAGCACCGACATCTTGGATGAGTGATTTGATCTAAAGTTAGGTATAAAAGGTAAAGAGTTAGGAATTTGAGAAGAAGCATTTTACAATATTAGGAAGAATGTCCTTATGAGTTGGGTTTAGTTGTGAGTCATAGAAGTACTAAGTCCCTTTCTTAATATGCCCCATTAGTAGTGTCCAATGTTGATTATTGATGATTGAAAGTAAGAGTAAATAAACCATTGAAACACTATCTATAGTAATATGCTAGATGAACATTTTGCTTTCTTTTGCTAGGCCATATTTAGCATAACTCTGCAAGAATTCAAAGAAAAGTTAAAAATTACTAGCTTATAACTATCAAAACATTAGAAAGCATCATATAACCCAAGCTGGAGTACACTAACTCACCCAGTATAGCATGAAACATATAGATAAGGAACATATAACCCAAGATAGATCTTATTCTTCTCGGCCAACAAATAAGTGAGGCATCAACATGTGCATCTGACAGATACTGATCTGTTAGCAACTCATCAATTTGGCCTCTCACAATAATGATATTTTCATTCGAGAATACACTATCACTCCTGCATGTGAGAAGCATGGAATGTGAGCATTACTAAATTAAAGGGTGATTTTATGTATAATGAATGAAATAGACTAAGCAATGACTTACTTGCCCAATCGCAGAGAAGTGTTAATGAGCTACAACATTGGCTTGGACAGAACATCTCTTGATGAGAAGTTTATGATATCATGTGTCTCAGCTGGCTGTAAGAAATTAATAAGGTTTAAGAGCTAGATTCAATATGAATCAAAGTTGAAGCTTCTAAGATAAAGAATACCTCTGCCTGATGCTCCTCAACCACTATGACAATAGTCGTTAGTTCATCCTGTGCTGTAGGAACCTCTCTGTTAACTTACATAAGAAATCACTGAAATCAACTTTATTATATTAAACTAAAAGAAAAGCCAAGAAACACCTCCTCTGTTGTCTATGCATCCTGTGTGGCAGCAACAATAGGAGTTGATGTGTTGCGTGTCTTGCTGTACACTTGTGTGAATAGGACAAGATAGCTTTCCCAATCCACTATAGGTTTGCTAATCACTACCTCCATGTATTTACACACAAATATGCAACAATCAACACTATTTTCTTATACTAGTATACCGATCACTTATTGGCGTTCAGTTGGTCTCAAAAGCGCCAACATCTTAGGCGATTTGATCTAAAGAGTTAGGTATAAAAGGTAAAGAGTTAGGTACAAAGTATGCATTTGAGAAGAAGTAAAAATGACAAGAATTCTTACAATATTAGGAAGAATTTCTTTATGAGTTGGGTTTAGCTGTGAGTCATAGAAGTACTAAGTCCCTTTCTTAATATGCCCCACTAGTAGTGTCCAATGCTGATTATTGATGATTGAAAGTAAGAGTAAATCAACCATTGAAACACTATATGTAATAATTTGCTAGATGAACATTTTACTTTCTTTTGCTAGGCCATATTTAGCATAACTAGAATTCAAAAAAAAGTTAAAACATAGCTATCATAGAAGGCATCATATAACCCAAGCCGGAGTACACTAACTCACCTAGTATATGCATGAAACATATAGATAAGGGACATATAGCCCAAGATAGATCTTATTCTTCTCGACCAACAAATAAGTGAGGCATCAACATGTGCATCTAGCAGATACTGATCTGTCAGCAACTCATCAATTTGGCCTCTCACAAGAATGATATTTTCATCCGAGAATACAATGTCACTTCTGCATGTGAGAAGCATGGGAATGTGAGCATTACTAAATTAAAGGGTGATTTTATGTATAATGAATGAAATAGACTAAGCAATGACTTACTTGCCCTTGAATCGGGCGCAAGAAGTGTTAATGAGCTACAACATTGGCTTGGGTAGAACATCTCTTGATGAGAAGTCTATGATATCATGTGCCTCAGTTGGCTGTAAGAAATTAACAAGGTTTAAGAGCTAGATTCAATATGAATCAAAGTTGAAGCTTCTAAGATGAAGAATACCTCTGCCTGATGCTCCTCAACCACTATGACAACAGTCGTTAGTTCATCCTGTGCTATAGGAACCTCTTTGTTAACTTACATAAGAAATCACTAAAATCAACTTTATTAGATTAAACTAAAAGAAAAGCCAAGAAATACATCCTCTGATGTCTATGCATCATGTGTGGCAGCAACAATATGAGTTGATGTGTTGCGTGTCTTGCTGTACACTTGTGTGAATAGGACAAGATAGCTTTCCTATTCCTCAACTATCTCACCTTCACACCATGTTCTACTTCGGTAAAAATGCGACATCTTTATGTCATGGTAGTCTCCTGGGATCTTCCCCATGCTTGGACCCTCTATCCAACAACCGCCATCGATGATAGCTTCTGGTCAATACCATCTACTCTCTTAGTTATTGAAGCTTCAAAAAATGATACTCTATCCCCCAGGGCCTTGAAACACAAGCATCTATCTGTCATAAAGCTTTATGAAGTAGCAGCTGGCAGGCTAAATACATAGGAAGGAGGAGAATATCGAGGAGAGATGTAGGGAGATCAACATAGGGCTTCCCTCCTTGGACTTGGAATGGGGCTCTAATGGGGCCCATTATGAGTTGGTTGTGAGACATGGGGCATTATTTCAAGGATCTAGGTCTCCTCCTTTAATATGTCTTCAAATGATAAGACACTGTTATACCATTAAGAAAATATGATAATTTCTAATAGGAATAAATAAAATTTGAGGTAAATAAAGTAAATTTATTTCACATCACCTGGTGTCCTTGCAAACCACTAATGGAATCCTCTGTAAACTTTATTTTTGGTCATTGTAACATACATGGCTTTGTAGAAGGAACGGGTGGCCATATGATTCTTGTGTGCTCTGCCGCCCAGATCTACAATAAAGATTAAGATAACTTAGCTTCATTGTATAAAATAATATAAATCTAAAGATGTAAAATATACCATCAGAAGAGGGACAAAGGCACTCATGTACTTGGGTGTCTATTACAACAAAATGTTTGATGTAATACTATCAAATTATGACACCAAGAAGCTCTAGATGGCTTCTGGCCAATTATAATCAACAAATCACTATATGTCATTAGCATAGGAGAATAAATCTGATGCCACTCTATAATTATGATATATAAAAAAAGATTTGAAAGTAAAAACTATATGTAAAATTGCACAAACTATGCTATGGTCAATGAGCGATCCAACTTCTCAATCTTATTCTAAAATCAACTATTAGACTTGGAAAGTTGGTATTTTTGTCATATAACCTTCTTCCCTCTGTTTGGCATCCTTACAATTAATGCAACTTCATTGGGGGTGAAAGGAATTTAATGGCCACCAATGTTGAATGCCTACTTTTCTATATTGCAACACGAAATGGTTGACGTGATGGCAATCAAATCTTATTGAATTATAAGCATTATAATAAATTGATGCACATGTAGCCTTCTTAAAATGACAAGTACTTCATCAGTAAAGTGACTTGAAATATAATCAAACACTACTCTAATGGTGGATGGCCTACATCTGAAAGTTATCATTTTCCTAAATATTTTAAGATTTAAAATAAAAAGTTAATTAATGAGAATATTATCTCCAGCATGGAGACCCAGAGTGTACACATAGAAAATACCTACAAAACTGCTAGATTCTCTAGGAAACATCTCCAAATAGCTTACAATAGCATGTACAAAACATATGGCAAGCCCAATACCTGAAAAAAATAAATAAAAATAAATAAGTGTATGCACATGAGTGTGTAGTGTACACATAACAAATAGCTCCAAAAACTATCAAATTCTTCACGAAATATCTCTAAACACCTTACAATAGCATGTACAAAATATATGACAATCCCCATAGTTGAAAAAATTTGAAAAAAGTGGTGTACACTCATAAGTATACAGAGTGTGCACATGAAAAATAGCTCCAAAAACTACCAAATTCTTTAGGAAATATCTCCAAACAGCTTACAATAGTAGGTATAAAACATATGACAAGCCCAACAATTAAAAAACATTAAAAAAGGGGTGTACACTCATGAGTGTACAGAGTGTACACATAAAAAATAGCTCCAAAAATCACCAAATTCTTTAGGAAACATCTCCAAATTGCTTAAAATAGCATGTACAAAACAAATGGAAAGCCCCGTAGTTGAAAAAAATTAAAAAAAGGTGTGCACTCATGAGTGTATAGAGTATAAACCTAGAAAATAGCTCCAAAAATTATCAAATTCTCTAGAAAATATCTCTAAACGGCTTACAATAGCATGTTCAAAACATATGGCAAGCCCAACAGTTGAAAAAAATTGAAAAAAGGGGTGTACATTCATGAGTGTAAATATAAAAAATAGCTCCAAAAACTATCAAATTCTCTATAAAATATCTCTAAATAGCTTACAATAGTATGTACAAAACATATGACAAGCCCCACAATTAAAAAATTTTGAAAAAAAAGGGGTGTACACTCATGAGTGTATAGAGTGTACACATGAAAAATAACTTTGAAAACCCCTAAATTCTCCAGGAAACATCTCTAGACATCTTATAATAGAATATAGTAAATATTTGACAAGCCCCACAGTTGAAAAAAAATTAAAAAAATGGGTGTACACTCATGAGTGTACCAAATGTACACATGGGAAATAACTCCAAAAATCTCCAAATTCTCAAAGAAATATCTCTAGACAGCTTACAATAGAATGTACTAAACATATGGCAAACCCCACAGTTGAAAAAAATTGAAAAAAAAGGTTGTACACTCATGAGTGTATAGAATGTATACATGAAAAATAGTTTCAAAAACCCTCAAATTCTCCAAAAAAAAATATCGCGAGACACCTTACAATAGAATGTTCTAAACATATGGCAAACCCCACAGTTGAAAAAAATTGAAGAAAATGTTGTACAATCATGAGTGTACACATGGAAAATAGCTCCAAAAACTCCCAAATTTTCTAAAAAACATCTCATGACAGCTTATAATAGAATGTAGTAAATAAATGGTAAGCCCCACTGTTGAAAGAATTGAAAAAAGGAGTGTACACTCATGAGTGTACAGAATGTACACATGAAAATCAGCTCCAAAAACTTTCAAATTCTCAAGGAAATATCTCCAGACAGCTTACAATAGAATGTACTAAATATATGACAAGCGCTCAGTTGAAATTTTTTGAAAAAAGGAGTGTACATTCATGAGTGTGTAGAATGTACACATAGAAAATAGCTTCAAAAACTCAAATTCTCCAGGAAACATCTCCAGACATCTTGCAATATAATGTACTAAACATATGATAAGCTCACAGTTAAAAAAAATTAAAAAAAGGATTGTATACTCATGAGTGTACAAAGTGTACACATGGAACGCAGCTCCAAAAACCCCAAAATTTTCAAGGAAACATCTCCAAATAGCTTACAATAGAATGTAGTAAATATATGACAAGCCCCACAGTTGAATATAAATTTTTTTAAAAAAAGAGAGTGTACACTCATGAGTATACATAGTGTACAATTGAAAAATAGGTCTAAAAACCTTCAAATTCTCCATGAAGCATCTCGAAACAACTTACAATAGCATGTACTAAACATATGTCAAGTCCTACAGTTGAAAAAATTTAAAAAAAGGGGGTGTACACTCATGAGTGTATAGAGTGTACACTTTAAAAATAACTCTAAAAACTCCCAAATTCTCTAGGAAATATCTCCAAACATCTTACATTAGAATGTAGTAAATATATGATAAGCCCCCAGTTGAAAATAATTAAAAAAATGGGTGTACATTCATCAGTGTACAGAGTGTACACATGGAAAATAGCTCCAAAACCCCCCAAATTCTCCTGAAAATATCTCCAAACAGCTTCCAATAATATTTACAAAAGATGTAGCATGCCTAACAGTTGAAATTTTTTAGAAAAAAGGGTGTACACTCTAGAGTGTACACATCAAAAATAGCTCCAAAAAATCACCAAATTCCCTAAGAAATAATTCCACATAGCTTACAATAGAATGTACTAAACATATGGCAAGCCATGAATCCCCTGAAGTGTGCATTCGAAGTAGCTTCAGGGAAATTCCTTGGGTTTGTTGTCTGACACCGGGGAATAGAAATAGATCCTGAAAAGATCAAAGCTACCATAGAAATGCCACCTCCTAAGAGTTTAACTCAATTCAGATCCTTCCAAGGATAGCTTTATCTCCAACCTATCGGGGAGACACAAGTCATTCTCAGCACTTATCAAAAAGGATGCCAAGTTCAAGTGGGATGATAAGTGTCAACATGCCTTTGAAGACATCAAGCAGTATTTGGTGCATTCTGACTATCTTTTCCACACTATTGCATTGGATAACTCTTTCGGTGCTTTGTTGGCCCAAGCCAATGACAAAGGGAAGGAGAATGCTCTCTATTACCTCAGTCGTCATCTGTTTCCTACTTAAGCAAACTATCTACTAATTGAGAAATATTGCCTAGCTTTGATCTTTGCATCTCAGAAGCTACAACATTATATTCTTTCTCATAATGTGAACTTAATCTCCATAATAAATCTACTTCAATATCTCATGACATAGCCAACACTATCTGAATGTTTGGCATGAGGGTCCATGATTCTCTCATAGTTTGATGCCATATTCATACCCCTCCGTGCAGTAAAAGGATAAGCACTAGCAGATTTCTTAGCAGCACACCCACTTCTTGCTGATTCTCCGCTTAGTGATAATCTCCCTGATAAACAAATCATGAACTTAAGAAAAGTTGACAATCACCGATGGGAGATGTATTTTGATGGTGCAGCTTCTTTTCATAAAAGGGAAGCACCATGATCTATTCTTCCAGGAAAGGCAGTGGTAGTAATAGTTCTCCTAACTCCAGACCGTGATGTGATGAGATTTGCATACTATCTTTCTAACTCCTGAACCAATAATGAAGCAGAGTATGAGACTTGACTGTCGGTCTAGAGTTAGCCATCACTATCAGTGTCAAGAGCGTCAACATCTTTGGGGATTCTCAGTTGGTTATTAATCAGATTGTTGAGTCCTACAAGGTTCTCAAACCCAAGCTTTGTCATTACCATGAGTATACCATGAAGCTGTTGGCCAAAATTCTTGAAGTCACCATCTATAAGGTTCCCCGAGCAGAAAATGCAGTAATAGATAAACTTTACAAAGAATTGGCATGTCCGAAAGATGAGGCCACTCCAATAAGGGTCCAAAATAGACAAGTCTTATCCCTTAATCATGTTGAACTCATCGAAAGACTTTCTCTTGAAGGGGAGGTTTCCGTTGCCTATAAGGATAAGGAGCTAGATTAGAGGCAACCATTCATGGACTATTTGAACACTGGCAAACTCCCTCAAGAAAAGTCACAAGCCCATCAGGTGAATCAGAGAGCTCTCTCATATGCTCTCGTTAATGGCACCCTGTACCGCTGGTCCTTTGACCAAATGTGGTTACGCTATTTAGACAAACACGAAGCCCATGACATTATAACCAATGTACATTCAGGTATATGTGGAGTGCATCAATCTAGTTCAAAGATGAAGATGAAGATCAAGAGACTAGGATACTACTAGCCTTCAATGATTATAGACTGCATGGATGTAGCTAGGAGATGTCATCAGTGTCAGGTGCACGATGTAGTTCTCCACCAACCACCCAATATTCTACACCCTACATTGGCCTCATGGCCATTCAGTGGGGTACCACATTGTCCATTGATCCTCCTTCTTCCAAGGGGCATCGATTCATCTTAGGCCACTACTTTTCCAAGTGGAGGAGGCAATCCCACTTAGAGTCACAGCTTGTGCTTCAATTTTTTTGAATCATATGTATGGTTGGGGTTTCAATGAATTATATCTAATAATGGTACTGCATTCAAAAGCACCAAGATTAACACTTTGCTAGAAAATACGATAAAGATTGGAGATACTCCACCATCTACTACCCCAAAGCAAATGTCTTAGCGTAAGCATTCAACAAAACTCTCATCCAAATACTAAAGAAGACTCTTGATGATAACAAGTGGCAGTGGAGTGAGTAGTTAGTTGAAGCCTTATGGGCCTACCGCACCACATACCAGATTCCAACTCAATCTATTCTGTTTTCCTTAGTGTATGGGTCTGCAGCTGCTATACTTTTAGAAGTTCAACTCCCATCACTAAGTATAGCATTGGGTAGCATGATCACTATAGATCATAATGCAAAGTTGTTGTTAGAAGAGCTTGAAGATTTGGAGGAAAGTTACCTACGGGCGTGCTAGAACCTCGAGTTGTACAAGGCCAAAATAATTCAAGCTCACAACAAGATGGTCCGCCCTAGGTCTTTTCAAGTAGGAGAACTTTTATTAGTCGTAAGGAGACCAATTATTGTCCGTCAAAAGATGGGGCAAGTTTGAACCCACTTAGGAAGGCCCCTATATCATAAAGAAGGCCTACTAAGGAGGATCTTATCATCTTATTGATTGTAAAGGGGAACACCTGATGCTTCTAATTAATGGGCTCTATATAATGAAATATTACCCATGAAATAAATCCTATTTGAAAATAATTCTATCAATCGACAAAAATCTGATTCCATTTCACCAAAATCTTCTCTTCTTTTGAAGCGTTGTTTACTTGTCGAATCTACCATAATGTGTTTAAGGTAGGTGTAAGAGTCCCCCAATGGCATCCTATCCCTCTTTTATAACACAAACACAATCTCTCGGTGCTATTAGAATAGGTGTAAGAGAACCCGAGATACATCCTTTTTTGAAGCACAAGCATAGAAACAAACACAAATCATTTGTCTCAAGCTATTTTGATGTGGGAGCAAGCCCCCTACTCACTCATTAGCTTCTCTAGGTCAGGTCTACATGCTACCTCACTAGTATGTCATCCCAGTAGCCACTTGTGTGGAAGATGGAAGTCCCAGCTTTTTGAAACCAATGAGCATCTTGTTAGTATGGTAGAATTCACTTTATCTAGTTAAGTTATCATGTTGACTTTATTTAAGAAGATGTGAGTCCCCTTGCTTTCTTCTTGAACTAATCATCATGATCTAACTAGGTCAAGTATATTTGAGATTTAGGATAAGCCCCCTAGAGGCTCCTTTCCTCTTGACTATATTTGAGTTGATATAAGTCTCCCCAGTGACATTCACTCAGTAGTCACCTTAAGTGGGATAGCACTATCGAGATAGACTATCCAATAACCCGATATCATATGTGAATCCCCAAGCTTTATTCCTAGGCTAATTGTTGCAAACCAATGAGCACCTTAAATTGGTTGATGTTCACTATGCTGACATCAACTCACCCTGTGAATACACCACTCTTTGTAGATGTGAGTCCCTGTGCTTTCATTTTTAGTTGGCCACTGAATACCTATTTGATATTGACTAGCCATGTCATCTTCTTTAGAGTTTCGAATTAAGCCCTTAGTGGCCACATCCCCTATGGGCACTCTATTTAGATCACATCATTTTTTACCCCATTTAGACACTACCTAGGTTACTTTTGGATTGAACAGTCCCCCTTTCCTAATAGCCACCCTTGTGGTTGGAGAATTTATTCAGCGGATACACATTCTCCCTTGGTTTAGTAGATCTGAGATAGGTATAGGTTGATATAAGCTCCTTCTTAGTTTGATCCCTCATAAACTAACAGGGTCCATGATAAACTAAACAAAATAAATTAAATAAATTAATTCGCTTGTGGATTAGCAATTCAATCCCCCAAAGGATCCCTTTTCTCAAGTAGGCATCCTATTTTTTATGGTGAGAACTTCCTATAGAATTTCGACTACTAGTTGAGATAAGTTCCCGTTGCACTCACTCCATAGTCTCCCTTAGGTCAGGTTCAATCTATTTTGATTAAAAGCAGGTTACCACGTAGTCATTACGCTTTGGAAGATATAAGAATGATGCGTTCTCTAGCATGATTATTAAACCAACGCGTAGGTCGGGTTTGATTGGTTGCCCAAAACATCACCCATGACCTTTTATAGTGAAGATGTGAGTCCCGAGCTTTCTTCCCTTCAATTGATCATTGCAAACTAAAAGGCACTCCTTTGGTCAGAAAGTTCTCCCATCGAGCTACTCCCTTTGGTTCAATAAATCTGAGATAGGTCTAGACTAATATAAGCTCCTTCTCAATGTGATCCATCATAAACCAATGGAATCTATCAAAATAAATCTAAAAATAAAACTAATCTTTGATTATCCTTGAGTTGATTTAAGTCACCCAGCATTCACTCATTAGTCAGCCTAAGATTAGGTTCAATATGTTGCCTTGCCAATAGATTAACTAGTCCCTATTTTGGAGGATGTAAGTCTACTACACTTTCTTCCCAGTACAGCAGCTGCATACCGAAAGGCATCCCTTTGGTTGGCTAGTCCTACTATGAGTTTATCCTACTACCCCTTTGCGTTGGTAAATCTGAATTAGGTCTAGGCCTCCATGGCTCCTTCTCAGTGCAATTCATCGCAAACCAATAGGGCTCATCTCAAAATCTAAATCTAAAAAAAATTGAAACAAATTCAACCCTCTTCTCCAGTGGAAATTTCTCCCTAGTGAGACTCAAATCAAATCAAACCTGTCATCCTCTTATAGATGAATTGAACCTGCTTCGCTAATGGAAGGTTCACATACTCCATTCCTAGTGGATTTCTTTTTCCCTCTCTTATGTTTTTAGCATAAGTATAGCCACATTGCCCTAAGTTCTAGACTCCTTCTATACCTCGGGTTAAGAGTAGATCATCTCTGTTAGTGCTTGTGATCGTTCGGTGTTGTTGATTGTTTCGGTCAACGCCAATACGTGCGGTGTTCCTTGTTAGTCACACCACACCTATTGGGCACCCTTTGTTGACCTTATTTTTAGGATGAGCTCTCAACCCCTCCATCTTAGACATAGGACTTCACTTAGACTTTAAGAGTTCCTTAGTCTTAAAAAACATATAATGATTAAGTGGACACTCAACCTAGCCCTAGAGACTTAGAAGAGTTAGCCATATGAATAAGTCATGCCTTAGGGGTGTTAGAAAATTTGCCTACCCTATAGCTTGAACCACATTCCTTACTTCCTTCCTTCAAGTCAAACTTCAAATCAAATCAACATCAAACTTAAATCAATTATAGCCTAATTGATTTTCTCCAAATTCAAATCAACTCCACATGATTGAAACACATGATTAAAATCCATGATTGAAACCCATGATTGAAATCCATGATCGAAATCCATGATTAAAATCCATGATTGAATTCCATGTTGAAATTCCAAATTCCAAATATTTCCAAAGTCCTTAATTTCCTCTCTTAAGGACTTAGCCTAAATCATCTTCAAATCAATTCAAACTCATGAGATTTTCTCATAACGCATTTATGTTCTCATTTATATTAACGTATATAAATGAAATATAAACTCAAATCAATCAAATCAAATCCAAAATTCAAATTCCTATTTCAAAATCCTTCTTAAGTCCTTAATTCCCTCTTAAGGACTTAGCCTAAATCATCTTCAAATCAATTCAAACTCATAAGATTTTCTCATAACTCATTTATATTCTCATTTATATTTACATATATAATTGAAATATAAATTCAAATCAATCAAACTAAACTCAAAAATCAAATCCAAACTCCAAAAATTTCCTAAGTCTTAATTTCTCACTTAAGGACTTAGCTTAAATCATGATCAAATCACTCCAAATTCATGAAATTTTCTAATAACCCATTTATATTCGTATTTATATTCACAAAAATAAATGAAATATAAATTCAAAAAACAACCAAAACCAATTCCAAAACTCAAACTCAAACTCATTCAAAATCCAACCTAAGCCTTTCAAGTTAAATTCTTGAACTTAGCCAAATCAATTTCAAATCAAGACACTCTTGATTTTTTTTTCTTCATGATTCAATCAATCATTCAATCATGAATCCAAAAATAAATAAAAACTTTAATCACTTAACCAAAATTCAATTCAAAAATCAAGCCAAAATCCATTTCATGTTCACCCTTTGAACTTGAAATTGTCAAATGAATCAAAACCCATTTGACCTCAAACCACTTGCAAATGGATTTATATTTCAATCATAAGTCCATATGTGAGTTCAATCAAACTCAAATCAAGTTTTGACCAAGCCATTTGACCCACTTAGGCTCACTTGACCCAAAGTGACCTAAGTACCCTTATGAGCCAAATTCTAATCCTAACCAAATTGGATTGAACTAAGCCCATCTATGCCTCTCATCATGATCAACAAACATCATGAGATGATAAACAAATCAAATTGGGCAAACCAAGTCAAACCTAAGTGTTAACCAAGTTGACACTTAGCCAAAATGAAACCCAGCATAGCCAAAATCTATCATAGGTCAAATTGATTGAAACAAATGATCTAAGTTCATTCATGACTAATGTTTGAACTTGACCATGTAAACATTTGAGGCTAACCTAGCCCAATTGACCACTTGACCCAAGTTGACCTAACTTGACCTAAAAAGTCAAAATGTGTCAAACTTGATCTAAGCCAAATTAATTGAAACCAACAGGTCAAGTTCATTCTAAATCACTTATTGAACTTGACCAAAACCCCAATTGGCCAACTAGACCTAACCTAGCCCAATTGACCTTGAACCCAACTTGACCTAAGGGTCATAGAGCCAAATTCAAACTTAACCAAAATTGATTGGAAACAAAGATACCAATCCACTTCATATGATTAGCAAACCTAAACTACCCATGACTAGCTTCGAATAGGTCAAATGGGCCAAATTAGTCCCAGCATTTGACCTAAATGTAATCGCCATATGAACCAAATTCAAACCTAAACCAAATTGAATCAAACCAAAGCCACCAAAATATTTCAAATGGTCATATGAACTTGACCCAACCCTTGGTTTGACCCAATTTGACCTAATTTTGACCTAAATGGGTCAACATGAGCCAAACCATACCAAATGAACTCCAAATTCAATGAAACTTGGCCAAACCTATTTTCTCAACATACCCAAATTCAAAAATCAGCCAAATGACTATTTCACCCCTAGGCCTTAGGATAAATTTTGGCTAATTCCATATGAAATTTGGCCAAATCCTCTTCATACCTACTTGATACTCTCCTAATAGGTCAAGTGAACACTAGGGAGGGTGGTGCACCCAACCCAATGGGTTTGGGTCAACCTAACTTGACCAAATGGCCAAATCGACCACTCCCCTTGAAATGGTCATATGGGAATCATACCTCCACTTGAGCACATGGAGTTCATTCATTCCACTCCTGCCAAATTGAACTAAAGGACATCTTAACAGCTCAAACAACCCACAATCAAATTGGATCAAAATGGTGTTTGCTCATCTGATTGCCAAAGGGGAGATATACTCCTCTAATTCATTTGAATCTTCATAAAGCCATCGATTGAAAAGAGAGAGTCATAGGAGCCATTTGCAAGTAATCCTAAGCTTCCTAGAGGAGATTCAATTTGCATCTTCTCATTTTTTAAGTAAAATAGGGAGGTCCATTGAATTTCCAACTTTCTCCACTCAAACTCCACTCAATTCTTCAAACTTCATGAGACCAAGTCGAGTGCACCCAAGCTCTCTTCCAAGTTCAAGCAGGTCCACTGATCAAAGTCGAGCTCAAGCTAGGAGGTGACCATAGAAGATCCACTCCCTCAACCCCTCAAACTTTCACCAAAGCTTCATGTCAACCAGGCAAAGCTTCTCCAAGGAAATCGAGCGCCGATGAGGTTAGCCATTTTTTGACCATTAAACTCAATGTGGTGTGGATCTTTGTGAAAGAAATTTTAATGGCATAGGATCTTGACCATTAGATGTGATATATGATGCATGTTGACAGTGTGGGTTGAGTTTCATCCTAATCTGAGCTCAATCGAGCTGGATCATTCTAGAACATGGACGCCTCCATGGCTCACTATTGGGGAAGGATCTCCGCCATCTATCTGTGTTTTGGATGGATGACCAGATTAAAACATATATATTTTTTTTTTATCCCCTCGATCCATGGATTTAATCTCGATCCGATTGATCAAACGATAAGAGAAGCAGAGTGCTACCGCCATGTGGTGCTATGATGTGACATTTTAAATAGCAACTGGGGAGGCACCCCGAGTAAATTGCATGTCATGTCAACTATCACGTGGCGCCAAAGGATTAAGGATTTAATTAGGATTTAGATAATTCTAATTAAACACCTAAACTTCTAAAATTCAATCTCAACCTAGAAAAATCAAAAAAATATGAAATAAATTTCATTAGAAAGATAATTGAACATAGAATATTCTAAAATTGATTTTGATTAATTTTGAATAGTTCTTTTCTCTGAATTTG
Organism: Cymbidium sinense; assembly: GCA_021442155.1. Lineage (NCBI taxonomy): Eukaryota > Viridiplantae > Streptophyta > Magnoliopsida > Asparagales > Orchidaceae > Cymbidium > Cymbidium sinense. The sequence continues at coordinate 90,423 of JAKCPB010000303.1, read as the reverse complement.
GATTTTATTGGGAATTATAATTTGCTAATTACCATTTAATTAATCCACTAATTATTCCCAAACTTCTTGAGTACAGTTTTGGGGATGACTTCTGGCTCTCCTAATTTTCTTGGGACTTATTGGTAGCTTAATTGGGGAAATTACTGATTCATATCCTAATTACCTCCTTAATGTAATTAAGGTTAATTAAGGGTTTGATTAGTGGTTTAATTCTTTGTTGAAGTTTATTAAGGTCTGTTTCAGTGAATAGGTGATTTAGGGAATAATTTTGGGGCATTTTTTCTAAGATATTCCTTATACACCCTTTTCTTTCTTAATCCTCTCTTAATTAAAGGGTTAATTCATTAATTACCCTTTTAATTAATTTCTTAAAATTCTAAAACTTTCTAGAACTCAATTAATCCTTCTTGTGTAGATACTTAGGTGTTCAAGAGCCTAAGTACAATTAAGGAAATCAAAATTCATCTCATATGTGTGAGGGATATTTTGAAATTACTTAAGTTAAACCCCTTAGCTTAATTAATCATTAATCATGAGCCAAATTGCATTAGGCCTTTTCTTCCTAGGTGCATTACAAATTTAAATTCTTTGTGAGGTTTTATGTCATCTCATTGGCTCATAATTATTTGATTAACTATGCTAAGGTGGTGTAGGTAAGGGGTAATTAACATGTTTAATTAATACCTTTACCTAATAAAAATATAAAATGAATCTAATCACCTAAAAATTGAACAAAAATATCAAACACATGTTGGAATGGTTTAGGAACATCAAACTCACCTCACATTTTTCAAATTAAATCAAACTCAAGATCAAATAAAAATCACATAATAAACTTGGTTTACTTTAAGCTTTCTTATTTCATAAGATTGTCTTTAGAATTAATTAAGGTGAATGTGTTTACATGCTTTCATTACTTTAGTTCTTTCCAACATGCTAATATGTGTGTCATATCATATTCATGCTTTTCAAAATCAAATTTAAAATGAAAATATTTCCTTTATGTCAAATTGCATGTGATGGCTAAAGTAAGAATATGAGTGGCTATTATCACTATTAAATCCAAATTATTTTCAAAATATATGAATCAATTATTAAAACTGAAAGTGTGTTACTTATATCTTACTTATAAGTTTGCATGTGAGTAAAATATAAGGATGTGCTTAGTATAGTTTTCCTTCTCTCTTTGTATAGTTTTGAATAGATTTGGCAAAGTGTATAGTTCATTTGAAAAGAACCTGACACTTGTCTAATTCCATCTCCTATTCATTCCTATGCTATTATTTAAGAAGGATACCTATACTTGTACATATAAATTGCATAAACAAAAATAAATCAACCAAAATAAATTTTTCATTCTTTCTTTTCCATTCATTTCTTTTGTACACATGCTTGTATTTAAGGAAAGTGGTATATTAGTCTGGACAACCTTGGGGTTGTGATGCTTTAAGTAGCCCTAAGTAGGTCTTGTACCTTACACCCCTGGTTAACAATGGCATCATTTATTCCTTTCATACATTCATATGTGCATGTGAAAATTGGATAAGAAACCCTCCTACTTAATGAAAATCATGCATCATAAACTTTCAAATTTTCTTAAGTAACTTAGCATCATAAAGTAATTCATCATATATAGATATGCAAAATTCATTCCCATGTTGGGAAAGAAATGAAGTGATGTATATTTTGTGAATTTAGTTCATTTTACTTAATCTTAAAATGCCTTTCTTTTGAATAGTTTGTTTAGAGTTCATCTAAACTTAGATTAATTAAAACATAATAAAACATTCACAAAAAAACAAAAAACTAAAACTTGAATCCACTTTAGAAATTACTTAGGTTGGGAAGGAAAGAGAAGTTCTCTTCTCTTTCCTCTCTATAACTTAGTAATTAATTGTAGGATTCACTTGAACCCAATCAAAACATAAAATAAAATCAACCCAAAATAACTAAATCACTTAAATGAAACCCTCCTCTAAGTTGAACATTCTTCACACTTAGAAAATTCTAACTTAAAGCCATAGCTAAGCATACCACACAAACCTCTAAAGCACAAACATTAGGCTAAGTCACCATTTCTAGCTTTAGGTTAGGACGGTGCATGGTTTTATGTTTGTTTTCATTTTGTGATATATATTTTAGGAGGGATGTATGTGCAGAATGAATGGTAGATGATCTTAGTCTAACTATTATCTTCAGAGGATTGTGCTTAAGGCATTGTGATAAATAAAAATATAAATATTTTTATTTGTGTGCTTATACCCCTAAGCATAATAATAGTCACTTAGTCACCCATGTGTGGTGATAAGTCCAATATACATGCTTGGATTTGTGGTTTTTTTAGCTAATCTCTATTTTGTGTGTTAGCTAGATTTACTTTTCCTTTTCATGTAATTTTACAATTAGATTTTGGAATGATTGTTATGGGGATTAGGATGAGCATTGGTCATCATAAGATCTCATCTTATGTACCATGTGAAGCCTTTGGAGCATCGACCTTCCAACCATCCAAAAGAAGGAACCAAAGAAGAAAAAAAGAAAAGAAGAAAGAAGAAAAGAAGAATGAAGAAATGAAGCTTGAAGACCCCCATAATAATAAATTCCTTGCTTAATTGAATTTAATTCATTTGTAATCTGTATATTTAGAGCTTACCCAATTTATTTTTTGGGTTTGTGGTGCCCATACAAATGGCCTCTTATTCTTTTATGATTAGCTTTATAAATTGATTGATGATTTATTTAGCTTGTGCATTAAGATGGCATCCTTTTCCTAGTTTCTTCCTTGCTTGATGTATGGCCTGGATGTGGATTAAGCTCTTAGAAAAAATAAATCTTCTACCAAATTTAATAATTCAAAATTAAAAATAAATAACTCATAATCTCATCTAAAGCTTAGGTTAAAATCATGATAAAATAATTAGTAACCCCTTAGCTAAATGAGTACTTTCTTCATAACATCATGCACAAATCATATTATTTTCACTCTTGATTGGAGGGCTTCCATATTTTCCAGAGAAACTTAGCCATGGTGGAAATACACCTCCTCCCTTCTCGCTGATTTTATCCAATAATCTTCATGCATTAGGCATATGAATCATATTAGCCTGAGTCAAAATAATTGTCCAAAAATAAAAATAAAATGTAATATGATTTGCATTAGATTTAGGTCATTTGAAGCATACCTTTACATGATCTAGTCTCTTTAAGGAGTGGGTTAAGGACTTAGTCTCTTTAAATGACTTGCCTACATGAATTTGAAAAGGTTGGAGGAGTTAGTTGGCGGCCACATTTAGGTTCTAAGGTTGCTTCTCCCTTCCATGGGCCATTAGCATAAATCCTCACCTCTTAGGCATTACCACAATCTTGTGTTGTGGAATCATAAGTCCTAAATTTCTAATGAAAAAACTCAACTCAAATAAATTAAATAAATTTCAAAAATATAAAGCCCAACTATAGGATAGTTTGAGATGCTTGCTAGGTTTCCTAGCATCGTGGGCATCTCCTACTTATTTTCCTTTGACTTCGATAATAACTCTCTCTCTCTCTCTTTGATCAATCCCATTTGATCTTCCAAAATAAACTAATCGATTGATAGTCCTACCTATTGAAATCTTTGGAGACAATGAGCATTTACCTTAATCAAGAGTATTTTTAAGGAATATCATTCCTTAAGATGTAATTAACTGTGGGGGCTTGCCCCTGTAGGGAACTTAACGAACTTGATTTTAAATAAACCCTACTTTACTTTTCCATGCAAAGTAGGGGAAGAATCTTAGGAACACATGCATGCCCATTATCTTTAGGAGTCCTTTGAGGTGATTAGGTCCATTGAAGGGTGGTGATTTTTATCTTTTAAAATAGTACACCTCTCCTCAATGTTGTACCCGATCACCCTCAATAAGAATATCTATCTACGTGGTGTCAAAAATGCATAAAAAGAAGAGATGTATATTCATTTTTTATTTCGCATAGAGTGAAGATGGAAGTATATATCTTGTTCTTTTTTAAATCTCATATTGAAAATTTCACCACAATGCCTCATGGAGTCACCTAGACAGAGAAGATGATATAATAACTCAATTTTTAATGCTTGAGATTTAGTAGAACTCTGGAGGAAGGTCGAATGCTCACATTGATGCACGTTAGGAGAGGGAGTTGAGGAAAATTTCTGTACAAAAATGAAAATACCTAAATTTTTAGGGGCTCGAATCTAAAACGGCATCCACGCCATCCGTAAGATTTTCTCCCACTGTTATAACGTCGAGTCTGAATAACATTAATGGCATCATTACCGCATTATAAAGTAAAATAATAATATTTTATTAGTGGACACGTGTTGAGATCCGATTGGCATCCGACACAAAGCTATGTTCGGACTCCAAACATAATATTTTGTCGTTTGCAAAGACTAGCGACCAACTACACCTTATTCATAATTATTTGACTACTGCGCTAACATTAAAAAATAATATATATATATATATATATATATATATATATATATATATATATATATATATATATATATATATATATATATATATATATATATATATATATATATATATATATATATATATATATATATATGTATGTATGTATGTATGTATGTATGTATGTATGTATGTATGCATCAAACTTGAAATTCCAAGATAATCTTGATGAAGTTGTTGATTGTGTAAAGAAAGGAGAACTCACTCTTGGCTTGAGTGGATTACTATAATGCAATTTGAGAAAGATGTTCTTTAACATATTGTTGGATAATTATGGTGAATTATTTTCATTCTTCATCTATCTTTTGAGAAAATAAATGAAGAATAAAAATAACACTTCTTGTGTTGGACACCATGTAGATCTACAGATGAGCATATTATGATGATCGGGTATGACATTGAGGAATGATGTACTATCTTGAGAAACCAAAGTCATCATCCTATATTGGACCTAACCACCTTAATAAGGACTCCTAAGGACTGTGGATCTTCGTATATATCAAAGATTCTTCCCCTACGTTACATGGAAAATTAAATTAGGATTTATTTTAAACCAGGTTCGTTAAGTTTCCTATGGAGGCAAGTCCTCATAGTTAATTACATCCTAAAGAATGAGATTCCTTAGGAATACTCTTGATTAAAATAAATTATTATTTTTTCAAAGATTTCAAAGATAGAACTATAAATCAATTGGTTATTTTAGAAGATCAAGTAGGATTGATCAAGAGGAGGGAGTTATTATCGAAACTAAAAGGGAATAAGTAGGGGATGCTCACGAAGCTAGGAGACCTAGCGAGCATCCTAAACTATCTTATGGTTGGGCTTTCTATTTTGAATTTGAAGAAAATTATTTTTTTGAGTTAAATTTTTATTAGAAATCTAGGACTTACAATTTCATGATACAAGATCATAAAAGTGCCTAAGAGGTGAGGATTTATGCTTGTAGCCCGCAAAGGGAAGTAGCAACCTCTGAACCTAAATCTAGGGAGCTTTGGCAAAGGCCAAGGGACGGCCTAAATTTATGACAAAAATGGGCATAGGGTTTATCTCCACAAGAAAAGATAACCCACCCAATTGTTGGACTTACAACCTCTTGGGGGTGGCCACCAACTAACTCCTCCTATAATTTTAAATTCTTGTAGGAAAGTCTTATGCTTTTGCAAGATAGCAAGGTTGTTGTTTATATAGAAAGAGACTAAATCCTTAAACACACTCCCTAAGAGACTAGATCATGTAGGGCATGAGTAATAACTTAAATCTAATACAAATTTTTGTTAAGTTTTATTTTTATTTTTGGACAATTTATTTGACACATTTGTTGACCTCATTTTTATAATGAGCTCTCAACACCTCCATCTTAGACTTAGGATTCCTATTAGACTTTAAGAGTTCCTTAGCCTTAATACACATCTAATGAATAGGTGGACACTTCACCTAGCCTTAGAAGACTTAGAAGAGTTAGCCATAGGAATAGGTCATGCCTTAGGGGTGCTAGAAAAATCTCCTAACCTTAAACCTTTCCTCACTTTCCTTCTTTCAAGTCAAACTCCAAATCAATTAATTTTTATTTTCTCCTAACTCAAATCAATTCCATGATTCAATTCCATGATTGAGATCCATGATTGAAAGCTATGAGTGAAATCCATGATCAAAATCCATCAAAATTTCTAAGTTCAAATTTTCTTAAGTCCTTAACCCTTTCTTAAGGACTTAGCCAAAACCATGATCTAAACCTATTCAAACCTTTGAGATTTTCTCATGGTCAATTTATATTCACATTTATAAATGAAATATAAATTCAAATCAATTCAATCAAATTCAAAATTCAAAATCAATTCATAAAATTTCCTTCAGTCCCTTTAATTTTCCATTAAAAGACTTAGCCAAAATCAACTCTAAACTTTGATCAAACCTATTCAAATTCATGGGATTTTCTTCAACTCAATTTATATCTTCATTTATATTCTCATATATAAATGAAATATAAATATAAATCAATCAAATCCAACTCAAAAATTAAATTCCAAATTTAACATGCTTGAAATTCCCTTAAATCCTTTAATTTTTCATTAATGGATTTAACCTAAACTTTGATCAAACCTTTTCCAACTCATGAGATTTTTTCAAAATCAATATAGATTCTCATTCTTATTATCATATATAAATGAAATATAAATATAAATCAATCAAATCCAATTCAAAAATTAAATTTCTAATTAAAAATTCCATTAAATCCTTTAAATTTCCTTTATTGTATTTAACCTAAATCATGATTAAACTCTTTCAAATCCTTAAAATTTTCTCATGATCAATTTATATTCTCATTTATATTCACATCGATAAATGAAATATAAATTCAAACAATCAAAACAAACTCCAAATATCAAACTCAAATCAATCTAAGCCTTTCAAGTCAAAATCTTGAACTTAGCCAAAATCAATTCAAATCAAGCCAAACTCTTGATTTTCTCTCATGGTTCAATCAATCATATAATCATGAGCTCATATAAATCCAAACCTCAATCAAATAATCAAAACTCAAATCAAAAATCAAACCTAAAACTCCTTCATATTCTTCCTTTGAATGTGAAATTTTTAAATGGATCAAAATCCATTTAGCTTCAAACCTCTTATAAATGGATTTATATTTCAATCATAAGTCCATATACAAGATTAATCAACTTCAAATCAAGCTTTGACCAAGCCATTTGACCCGCTTAGGCTCACTTGACCCAAAGTGACGTAAAGTACCCTTATGAGCCAACTTTTGATCCTAACCAATTTGGATTGAACTAAACTCATATATCCCTCCTATCATGATCAACAATCATCATGAGATGATCAATCAATCAAATTAGGTCAAACCAAGTCAAACCTAAGGATTGACCAAGTCAACACTTAACCTAAAATGAAATCTAACATAGCCAAATTCCACCATAGGAAAATTGATTGAAACCACTAATCCAAGTTCACTCATGACCTATGTTTGAACTTAACCAAGTCAACCATTGAGCCTAACCTAGCCCATTTGGCCCACTTTACCCAAGTCAACCCATTTTGACCTAAAGGACTAAAATGTGTCAAACTTTGATCTAAGCCAAAATGATTGAAACCAATGGGTCAAGTCCATCCTAAATCACATGTGAAACTTGACTAAAGCCTCAATTGGCCAATTAGACCCGACCTAGCCCAAGTGACCTTAGACCAACATGACCTAAAGGGGTCATGTTGAAACAAAATTGAACTTAAGCCAAATTGATTGGAAACAAAGATACCAATCCCCTCCATATGACTAACCAAACCTAAACCTGCCCTTGACCTCACCCAAATAGATCAAATGGGTCAACTTGACCCATTTGACCTAAAAGAGTCATATGAACCAAAACCAAATCTATACCAAATTGAGCCAAACCAAAGGCACCAAAACATTTCAAATGGTCATATGAACTTGACCCAACCATTGGTTTGACCCAATTTGACCTATTAGTCAACTTGACCCAAGTTGACTCATTTTGACCTAAATGGGTCAACATGAGCCAAACCCTATCAAATGGATTCTAAATCCGTTGAAACTTAGCCTAGCCTAATTTCTCAACATACCAAACATGCCCAAATTGAAAAAAATAGCAAAATGACCATTATACCCCTAGGCCATATAACAAATTTTAGCCTAGCCCAAGGGTATTTTGGTCATATACTCATCACAATCACTTGAGGCTCTCCTAAAAGTTCAAGGGGGCCTAGTGATGAGTGGTGCACCCAACCTAATGGGTTACCCATTTCTACCATGGACCAAACGTGACCCATAGCCATAAAATTGAAATTTCAAACTCCCCCCTAAGCTCAATTGGATGCACATGGGAGTTGGCCTTCCACTCCTCTGACCAAATCAACCATGTGCATTGCTCTAACTTCCCAAACAACCCATCCCATGGTGTCAATTGAATCAAAATGGCAAGCCCATTATTGGTCGTCTGATTACCATAGGGGGAGATATACTCCCCTAATCCACTAATATTTTCATTGCCACTTGATTGATTGGAACCTAGGAAGCCTTAGCAACCTTCAGAGCTCCCTCAAGGTTCCTAGAGAAGATTTAGATTTCCCATTCTTCAGTTTTGTACAATGCAAAATAGAGGAGGTTCATTAACATCTCGACTTCTTCTATACTTGATCCCACTTAAATTCCTCTTGCACACTTGGTCTTGGAGCTAAGTCGAGCTTGCCCAAGCATCCAATTGAGTTCTAGAGGCAAGGGGAGATCAATTCAATCAAAGCTACAAAGCGAGTGAAGAGGAGTTGGTCCATAGAGCTCTACACTCAACCTCAATCCCTAGGAACTTCAACAGGCTTTTCCACTGGGCTACCTCATCGATCTTGAGACCCTATCTCCGGTTAGTGATTTTTTGACCACTTAGGCTAAGAGGTGTTGGTCCTGTGAAAGAAATTTCTATTGCATGTGAAATCCACCATTGGATTGGCCGCTTTGGTCCTTTAGAAGGTGTGGGTTGAGTCTTGAATGAATCTATGGAATATTGGGCTCAGATCTCCCCTTGGATCATGAACGGTTCACATTAATCCTCAGGGAAGAACTCAGCCCACCTCAGCCATCCATCCGCACATTTTAGATGGATGGCTGAGTTTATTAGGCACATTATATATCCTTTATCCAATTTAAAATTACAGGTGTATCCTCAGCCATCTGATCTTTGATCGGACGGCTAAGGATAAAAGCGTGTGCGCCGCCGCCATTCCCTTGACTTGACAACTTAAGTAAGGGGTTCATGGCATTACGCTTGTAAAGCGCGCTGACCGCCGCCGTCACGTGTCACTCCGTGAGCGGGTATTAGCCATGGATTAGTTAGGGATTATTTATAATTCTCAATTAATTCAGATAACTTCAAAAAAGCATAACTCTTTCAAGAAACATCAAAAAAATATAAGGAAAAATGCTATGGATAGATATTTTCATCTAGAATATTTTTAAAATATTTTCATTATATTTTGATTTCTCCTTTTCTCTGAATTTGGGTTTCTTTAGGAATGTTAATTAGCTAATTATTTCTTAATTAAGTCACCAATTAGTCTCAAACTTCTAGGGTTCATTTTAGGGGATGACCTATGCCTCCCCTAATTTGTTTGAGATTTATTGAGGCCTTGATTAGGGAAGTTGCTAGCTCATTCCCTAACTACCCCCTTCATTTAATTAAAGGTAATTAAGGTGTAATTAATGGATTTTCCCATGATTAAGTTGGATTAAGGTTAGATCCAGTGTGTAGGGGTGTTATGGAATAATTTTGGGGTATTTTTCCTAAGTAATTCCTTAAACCCCCTTTTCCTTCCTTAATCCCTTCTTAATTAAGGGTTAATTCATTAATTATCCCTTTAAACAATTTTCAAAAAAATCCTAAAAGTTTCCAGAACTTAATTAATCTACCTTGGGTAGATTCTTAGGTGTTGAATATCCTAAGTCTAATTAAGGAAATTAAAGCCCCTTTCATAAGTGTGAAGGGGTTTTTTAAAAGTACTTAAGCTAAAACCCCTTAGCCTAATTAACTTTTAATTGTGAGCCAAATTTCATTAGGCCTTGTCATTACTAGGTGCATTGCAAATTTAAATATATTATGGGTTTTATGTTATCTCATTGGCTCATAAGTACTTAATTATTTTTTCTAAGGTGGTGTAGGTAAGGGTTAATTAAGTCACTTAATTCATACATTAACCTAATCAACACTTAAAAATGGATTTAATCATCCAAAAATTAAACAAAAATGTAAAACACATGTGGGAATGGGTTAGGAATAGCAAACTCATCTCGCCTTTTCAAAATTAAATCAAACTCCGAACCAAACAAAAAATCATTTTAAAATCCACTTTGATTTATTCTAAGTTTTTTTATTCTTTAAGAATGTCTTTAGGAATTAAGTAATTTGTTTACATGATTACATTGCTTTATATGTTTCCCAACATGTTAAATTGTATGCCATGTGATTTATGCATCCATGATTTCATGTTTTCAAAGTTTTAAAATGAAATTGTTTACTTTATGTCAAATGTGCATGTGTTGGCTAAAGTAAAATATGAGTTGATGTTATCACTACTAAATCTAAAATATTTTTAGAACCTATAAATGAAACATCAAATCTGAATGTGTGCTATTCATATCTTAATTACTAGCTTACATGTGATGAATTATAACGTCATGTTTAGTGTAGCCTTTCCTTCCCTTCTTATGTTAGCATAGTTTTGAATATGGGTCGGTAAGATGTAGGGTTCATTTGAAAAAAACCAACACTTACTTAATTCCAAACCCTATTCATCTATATGCTCTCACTTAAGGAGGATTGCTTACATTTGCATGAATAAATTTCATAAATAAAAATGAAATTATTAAACAACTTTTGCATATTCTTTCTTCATTTTATTTCTTTTATATGCATGTTAGTACTTAGAAAGTGGTATATTAGTCTAGACAACCCAAAGTTGTGAGGCTTTAAGTAGCCCTAAGTATGTCTTATACCTTACACCTCCGGTTAACAATGGTGTTGTACTCACTTATGTATTTCTTACTTTCATGCATGTATGTGAAATTTTGGATAAGGAAAACCTTTTCTACTTAAGAAAATCATGCATCTAAATCTTCTAAATTTTCTTAAATAAATTATTTAGCATACATCATAAAGTGTATTAACTAATTTCATTTACATGTATAGATATGCTTAGGGTTTATCCATATGCATGTTATATATGTTAGGGAAGAATTGAAGTAATGTATGTTATGTGAATTTTGATTCATTTTTCTTAATCTTAAAATGACTTTCTTTTTGAATAGGTTTGTTTAGAGTTTGTCTAAACTTAGGATTAATTAAAAGATGTAATTAAAACATTCACCTAAATAAAATTAAAATGTGAACTTACCTTAGAAATTACTTAAGGATTAGGGAAGGAAAGAGAAGTTCTCTTCTCTTTCCCTTTCTTCATAACTTAGTAATTAATTGTATGTTTTACTTAAACCAAATTAAAAAATGAAATAAAAATAATCCAAAACACTTAAACAACTTAAATGAAACCCCCTAAGTTGAACATGTTCTTCACACTTATAAAATTCAAACTTAAAGTCCTAAACTAAGCATACCACACAAACCTTCAAAGCACACACATGAGCCTAAGTCACCACTTCTAGCTTTAGGTAAGGTAGGTGCATGGTTTGATGTTATGTTTTATTTTGTGATGAATATTTTAGACTGGATATTAGAGTGTATGCTCATAGAATGAATGGTAGGAAGTGCTTAGTCTAACTATTCTTTTTTGTAGGGGATTATGCTAAAGAGGTGTATCATAAATAAAAATATAAATGCTTCTTTCTTGCAGGAGCTTATACCCCTTAGCATAATTCATAGGCCAGGGGGACTTAGTCACCCATGTGTGGGGTAATAAGTCCAATATACATGCATAGGATTTGTGTGGTGTGATTTGACTAACCTTTATTTTGCAGGTGTTTGTTAGATTTATACTTTTCTTTTTCATGCAAAAATTTATATATTTAGGATTTTGGAATGATTTATTATGGGGATTAGGATAAGAATTGGTCATAAGATCCTATCTTATGTACCATGTTAGGCCTTGGAACATCTACCATTCAACCATCCAAAGGAAGATCCAAAGAAGAAAAGAAGAAAAGAAAAGAAAGAAAGAAGAAAGAAGAATAAAGGTTGAAGACCCCCCATAATAACGAATTCCTTTGCTTAAATTGTAATTTAATTCATTTGTAACTCAGGTTGTATAAGGGTAGAGCTCGGTTACCCACATTTGATATTTTTGGGTTTTTGAGATGGTGCTCGACCACAAACAGCCTTATATTCATTTTTTGCTAGTTTTATAAATTGATTGATATTTATTTAACTTGTGCATTAAGTGGCATGCTTTTCCTAGTTTCTTCCTTGCTTTATGTATGACTTGGATGTGGATTAGGCTCTTTAGAAAAAATAAATCTTTTACCCAACTTAATAACTCAAAATAAAATTAAACAACTCATAACCTCACCTAAAGCTTAGGATTAAAATCAAAATAAAAGAATTAGCATCCTCTTAGCTGGATGAGCATTTCTTTATAATATTATGCACAAATGGATCTTATTTCACTCTTGATTAAAGGGCTTCCATCTTTGCCAAAGAACCCGACTTGACCTTTGAGGGCCATGGTGGAAACTCACCTCCTAAACTTCTCACTGATTTTGGCTAATAATCTATTTTCTCATGCATTAGTCATAAAAATCCTATTAGCCTGAGTCAAAATTGATTGTCCAAAAAATGAAATAAAATAAAATTTGAAATGCATTAGATTTAGGTCATTTTAAGCATGTCTCTTTACATGATCTAGTCTCTTTAGGGGGTGAGTTTAAGGACTTAGTCTCTTTCAAAATAAAAATAGCCTAGCTATCTTGCATAAGCATAAAGAATTGCCTAAAAGTATTTAAAATCATAGGAGTTAGTTGGCCCACCCCAGTGGTTGTAAGTCCAATATTGTGGTTTGTCCTCTCTTGTGGAGGCAAACCCAATTACCCACTTTTCACCTTAGATTTAGGTTATGCTTCTGGCCCTCACCGAAAATCTTTAGATCAAGATTTTAAGGTTGTTTCTCCCCTTTGTGGGCCATAAGCATAATTCCTTACCTCTTAGGCATTTCTTTAATCTAGTGTTAAGGAATCTTAAGTCTTAAAATTCTAATGAAAATATAACTCAAACAAACCACATCAATTTCTATAATGTAAAGCCCAATTTTAGGATAGTTTGAGATGCTCACTACATTTCCTAGCATCGTGAGCATCTCCTACTTATTTCAATCTTGGCTTCGGTAATAACTCTCTCTTTTGATCAATCTCATTTGATCTTCAAAAATATAAATTAATTGATTGATAGTCCTTCCTATTGAAATCTTCAAAGATAATGATCATTTACCTTAATCGAGAGATTTCCTAAGGGATAACATCCCTTAGGATGTAATTAACTATAGGGGCTTGCCCCTGTAGGAAACTTAACAAACTCAATTTAAAATACCCTGCTTTACTTTATCATGTAAAGTAAGGGAAGAATCTCTAGTACATATGCAGACCTATCATCCTTAGGAGTCTTTATTGAGGTGATTGGTTCCATTAAAGGGTAGTGACTTATATCTTTAGAGATAGTACATTATACCTTGATGATGTATTTGATCACCTGAATAAGTATATTTGCAGATGTGAAAACTTGGTTAATAATCAAAATAGTACACTTACCTAGATGAATTTCTATATAGGGTGTTGCCTCTTTCATTTCTCATCAACAGATTTGGAAGGCGACTCCCCCTATATAGGAATTTTTCTCCACACATAGGCTATGGGATTCATATGCCTAATGCATGAGAAATTAGTTATGGGCCAAAGTCAGCAACAAGGAGGTGTGTTTTCACCATGGCTCTCAAAGGTCAAGCCAAGTTCCCTAGCAAAGGTGGAAGCCCTCCATAATAAAGAGTGAAGCAAGATGCTTTTATGCATGATGTGAAAACATACAACATCCAGCTAAGGGGTTGCTAAATCATTTATCTTAATTTATAACCTAGGATTTAGGTGAGGTTATAAGCTATTATTTTTTAATCTTGAGTTCATTAATTGAATAGAAAATTTATTTTTCTCTAGGAGCCTAATCGCATCGAGGTCATTCATCAAAGCAAGGAAGAAACTAGAAGAAATATGCCATCTTAATGCACAAGCTAAAATAACATCAAATAATTTATAAAGTTAGTGTGAAAGAATAAGTGGCCTTTTATGGTCGGGCTCTACCGCACAAATCCAAAAAAAATTGGGTAGCGAGTTCTACCCTTATACAACCCAGATCATAAATGAATTAATTACATTCAAAAAAAAGGAATTCATGTTATGGGGTTTTCATTCTTCATTCTTTATCTCTTCTTTTCTTCTTTCTTCTTTCCTTTGGTTGGTTGGAATGTGGATACTCTAAAGGCTCCACATGGTATATAAGACATAGTCTTATGACAAATGTTAATTCTAATCCCCCATAACATTCATTTGAAATCTTAATTGTGAAATTACATGAAAATGAAAAAAGTAAATCTAAATAAAACCTGCAAAACAAAGATTAGCTAAACACACCACACAATCCCAAGCATGTATATTAATAATTTGGACTTAGCACCCCACACATGGGTAATTAAACCCACCTAGCCTATTTTTGATTATGCTTAGGAGTCTAAGCAACCTACATAGCAAAAGCTTTTATATTTTTATTACAGTACCCCTTAAGCACAATCTCCTGCATGAGATAATGGTTAGGCTAAGATCTCCCTACCATTCAGTCTACGCACATACACCCTAACTTCCAAACAAAAATATCACATCACAAAAAAACCAAGCATCAAACCATTCACCGCCCTAACATAAAACTAGAAATAGTGGCTTAGCCTATTGTGTGTGCTATTTAAGGCTTGTGTGGTATGTCTTAGCTAGGCTTTAAGGTTAATATTTTCTAAGTGTGAAAGGGTTCAACTTAGTGGGTAGTTTCATTTAAGTTATTTAGTTGATTTATTAATTTTACTTTATGATTTAATTTGGTTTGAATAAATACTAAGTTGTAAAGAGAGGAAAAGAGAAGAGAACTTCTCTTGCCTCCCTACCTTAAGTATTTTTTAAGGTGGATTCATTAGTGATTCTTCTTTAGTGAATATTTTATTATGTATTTTAATTAATCCTAAATTTAGATTTGCTCTAAATAAACCTATTCAATAAGAAATGCATTTTAAGATTAATTAAAGGGAATTACTATCATATAGCACACAACCCTTTATTTCTTTCCAACATGTGTAACAAGCATATGGATGAATCCTAAGAATATCTATACATGCAAATGGAAGTGTTAGCACACCTTGATGATGAAATGCTAAGAGATGTTGTTTAGGAAAATTTGGATGCGTCATGATGCATGATTTTATTAAGTAGAAAAGGGAGGGATTCTTTTATCCATTAATCAAATGCACATTTACATGTATGAAGACATAAGTGAGTATGACATCATTATTTTTTACACCAGTGGTATAAGGTATAAGATCAAGGGCTACTTAAACTGAACCCGGGTATCTAATATACCACTTTTCTTAAATACATGTGCATGTACAAAAAGAAATTAATGGAAGAAGAATCATGCAAAAGGTTTGTATTTATTTGTTTGATTTTGGTTGCTTAATTTATATGTGTAATGTGAAGACCCTTCTTAAAGGTTAACATAGGAATGAATAGGAATGGATTTAAGCAAGTGTTGTGTTCTTTTCAAATGAATCATACACTTTGCAAATCTTATTCAAAACTATGTTAAAAGAGAAGAGAAGGAAAAGTCACATAATGCACATCTTATAACATACTCGCATGCAAGCTTATAAGTAATTATAAATAGCATACCTTTCATTTGTCACCTTTGATTTATAGTTTTTTTTAATAATTTTGGATTAAATAGTGATAATAGCCATTTATATTCTTACTTCAAAACATGCAGTTTTACATAAAGGAATCATTTAATTTTAATTTGTTTTTCAAAAGACATGAATGCATGATTTCATATGACATATACTATTTAGCATGTTAGGAAAGAAATAAAGTGATGTAAGCATGTAACCTCATTCACCCTAATTAACTTTTAAGACAATCCTATGGAATAAAATCATTTAAAGTGAATCCAAGTTGTTTGAAGATATTTTATTTTAATTTTGAGTTTGATTTGATTTTAAGGAATGTGAAAAGGTTTTTTGCTCCTAACCCATCTCCCACATATGTGAATCAACTTAGTATAATTTTTAAATCAATAGATTTATTTTATGTTTTGTTTAGGTTAAGGTGTGAATTAAGTTCATTAATTACCCCTTACCTACACCTCCTTAGCATAATCAACCTAACAATTATGAGCCAACATATGATATACAACCACATTGAAATTAAATCAATAATGCACCCTAAGAAAGAAAGGGCCTAATGCAATTGGCTCACAATTATTTATTAATTAAGCTAAAGTACTTTCATAACCTTCCCACACATGTGGGTTAGAAATAATTTCCTTAAGCTTACTTGGTTTATTGAACACATAAGTATCTACCCAGCAAAGGATTGATTAAGTTCAGATTTATTTTGAAATATTGATTAGGTTAATTAAGAAGATTATTAGTGGACTAATCCTTAATTAGGTTTGGATTAAAGAAGATAAGGGGTTTAGGGAATATCTTAAGGAAAATATCCCAAAATTATTCCATAAACCTCTAACCACTTAACCAATGTTTAATTTTCTTAATTAAGTCATTAAATTACAATTCACATGATTAATTACTCTTAATTACATTAAGAGAGTGATTAGGGATTTATTAATTACTTTTCTTCATTAACTCATTAATAAATTCCAAGAAAATTAGGAGAGGCAGTCATCCCCCAAAACATGTCTAAAAAGTTTGGAATTAATTAATAAAGTCATTAGGGAGTAATTTAGGTTATTAAGATTTCAAATAAACCCAAATTAAGAAAAACTCACTATTCAAAATCAATTAGAAATAATTTTATATTATTTCTCATTGAATTATCTTTAAAATGAGCCCTCATTCATATTTTTTTTATTTTCTATATTTAGTTATGTATTTTTAGAGTTTTAGTGATTAAGGATAATTAAATAATCCTAATTATATAATTAATCTTGTGATTACGTGGGCCATGGCGCGGTGTGTTTTCCATGTGGCACAATGAGATTGGTTATTTAAGTTATCATATTTGTTAAAGTCGGCGGTGCTATGCTCCAGACGTCCAATCAAAGATTAGATGGTCTAGATTAAACTCGTGGATCTAAAGGAATTAAAATGCAGGATCTAATCAAATTAATCAGGATAGTCCATCCAAAATAAGTGAGATGGACGGTCCATGATTCATCCATGCCCTCATCTGCAGGAGACGACGATCGTCCATCCTCTAAGGCTTTATCCGAGCTCACTTGAGCTCGGATTGAGTAGGGATTCAACCCATCCCATTAAGAGGCAATAAGAAAGATATCCAATAGTCAATTTCAACTAGGATGATACTTTTCTTCATAAAAGACCAAAGAAAATCTATCCTAAGCTCAGTTTTGAGGCATACCTCGGGTCATCACCACACTCCAAATGTTGAGGTAGCTTTGTCTAGTGGAGATAAAGCCCAGTTGAAGGTTTAAAGGCTTAAGGTGAATCTTCTCATTAACCAAAGTGTGCTCTAAGTGGAGGGTCAATTTTGGCCTTGGGTCATGTTTGGCTGACCCAAACCCATTGGTTCATGTGCACCACACTCGTTAGTGTCCACTTGGTCCACTAAGAGGGTGTCAAGTGGCCATGAAAAGGATTTAACCAATTTCCAAGTGAAATTGGCCAAAGGTTACCCCTTGACCTAGAGGTAAAATGGTCATTTGGCTTTGATTTCAATTTGGGCAGATTTGGAATAGTTTGAAATTGGATTGGGCCAAATTTCAAGGAATTTGGAGTTGATTTGACATCATTTGGCTCATGTTGACCCATTTAGGTCAAAATGGGTCAACTTGGGTCAAGTTTACTAATTGGTCAAATTGAGTCAAACCAAGAGTTGGGTCAAGTTCATATGACCATTTGAAATGTTTTGGTATCATTGGTTTGGTTCAATTTGGTTTATATTTGGTTTTAGTTCATTTGATTTCATCTAGGTCAAATGGGTCAAGTTGACCAATTTGACCCATTTGACCCAATTGGGCTAGGTCATGGGTTGGTTTAGGTTGGTTGGTCATTTAAAATGTGTTACAAGTTTTAGTTTCAATCAATTTTGGTTTGGTTTGATTTTGGCTTGATTTGACCTTTTAGGTCAAGTTGGGTTCATGGTCAACTAGGATAGGTTGGGTCTAGTTGTCCAATTAAGACTTTGGTCAATTTCAATAAGTGATTTAGAATGAACTTGACCCATTGGTTGCAATCAATTTGGCTTAGATCTAGATTTGACACATTTTGACTTTTTAGGTCAACTTGGGTCAAGTGGCCAAATGGGCTAGGTTTGGCTCAAATGATGACTTCGTCAAGTTCAATCATTGATCATGAATTAGTTTGGATCAATGGTTTCAATCAATTTGTCCTATGGTGGATTTTGGATATTTTGGGTTTCATTTTGGCTAAGTGTTGACTTGGTCGACACTTAGGTCTGACTTGGTTTGATCCACTTTGACAGAAGGATCATCTCATGTGATTGTTGCTCATAATGTGAGGCTTAGGTGGGCATAGTTCAATCTAATTTGGGTAGGAATAAAATTTGGCTCAAAAGGGTACTTTAGGTCACTTTGGGTCAAGTGAGCCTAAGTGGGTCAATTGACTTAATCAAGGCTTGATTCAAGGTTAGTTGAACTCACATATGGACTTATGATTGAAATATAAATCCGTTTGCAAGTGATTTAGAGTCAAATGAGTTTTGATTCATTTGATAATTTCAAGTTCAAAGAATGAACATAGGTTTGATTTAGGTTTGAATTTTGAATTTAGTTTTGGTTTGATGATTGAAATTTGTGTTTATATTTGGATTCATGATTGAAGGATTCATTGAATCATGAAGAAAATCTAAGGGTTCGGATTGATTTGAGCTTGATTTGGCTAAGTTCAAGAATTTGACTTGTAAGGGTATAGGTTGGTTTTAGGTTAGATTTGGGTCTGAGTTTTGAATTTGGTTTTGGTTATTTGAATTTACATTTCATTTTCATTTATGAATATAAATGAGAATATAAATGGGTTATGAGAAAATATTTTGAATTTGGAGTGATTTGAATTTGATTTGAGTTAAGTCCAAAAGATGAAATCAAAGGGGCTTACGAAAGATTTTGGGTTTAGAATTCAATCATGAGTTTCAATGATTTAAGAAAATCCATTGGGTTAGAATTAGCTTAAGATTTGATGGAATTGATTTAAGCTAAGTCCATGAGATGAAATCAAAATAGCTTTAAAAGATTTTGGATTTGAAGTTGATTTGAATTTGAAGTTTGACTTGAAAGAAGGAAGTGAGGATTTGGTTTAAGCTACAGGATAGGCAAGTTTTCCTAACACCCTAAGGCATAACCTATTCCTATGGCTAACTCTTCTAAGTCTCTAGGGTTAGGTTAAGTGTTCACCTAATCACTATAAGTGTCTTAAGACTAAGGAACTCTTAATGTCTAAGAGGAGTCCTATGTCTAAGATGAAGAAGTTGAAAGCTCACTCCAAAAATGATGTCAACAAAGGGTGCCCAATAGGTGTGGTGTGACTGACAAGGCATATCGCACATATTGGTGTTGACCGAGATGATCAACAACACCGAATGATCAAAAGCACTATCATAAATGATCTACTCTCAACCCAAGGTGCCAAAGGAATCAAAAGCTTAATGCAATGTGACTCTACTCATGTCAACAACAAAAGGGAGTGAAGGAGTAATCCACTAGTGACTGAGTATGTGAACCTTCCACTAGGGAAAGAGGTTCAAGTCATCCACTAGGGGGTAAGAGATTTGATTTGATTTGAGTCTCACTAGGGAGAAACTTAATTTAATTTGTTGACTTAGGATTTGGTGTTACATTAGGGATGAAAAATGTGAACTCTCCACTAGGGGAGCAAGTTCAGATCATCCACTGAGGAAAAGAGGTTATGAAATCCACTGATGGATTAGAATTCAGGATCCACTGAGGAACTAAAAAAAAACTTGCATCTCACTGAGGAGAAGCTGATTGATTTGATTAAATTTATTTTGTTTGCTTTGATTCCACTGGGGAGGAGGGTTGAATTTGTTCCAGATTTTACTCCATGTGGTGAATAAATTCCTATTGGGGAGTCACTTTTCAAATCTGCAGAGAAAAGAAAGAAGAGACCACATAGAAATTCATCTTAGTAAGATGCCACACAGATTCACAGATGTACTTATTCAGGTGATCAAATACATCATCAAGAAAATAGTGTACTATCTAAAAAGACAGAAGTCACTACCCTTTAATGGAACCAATCACCTCAATAAAGACTCCTAAGGATGATGGGTCTGCATATGTACCAGAGATTCTTCCCCTAATTTATATGGAAAAGTAAAGTAGGATTTATTTTAAACCAGGTTGTTAAGTTCCCTACAGAGGCAAGCCCCTATAGTTAATTACATCCTAAGGACAAAATCCCTTAGAGAAACTCTCGATTAAGGTAAATGATCATTGTCTCTAAAGATTTTAATAGGGAAGGACTATCAATCGATTGGTTTATATTTTTGAAGATCAAAATGGAATTGATCAAAAGAGGGAGTTATTATCGAAGCCAAAATGAAAGAAAAGTAAGAAATACCCATGATGCTAGGAAACCTAACGAGTATCTCAAACTATCCTAAAATTGGGCTTTACATTTTAGAAATTGATTTAGTTTATTTGAGTTGTATTTTTTATTAGAATTTTAGAACTTAAGATTCCTTAACATAAGATTAAGAAAATGCCTAAGAGGTGAGGAATTATGCTTATGGCCGACAAAGGGGAGAAGTAATCTCATAACCTAAATTTAGGGAGCTTCGGTGAGGGCCTGTAGCACAACTTAAATCTAAGGCAAAAATGGCAATTGGTTTACCTCCACAAGAAAGAACAAATCACCTGACAGCTTGGACTTACAACCACCTGGGGGTGGCCGCCAACTAACTCCTCCTATGATTTTAAATAGATGTAGGTAAGTCTTTATGCTTATACAAGATAGCTAGGTTATTTTTATTTAGAAAGAGACTAAGTCCTTAAACTCACTCCCTAAAGAGACTAGATCATGTAAAGAGATATGCTTTAAATGATCTATATCTAATGTAATTCAAATTTTATTTTTATTTTATTTTTATTTTTATTTTTGGACAATCATTTTGACTCAAGAGAATATGATTTTTATGACTAATGCATGAGAAATCAGATTATTGGCCAAAATCAGCGAGAAGGGAGGAGGTGAGTTTCCACTACGGCCCTCAAAGGTCAAGTTGGGTTCTTTGGCAAAGGTGGAAGCCCTCCAATCAATAGTGAAATAAGAAGCATTTGTGCATGATATTATAAAAAAAAGCTCATCCAGCTAAGGGGTTTCTTATTCTTTTATCTTGATTTTAATCCTAAGCTTTAGGTGAGGTTATAAGTTATTTAATTTTAATTTGAATTGTTAAGTTGGGTAAAATATTTATTTTTCCTTAAAGATCCTAATCAACATCCAGGCCATACATAAAGCAAGGAAGAAACTAGGAAAATCATGCCATTTAATGTTAAAGCTAAATAAATCATCAATCAATTTATAAAGCTAATCGTAAAAAGAATAAATGGTCATTTGTGGTCGGGCACCACTGCACAAACCCGAAAATATCAAATGTGGGTAGCCAAGCTCTACCCTTATAGAACCCAGAATAGAAATTAATATTACAATTAAGCAAAGGAATTCATTATTATGTTGGTCTTCAAGCTCATTTAGTCTTTCTTCTTTCTTTTTTCTTTCTTCTTCTTCTTTCTTCTTCTTCTTTGGTTCCTCCTTTGGTAGATGCTCCAAGGTTTCAAATGGTGCATAAGATAAGATCTTATGACCAATGCTTATCCTAATCCCCATAATAAATCATTCCAAAATCCTAAATATATAAATTTTTACATGAAAAGGAAAAGTAGAAATCTAACTAACACCTGCAAAATAAAGGTTAGTTAAATCACACCACACACATCCCAAGCATGTATATTAGACTTTTCACCCCACACATGGTGACTAAGTCCACCTAGCCTATGGATTATGCTTAGGGGTATAATGCACCTACAAGCAAAAGCATTTATATTTTCTATTTATGATAGTGCACCTTAAGCACAATCCCCTACAGAAAAGAATATTTAGACTAAGCATGTCTTACCATACATTCTACGAGCATACACCCTAACATCCAGTCTAAAATAGTTATCACAAAATAAAACAAAATATCAAACCATGCACTGACCTAACCTAAGGCTAGAAGTGGTGACTTAGGCTAATGTGTGCTTTGAAGGTTTGTGTGGTATGCTTAGCTATGGCTTTAGGTTTAAATTTTCTATGTGTGAAGAACATGTTCAACTTAGAGGAGGGTTTCATTTAAGTTGTTTATGTGTTTTGGGTGGATTTTATTTTATGTTTTAATTTGGTTTCAGTGAACCTGTAATTAATTACTAAGTTATGAAGAGAGAAAAAGAGAAGAGAACTTCTCTTTCCTTCCCTAACCTTAAGTAATTTTCTAAAGTAGGTCATATTTTAGTTTTATTTAGGTGAATGTTTTGACCACATCTTTTAATCAATCCTAAATTTAGATAAACCCTAAACAAACCTATTCAAAAAGAAAGGTATTTTAAGATTAAATAAAATGAATTAAAATTCACATAACACACATTACTTCATTTCTTTCCTAACACATATGACATGCATATGGATGGACCCTAAGCATATCTATACATGCAAATGAGAGTAGTTAACACACTTTATGATGCATGCTAAGAAATCCATTTAAGAAAATTTAGCAGTTGAATATGCATGATTTTTCTTAAATAGAAAAGGTTTTCTGCATGAAAGTAAGAAAGGCATAAGTGAGTACAGCACCATAGTTAACCAGAGGTGTAAGGTACAAGACCTACTTAGGGCTACTTAAAGCCTCGCAACCTCGAGATTGTCCAGACTAATATTCCACTTTTCTTAAGTTTGAGATTAATTGATGACCTAATTAAAAGATAATAAGCTAAGTAAGATTCCCAAAAAAACCCAAATTCAGAGAAAAGTGTAACTCAAAATTTATTGAAACTATTTTTAAAATATTCTAGATGAACTTATCTTTCCATAGCATTTTTTTCTTTTATTTTTTTGATTTTTCTATGATGAGTTATAAATTTTAGAAGTTAGATGGACTAATTAGGAATTAATTAGGCATTAAACTAATCCGTACTTAATCCTTAGCTCCAGCACGATGCATGGCAGGGGCGGTCAGCATGCTTTACACGCATCGTGCTGGGAGAGTGTGACTTAAATGTCACATCCCAAATGGAGGCGGTGGCGCACGATTTAATATCCTCGGCCGTCCGATCAAAGATCGGATGGATAAGGATTTTCTCACAGTTTTAAAAGGATAATTATATTTCTAAATGTGCCAAATAATCTCAGTTGTCCATCTAAAATGCACGGATGGATGGCTGAAATGAGCCAAGTTCTTCCTTGAGGATCAATGGAGACCATTCATGATCTAAGGGGAGATCCGAGCTCGATCTTGCATGGAATCATACAAAAATCAACCCACACCATCTATGCACAATTACAAACCCATCAAATGGTGGATTTCACATTCCATGAATATTTCTTTCACAAAGTTCCACCACCTATCAAGCTAAGTGGTCAAAAAATTACATACCTCACCGGAGGTGATCATCGGTGCTCGAGATCGATGAGGTAGCTTCTTCTAGTGGAGACAAGCCCTGTTGAAATTCTTAGGCCTTGGGATTGAGTGGATCAATGATTGGACCAATACCACTTCACTTGGGCTTCGTCTTTGATCCAATTGAGCTCTTCCTGCTGTGAGAACTTCAATCAAAGCTTGGGTAAGTTTGACTTGACCCTCTGCTAGAGTGGGCAGAAGGAATTAGATTAAGATCAAGTATAGAGGAAGTTGGCTAATGGATTAAGCTCCCCTATTTTGGGAATTCAAATCCTATCTAAGAAGCTTAAGAATGCTCTGAGGTGGTTACTAAGGGTTCCTAGGCTTCAATCGACAGTGAGTGAATTGAAATTTCACTGAATTAGGGGGAGTATATCTCCCCCTATGGCAAGCAGACGATCGACACCTCCTTTGCCATTTTGATCCAATTGCTGAGATTGGAGAGGTTATTTTGATGGTTTTAAGTGTGCACAGACTCGGTTTGATCCCTTGAGTGGATTTCCAACTTCTCATGTATTGAATTTGAGCTTGGGAGGGAATTTGAAAACTCAATTTCAAGCTATGTGGTCGGGTTTGGTCTTTGGGAAAAATGGGCTGACCCAAACCCATTGGGTTTGGTGCACCACTCATCACTAAGTCATCTTGTGCTTTTAGGAAAGCCTCAAGTGATTGTGAGGAGGGTAAGACCAAAAATACTAATGAGTCAGGCCAAAATTTCTTTTATGGGCTAGGGGTAAAATTGTCATTTTGTTCTTTTTCCACTTTAGACAGGTTGGGTATGGGGAGAAACTAGATTTGGCCAAGTTTCAATGGATTTGGAATCCATTTGATAGGGTTTGGCTCACGTTGACCCATTTAGGTCAAAATGGGTCAACTTGGGTCTAGTTGACCGATAGGTCAAATTAGGTCAAACCAAGGGTTGTGTCAAGTTCATATGACCATTTGAAATTTTTTGGTGGCTTTGGTTTGATTCAAATTGGTATATATTTAGTTTTAGATCATATGACTTCATTTAGGTCAAATGGGTCAAGTTGACCTATTTGACCCATTTCACTTATTTGAAGTAGGTCAAGGCTAGGTTTAGGTTAGGTTAGTCATATGGAGTGGATTGGTATATTTGTTTCCATAAATTTTGGTTAAGTTCAATTTTGACTCAACATGACCCCTTTAGGTCATGTTGGATTTAAGGTCAATTGGGCAAAGTTGGGTCTAGTTTGCCAATTGAGGCTTTAGTCAAGTTCCACAAGTGATTTAGAATGGACTTGACCCATTAGTTTCAATCAATTTGGCTTAGATCAAGTTTTGACACAATTTGTCCCTTTAGGTCAAAATGATCGACAACTTGGGGTAAATTGAGTAGGCTAGGTTGCTCAAATGTTGGCTTGGTCAAGTTCAAACATAGGTTATGAGTGAACTTAGATCAATGGTTTCAATCAATTTGGCCTATGTCAGAATTTGGTTGATTAAGGTTTCATTTTAGGTTAAGTGTTGACTTGGTCAACCCTTAAGTTTGACTTGGTTTGACCCAATTTGATTGATTGATCATCCCATGATGATTGTTGATCCTGATGAGAGGGATATATGAGTTTGGTTCATTCCAATTTGGTTAGGATCAAAAGTTGGTTCATAAGGGTACTTTAGGTCACTTTGGGTCAAGTGAGCCTAAATGGGTCAAATGGCTTGGTCAAAGCTTGATTTGAAGTTGATTGATCTTGTATATGGACTTATGATTGAAATATAAATCCATTTATAGGTGGTTTGAAGTTAAATAGATTTAGATCCATTTGAAAATTTCATATTCAAAGGAAGAATATGAAGTGGTCTTGGGTTTAATTTTTGATTTGGGTTTTGATTGAATGATTGAGATTTGGATTTATATATGAGCTCATGATTGTAGGATTGATTGAATTATGAGAGAAAATCAAGGATTTGGCTTGATTTGAAAGTGATTTGACTAAGTTTAAGATTTTGACTTGATAAACTTACATTGGATTTTGAATGGATTTGAGTTTGATTTATGGAGTTGGTTTTAATTGTTTGAATTTATATTTCATTTATATATGTGAATATAAATTGATCATGAGAGAATTTCAAGGATTTGAAGTGGTTTAATCATCATTTGGGCTAAATCCGTTAAAGGGGATTTAAAGGATTTAAAGTAAATTTTAATTTGAAATTGAATTTTTGAATTGGATTTGATTGATGTATATTTATTTCATTTAGAAATGATAACATAAATGAGAATACAAATAAGTTTTGAGAAAATCTCATGAGTTTGAAATGGTTTGATCAAGATTTAGGTTAAATTTATTAATGGGAAATTAAGATTTAAAAAAATTTTAAGGATTTTAAATTTGGGATTTAATTTTTGAGTTGAACTTGATTGATTTATATTTATATTTCATTTATATATGAGAATATAAATAAGTTTTAATAAAATCTCATGGATTTGAATAGGTTTAATCAAGATTTTGAGTTGATTTTGGCTAAGTCCTTTAATGGAAAATTAAAGGGACTTAAGAAAATTTTCATGAATTGATTTGGAATTTTGAATTTGATTTGATGGGTTTGAATTTATATTTCATTTATATATAAGAATATAAATGATAATATAAATGGATCATGAGAAAATCTCAAAGATTTGAATAGGTTTGAATCATGATTTTAGCTAAGTACTTAAGAAAGGGTTAAGGACTTAAGAAATTTGAACTTCATAATTTTTGATGGATTTTTATCACGGCTTTCAATCATAGAATTGAATCATGGATTTCAATCATGGAATTGATTTGAGTTAGGAGAAAATCAAATAGAATTGATTTGGGGTTTGACTTGAAAGAAGGAAAGTGAGGAATGGTTTAAGCTAAAGGGTAGGAAATTTTTCTAACACCTCTAAGGCATAACTATCTTATGGCTAACTCTTCTAAGTCTTCTAGGGCTATGTTGGAGTATCCTCTTAATCACTAGATGTGTCTTAAGACTAAGGAACTCTTAAAGTCTAGGAGGGATCCTATGACTAAGATGGAGGTGTTAAGAGCTCATTCTAAAAATGAGGCCAACAAGGGCATCCAATAGGTGTGGTGTGACAAAGAACATCGCAGTGTGGTGTTCTAAAGATCAAAACATCAAAAGATCATAAGCACTAATAGAAACTATCTATCTCTGACCCAAGGAAAAGAAGAAATCCATAGCATAGTGCAATGTGGCTCTACTTATGTCCAAGACATAAGAGAGAGGGAAAAAATCCACTAAGGGATAGAGTGTGAACCTTCCACTAGGGAAGCAAGTTCAAGCCATCTACAAGGAGATGAATGGTTTGATTTGATTTGAATCTCACTAAGGAGATATCCATTGGGGAGAGGGTTGAATTTGTTTTAATTTTTTTAGGTTTAGATTTTTTAGGATGAACCCTATTGGTTTACGATGGGTTGCACTAAGTAGGAGCCATGGATGCTAAGACCTAACTAAGATTTACCAATCCAAAGGGCTAGTCTACTAAACACGTAGTAGGACTAGAGGGTGCCTTTCGGCATGCAGTAACTGTACTAGGAAGAAAGTGTAGTAGACTTACATCGTCCAAAGTAGAGACCAGTTGCTAGGGTAATCTATTGGCAAGACAACAAATTGAAAACCCAACCTAGGGATGACTATTGAGTGAATGCCGCTAGGGGACCTAGATCAACTCAAAGATAGTCAAGATTGATTTCATTTTTTATTTTGTTCATTTTTATTATGATGGATTCCATAGGTTTGTGATGAATTGCACTGAGTAGGGGGCCATAGAGGCCTAGACCTAACTCAGATTTACCAATTCAAAGAGAGTAGTCTACCAACCACAAGGTAGAACTATCCAACAAAGGGGAAATACCTTTTGGTATACAATGGCCAAGTCTTAAAAAGAAAGCATGGGGACACATATCTTCTAGAAATAAGGAACCACTATGGTGATTAGTTGCTCTGGGAAATAAATCAAACTCGACCTAGGGTTGACTTATTGAGTGAATGCCACTGGGGGACTTAAATCAGCTCAAAGATAGTCAAAGATAAGTTTTTATTTTTAATTTTATTTTGATGGATTTCATCGGTTTGTGATGGATCACACTAATAAGGAGCTTATAGAAGCTTGGACCTATCTCAAACTTATCGAACTAAAAGGAGTAACTTCCCGGCCGATGGGAGAACTATCCAACCAAAGGAGTGTCTATTAGTTTGTAATGAATAATTTAAGGGAAGAAAGCTCAAGGACTCACATCTTCCACTAGAAAAGATCACTAGGGTGATTGATTTCTTTACATCAAATCAAACTTGACCTAGGTTGCGTATTCGACAATCATCTTTAGAAGAATGCATTATAGTCTTTATATCTTTCAAAGTGGCATGTGGGTAACTTTGTGGAAAAATAGATAGAACCTGACCTAAGGGTGACTACAGAGTGAGTACTGAACCCGGGGATTTATCTCAACTCAAGTAGTCAGGCAATTCCTATAGGGAGTTATGCTGACACTACCCTAAAGATAGGATGCCTGCTTGGGAGAATGGGCCCTTTGGGGGCCTGAATCCTAATCCACTAGCAAAAATTTTATTTATTTGTTGTTTATTTGTTTGTTTATTTTATCATGGACCTTGTTAATTTGTGAGGGATCAAACTGAGAAGGAGCTTATATCCGCCTAGACATATCTTAGATTTACTGAACCAACAGAAAATCTGTGTATCCACGAAACAATTTCTCCAACCATAGGGGTGCCTACTAGGAAAGGGGGAATGTCCAATCCAAAAGTAACCCGGGTAGTGTCTAAATGGGGTCACAAAGGACTGGATCCAAATAGACTGCCCACAGGGGATTGGGCCACTAAGGGCTTAATCCAACACTCTGGAGAAAATGACATGGCTAGTCATATATCCAATAGGTATTTGATGTCCAACTCAAGGAGAAAGTACAGGAACTCATACCTACTAAGAGTGGTGTACTCACCGGGTGAGTCATTGTCAGCATAACGAACATCAACAAACCTAAGGTGCCTGTCGGTTTGCAAAAACCAGCCTAGGAAGAATGCTCAGGGACTCACATCCTCTTATAGCAGAACTAATTGCTCGGATAGTCTATCTTCGGCTCAATAGGTGCTATCTGACCTAAGGCGACTACTAAGGGAATGCCATTGGGGGACTTATATCAACTCAAATATAGTCAAGGGGAATGGAGCCTCTGGGGGACTTATCCTAAGCCTCAAATATACTCGACCTAGTTAGAGCCTGATGGTTAATTCAAGAAGAAAGCCTGGGGACTCAAATCTTCTTAAGCAAAGTCAACATGAGGTATTTTATTGGTTGGACTGTGAAGACTACCATACTAACAAGGCACTCATTGGTTTGCAATGATCAAGTTAGGAAGAAAGCATGGGAACTCATATTTTCCAAATAAGTGACCACTTGGGTGACATACTAGCGAGGTAGTATATAGACCCGACCTAAAGCAGCTAAAGAGTGAGTGCCATAGGGGGCTTGCTCCCACATTAAAATAACTTAAGATAAAAGATTTGTGTTTATTGTGTGCATGAGTACAAAGGAATAGGATGCCTTTGGGGGACTCTTACACTACCTTAAAACACGCTGAGGAATTATGAAATGATGCCATAGATGACAATGAGAATTTCCACTAAAAAAGGATGTTGTTTGGGTTCTCTCACACCTATCTTAGTTATGCTAATTGAAATAGGATGTCTCTTGGGTTCTCTTACACCTATTCTAATAGCACATAAATATCGTGTTTGTGTTATGAAAGAGGGATAGGATGCCACTGGGGGACTCTTACACCTACACAAAACACATCACGATGGATTCACAAGACAAGCAAACAACACTTCAAAAGAAGAGAAGATTTGATGAATGGAATAAAATTTTATTCTTTTTATTAATGATTATTTTCAAGCAAGTTTTATTTCATGGGTAATATTTCTTTAGATAGAGCCCATTAATTGGAAGCATCGGGTGTTCCCCTTTACAATCAATAAGCTGATAAGATCCTCCTTGGCAGGCCTTCTTTATGACAAAGGGGCATTCCCAAGTGGGTTCAAACTTATCTCCCATCTTTCGTTGAGCTACAGTTGGTCTCCTTAGGACTAACATAAGTTCTCCTACTCAGAAAGACCTAGGGTGGACTAGCTTATTGTGAAATTGAATCATTTTGGCTTTGTACAACTCAAAGTTCTAGCACGCCTGTAGTCAACTTTCTTCCAAACCTTTGAGCTCTTTTAACTGCAACTTTGCATTCTAGTCTATAGTGATCTTGTTACCCAACGCTATCCTTAGTGATCGAAGTTAAACTTCTAGAGGAAGAATGGCTTCAGAGACCATACACTAAGGAAAATGTGGTAGACTGAGTTGGACTTCGGTATGTGGTGCGGTAGGCCAACAAGGCCTCAACCAACTACTCATTCCTATCATTTATTGTTATCAAAAGTCTTCTTCAGTATTTGGATGAGAGTTTTGTTGAATGCTTCTGCTAAACCATTAGCTATAGGGAAGTAAATGGTGGAGTATCTCCAATCTATATCGTGTCTTCGACAAAGCTATTGATCTTCATTCTTTTGAATGTAGTAGATTATCGGATATAATTCGTTGAGGCACCACGAACCTATATATGATATGGTTCCTGAAAAACTGAAGCACATGGTGAGTTGTGACCTCTCTGAGTGGGATGGCTTCCACCCACTTGGAAAAGTAGTAGGTGGCAGCTAAGATGAATTGATGCCCCTTGGAAGAAGGAGGGTCGATTGGACCTACAATGTTGGTACCCCCAACACTCAAATGGCCATGAAGCCAAAGTAGGGTGTAGAATGTTGGGTGGCTAATGTAGACCACACCATGTACCTAACATTGATGGCATCTCCTAGCTACATCCATATAATCTGTGATCATAGAAGGTCAGTAGTATCTAAGTCATCATCTTCAGACAAGACTAATGCACTCCACATAAACTTGAATGTACCTCAGTTACAATACCATGGGCTTCATGTTTGTCCAAACAATGTAACCACATCTGGTCAAAGGACCGTTAGTACAGGGTGCCATCAACGAGACCATAGGAGAGAGCTCTCTATTTCACCTTATAGGCTTGTGATTTCTCTTAAGGTTATTTGTCGGTGTTCAAATAATCTATGAACGGTTAGCCTCCAATCAAGGTCCTTGTCCATTTTGGCAATGGAAACCTCTCCTTCATAAGAAAGTCTCTTGATGAGTTCAGAAGGGATAGGACTTGTCTATTTTGGACCCTTATTGAAATGGACTCATCTTCCGGACATGCCAATTCTTTGGCTAGTTTGGCCAAGGCATCTGCTACTGCGTTCTTTACTTGGGGAACCATATAGATGGTGAATTTAGAAATTTAGGCCAACAGGTTCATGGTAATGATGAAGCTTGGGCTTGAGAACTTGGTAGGACCCAGTAATCTAGTTGATGACCAACTGAGAATCCCCAAAGATGTTGATGCTCTTGACGTTGATGGTGATGGCTAACTCCAAACTGGCAATCAAAGCCTCATACTCAGCTTCATTGTTGGTGCATGGGGTTGGAAAGATAGTATGAGAATCTCATCACATCGTGGTTTGGAGTTAGAAGAACTATTCCAACCCCTGCTTTTCCTGGGAGAATAGATCATGGTGCTTCACCTTTAAGAAAAGAAGCAGCCCCATCACAATACATCTCCCATCACTGATTGTCAGCCTCCCCTAAGTTCATGATTTATTCATCGGAGATCATCACTAAGCGGAGAATCAACAGGAAGTGGGTGTGTTGCTAAGAAATTTGCTAGTGTCTATCCTTTTATCGCAAGGAGGGGTACAAATGTGATATCAAACTACGAGAATATCATGGACCAATGAGCCAAACATTCAAAAAGCATTGGTCATTTCATGAGGTACTGTAGTGGATTGGTTCTTGAGATCAAGTTCACCTTATGAGAAAGCATAGTGTCATAGCTTCTGAGATGCAAAGATCAAAGCTAGGCAAATATTTCAATATGGATAGTTTGCCCAAAGATGAGATGAAGGCCGAGGTAGATAGCACTTTCCTTCAGCTCGTCATTGGCTTAGGCTAACAGAGCACCGATAGAGTCATCCAATGTAGCATTGTAAAGGATCGGGCCCGGATAGGCTAGAACTGCGCTTCACCAAGTATTCTTTGATGTCTTTGAATGCATGCTAGCACTTATCATCCCACTTGAACTTGGCATCCTTTTTGACAAGTGCTGAAAATGGCTTGCATCTCCTTGATAAGTTTGAGATAAAGCATCTTAAATATGATAGTCATCCTTGAAAGGATCTAAGTTGAGTTAAACTCTTAGGAGGTGACATTTCTAAAATAACTTTGATATTTTCGCAATCTATTTCTATTCCTCGATGTTGAAAAACAAACCCAAGGAATTTCTAAGTGACTCAATGCACACTTCGTGAGGATTCTTTTGAGGTTATATTATCTTAATATTCAAAAAAACTACTCAAGTCAAAGGTGGTCTTCCTTTTCTCTCTGACTACCATAGATCATCAACATAGCACTCAATGATGATGGATGAGTTCATTGAAGATGAGTCTGGCCTGGTATGTAGCACCGATTTTAAGGCCAAAGGCATGACCCTATAATAAGATTCACGGGTTCAAAAGTAGTGTTTCTTTCATCTTATGAGACATCTTGATTTGGTTATAGCCGATGATCCATCCATGAAAGAGAAAAATTGCATGAGATGAGTGATGTCCACCATTAACTCGGTATAGGAAGAGGAAACTCATCCTTAGGACATGCCTTATTTAAGTCCCAAAATTGACATCAAATGCAAATTTGGTCATTCTTCTTCTTAACTGCACACTAGCTAACCGTGTAGATATTTTTCTTCGATGAAACCAGACATCAATTTTCATGACTTTAGAAATGACCTATTGTTCAATTTCTAATCACATGCGTCAAGGATCTTGCTTAATAGGGGTAGTGTTAGGGTCTATGGCTAGCTTGTGGACTGCAACATCAGGAGATAATCCAGGCATTTCTTCATAACTCCATGTGAAGCAATCTTTAAACTTAGTCAATAGCCTAACTAAGTCATTGGTTTCTTCTTCATTCAACAACGAACTGATGTATGTCGGCCAAGGATTTTCTTCTATCCTAAGGTTGCTTTCTTTGAGCTTGTTATTTGTTGAATGAATCTCCTCTTCAAATTATGGCAGTGCCTCTTTGACTTAGAGATCATCTAGATCATCCAAGTTTCTAAACACACATTCTCATAAGAGTTGGGGATGTGAGAAGAACTATCGACTTCAAATGGTTGGTAACAACTAGGCAATAATCTTCATCATCGACCTGGCCTACTGTATTGAATCCTAGTCATGCTCTTGATTGTGCTTCCCTACATGTATTATTCCATAGTTTTTTGAAGTAATTTGATCTGTACTTGGACCAAGTGTGAGGAATTAAACCTTTATGTATAATATTTTGAACACAAGGCGAGTAAAAGTCAAAAGGTAATTCCATTAATTCTTTAAAAGTATCTTCCCCAAGTCCTACATCGAGCTCTGGACTTGAGGATGATGAATCCAAAAAGAACCTCTTCTGCTTCATGTCACTGGAAGACTTAGGGACTTTCTTAACTACTAAACCTTCAACTTTCTAAGATGTAAGTGAGGTTAGAGCTAAGGTTCCAAACTATTTCTTAATAGTTTCACATAAACCATATTCGAATACTTTGCTTTGCTTGGAGGTCTCTTCACTGGGATCAACAGTCACCTCCAATGGAACCCGCCGAGAGGGGTTGGTATACTAATCACATTAGACTCATCCTCCTGGATTCCAAGTCTATGTGAATAGTAGGGTACCCTATGAACTGGAACATGACCTCTATTGGTCAAGGCTAACTAGGGTCTCCCACCTGAACCGCCTTCACGCCTCTACCTGTGGAGGTTGAGCCATTCTACCCACATGTCCATATGATGGAATGAACTATGGGTGGAGTGTGATATGTGGATCCACTTCTTCTTCAACTCCCCTTTCTTGCTCACTTGGACTCTTCTTTTTCTTTTACCTTTTCTTTCACTTCATTTTTTTTTACTTTTGCATTTGCATTTGAATTTTGTCCAAGTTCATGAGAAAGGGTTTTTGAGGAAGATAGTAGGTCATATCCTCATAAATCTCAACCTCTCTAACTGAGAATGGCTTTTCATCCTCGTTTGCATGGCGCTCAATTCCATCTTTTATGAACTTGATGCACTAATGAAGGGAAGATGGAAAAATCTTCTTATGTTATATCCAAGGCCTACCAAGCAAAGCAGTGAAAGAAGTATTCGAATCAATGATGTAAAACTTAGCTTCAGTCTTCCAACCATCAATCTCTAATGAAAATACTATTAAACCTAAAGCCCGCTCACCTTGATCATTGAATCCTCTCAAGATCATCATATCTCCTCAGAGAGTAGAGATGTTGATATTCAAGTAAGCAAGGGTCTTTAAACTCATAATATTTTACGATACACCCAATCCATGAGAACCTGTGTCTAAACTTGTCCATGTCAACATATGTGGGATTGTCTCCAAGTCCCCCAGTAGAAGGTCTTCATCTATGAAGGTGATCCCTTGAGCCTATTTTGCATAGTGTGCTTCCTCACCTATAGTGGTCAGCTGAGCTAAGCATATCTCTGAATTAAGGAGGGCCTTGATTAGTGACTCCTCATCTATTTGGATAAGACAAGGGCATCATATATGCTTAGCTTAGATGGCAATATTCTTAGATGAGAAAGGATGTTGTAGTCCACCTTCAATTGGTCTTCCACAAGCATATCCAAGGGTGGAGCATCTTGTTGAAGGGCTTCTCAATCTCTAGTACCAATGACTTATTTCCCTCTATTTAGAGGTACTGCCCTAGGAGGTAGAACCTTACCACTACGGAGGTTGACTTGGTAATCTCTGGAGGCAAGGTGGTGGCAAGTTCTACCTGCACTTTAGGCACACCTATAGCTTCTTCTATGGGAATCACAAAATCGGATGATTTCAAGTCTATTTCAAGAGGTGAACTCATGGTATTTAGAGTTTGAAAGTCCAACTCTGAATTATAAAGAGGAAGATCATAATTATTATAGTTAATTAGACTTGAAGAGTTATTGTTAGGAATAGAAGAAGATAACTCATCAGAAGAGACATAGATGTAATTCAAATTAACTTTATTCTTCAATTTCTTGGAAGTATTTGGAGTACAAAGTAAAATCAAGTAGAGTGGAGTAAGGGATTTGATGCCCTTATCTTCTTATACAAGAGTTCAACTAGTAGAAGAAACAAGAGCTAACAAATGGAAGAAGTCAGTAAACTAATCAAAAGGTGGAGTCGACACGACGGCTATAAATATCCGCCAACATGTTCTTCTGCTACGAGCTCCCACTTTCCTAGAGTTGGCACTAGCAACTTGTAAACCTTCCTTGTGGAGGTTTGAGTGATTTGCACCAAAGGAAAGCTTCTTGATCTTAATTATTTTCTTAGAGGTTTTAGATAAAGAAATGTCCCAACCTTCTTTGTTTTGGTAGGATCACTTGAATCCCAAGGATTACCCTAATGGAACCGGAAGGTTGTTCCACAGGTATTCCTTTGGGATAACTACAAAGACCGGTCTTGAAACTGTTCAAGCCAATCCTTGAATGAAGCAATCCTCCAAAATGGGGCCTAGCATACATGGTAAGGGTAAAAAAAGTTTGGATCATGACTTTTCCTATTTCCTCCAATCTCGTGGGTAACTAAATTTATTTCTTTAATATATTCTTAAATATTTTATGATTATGTCCCTCTTAAAAGAATAAAGTTTGTTTAACTTATTTAAAAGAGTAGGTGGACCAAAGCTACCTGGAGGCGTGTATGCATTACGATGTTGTTGGTGGAATGGCTGAGGAGGTGGTTGTGCTGGCCATGGAGGCTATGGTGGAGGCCGTATGGTGCCTGTGGTGGTGGAGGCTATGAGGCCATGGTCGACCGATCTCTCAGCTTTCCCTTATCAACCATTATTGCTCCGTTTCTTCTCATAAACCTTTTGGGATTTTTCTTGAAACTAACGAAAAGGAAACTATTTGGCCTCTCCAAGACTAGGCCTTGTTGATTAGCTTCTCAAATATCTTTATGGTGAAGCCCTTAAGCATGAAGAAACCGTGCCATGGAATATTCTTCAAGAGAATCTCAATGGCATGTTGTTCGATATGGTTCACACTTCATACTAGCCATCGAGAATATAATCAATAAGTGACTCATCGAGTGTTGTTGGGCTATAACGAGATCACCTACAGTAACCCTTTTCTGAGCTCCAACAAATCTCTTGATGAAGAGTTGCTCTAACTAGCAAATGTCTTTACAATCTGGGCGCAGATCAATCAAAAGTAATACCCATTAGCTACAAAAAGAGTCTAAAGAGTAAAGCATCGCCACCATGTTGCAATAATTGCCCTAAAGAGCTATATGTTACGCCCCACTACCATCAAAGTTTTTTTGAAGGAAGGAGGCACGAAACCCTTAGGAAACTGGATAGCATCGAATTCCTCTGGATAGGGTCTATCCTTTGGAAATGATGATCCTCCCCAGGATTGAGCCAAAGCTTCCTTCACCTGATGCTCAATCATGGATTTTAGATCTTTTTCCTGTATGGAGGTACTTTCCACAACCTTTCTATACAGACTAATGCTACCTTGCTCAATGGGAGGTAGAGTCTTAACTGGTCTAAGACATGCACTAGTCTAAACATCGACTGCATTAGGATGAACTGGAGGGCTTTAAATACTAACACCACGCCAACAAGTCCCACAACTTGTGCCATCCTATCAATCTGCTTTGCCTTTTCTTAATCAAGTCGAGGTGATGGGCTGATTTTGCAGTGTCTCCTTGATCAACCTCATCACCTTCCATGGCATATTGCTCCTTAAGAAGAGAATCTCTAGTATTGATCATGCATACGCCAGCTGAATCCCCCATCAAGTCATCTTCATTGGGATCAAAGCTGACTCTTTCTTCATCAGACTATGTGTACCCTAAGATCTTTATGTTCTCCTTAAAATAGTGTGCAACTATCTCATCTAAGGATTGATCTAACTCAATAGGTACAAATAGTTTGGGATGATGATCATTATCATGCACTAAGAGGCACCGGACCTCACCTGTAGCTGGGGAGTCAATCTAGTGTAGACTGTACTCATTAGAAGAATGATAATCTTGACTAATACTAGCTATAATAGGGATAACAATCCTAAGATGATCCTCTACCACTGCTGCAACTGAACAGTCATCTAGAATATTTATGATAATCATCACTATCTTTGCATCCGGCTGTATGGGTGGAGTTGGTGAAGGAACGACCACGATGCTCCGGGGTTGCCCCTCCTTCCACACCACCACTGGAGCAGAATGTCAAGTAAGAGAGCTCAGATGGGTAGTTTAGGACAAGTAGGATCCCTTGGTCATAGCAGGATCACCAACGGGGTATGTTTTTCCCCGGATGCGGCCTTCATGGCCTTAGATGGAATGGGAGATGTTGAAACCCACGGATGAGGACGTGGGTAGAGCAAGGGGTGGAGACACCACCGACTCTCTACACGAACCCTCCTATGGTGGCTAGTCCTCATGAGGAGAATATTATCGATATAATCGACACGAGTAGCGTGTCAAGATGGAAAGTCAACCAAAGTGGTCAATTAACTGAACTCTCCACTCTGTATTGTGATGTATGGGCCTCAGCCCTCTCGATGGTTCTCTCCTACACGTGGGGATAATAGATCAAGATCAATTGGTAAACCTGAGCGTATATATGCTACGGCATGTGAAGAGCGCGTGGACCTCCTACTCTAGAAACTCATGTAAGTGCACCACTGAGGAGGATGAATGGATCCTATCCTCTATCTGATCACGAGAGAGGATGAAACTAGTTTTCCATAACCAGTGGTGAAGTGATCATGGGAGACTCATCCATGGCTAACCTAATTGCTGCCTCTAGCTCTCTGGCTATCTAAGTGTGGAACCATTTGACCATATGATTCTTGTTCCTACACTGGGTATGGGTAGGATGAGAGGGGTGTGAGCTAGACCCATACTCAAATGTGGGAGGCAAGCCCTAAAATAAGGGGATCCTTACCCTTAGAGGGTACAAATTGTAGGATGCTAGCATGCACCGGGGCAACATGAGCAACTCAGGATGAACTAACGGAACTGAACGACTAACTATCAGAACCACTAAAGTATGTGGTAGCCACAACTTTCCTCTTGAGGATACATATGAATCAGGGTAAGTCTCCCCGATGATTGATTCTGCCCGCCACACCTTCGACTGGTGAAGGGAATGCTCTCACAAGTGATCTTGGCCCCCTCAAATCTCTGGCCAAAGTGGATCAAGTGGGTATGGTCTGGAAGAAGTCTGATCTAAGCTAGATCCATACCATGGGGGAATGTAAAGACAAATTTCTAGGAACCTACCATTGCACTAACTGAAGTAAACTGAAACTAAAATTATACTTGCACTAACTGAAAAGGATCTGCAAATGAGAAATGAACTTGTATAAGTTTTCTGTCTTCATAGATTTCAAATTTTGAATTGAAAATTTGAACCCACACCCAACAACTTGGAAGTGTTAAGTGGGGTTCAAATGAATTTGAAAAGATTGATTGAAAGAGGAATTTGAATATGAATCCAAACTTTAACAAATTTAGGTATGTTGAAATATGGATTCAAAATTTTGATTGATGCTTCCATAGGTTCTTTTTTATTTGAATTTGTTTGATTTGGGGACCCTTTCCTATAACAAATTTTATGTATTAAAGTAAGGGTCAAACGATTTTGTTTCATTTGAATGTTTTGGAATTTTCACTTACTTAGCAAATTTAGGTATGCTAAGTGAAGTAAAAGTGATTATTTCTTTTTATGAATTTTGTTTTGTTTTGATTTTTAAAAATTTTGGAATTCTTACTTAGCAAATTTAGGTATGTTAAGTAAAGAATCAAAGTGTATAATGTTTGATTTTGAAAAATAGGATTCATAGCAAATTTAGGTATGCCAAGAAAATTCTAAGTGTTTCATTTGTGTGGAGTGTTTTGATTTTTTTGAAAAGGATTGGATCCTTAGAAAATTTGGTATGCTAAGGGTATCTTATGTGTTTTGTTTTATTTTGATTTGGAGATTCAACTTAGCAAATTTGGTATGCTAAAGATGAAGTCCCACTTGGTTTTATGAAATGGAAACTCACTTAGCAAATTTGAGTATGCTAAATGAAATTCCAAAATATGTGTTTAAAAAAAAATTGATTTTGATTTGGACTCATTTAACAAATTTGTATGTTAAGTGAGGTTCCAAATGTGTTTGAAAATTTTGATTTTGAATTTGGAGACTTACAACAAATTTGGTATGTTAAGTGAGTTCCAAATGTGTTTGAAATATGATTGTTGATTTTGATTTTTGATTTGGAAACTACACTTAGCAAATTTGATTATGCTAAGTGAAATTCCACATTATTTTTTTAAATTTTTTTGAAATATGATTATTGATTTTGATTTTGGATTTGGAAACTTACTTAACAAATTTGATTATAAATGAAATTCCAAATGTTTTGAAAATTTTGAAAATGATTGTTGATTTTGATTTTGGAATTGGAAACTTCACTTAGCAAATTTGATTATGCTAAGTGAAATTCCAAATGTGTTTTGAAAAATTCTAGATGTTTGAAAATTTTTGAAATTTTGATTTTAGATTTGGAAACTTTACTTAACAAATTTAGGTATGTTAAATGAAGTTCCAAATGTATGTTTTGGAAAGTTTTTGAAATATAATTATTGATTTTGATTTTGGAATTGGAAACTTTACTTAGCAAAATTGATTATGCTAAACGAAACTCCAAATGTGTTTTGAAATTTTTTTTTTTTGAAATATGATTGTTGATTTTAATATTTTGAAAATAGGACCTCCATTCAACAAATTTAGGTATGTAGAATGGAGATCAATTTTTATTTTTGAATTATAAAATTTTTGTGTGTGATTGTTGCTTTTTGAAAGAGAGGAACTCCAACTTAAAACATATGTCAAATATGTTTAAGTAGGATTTCCTAAATGATATTTTATTTTTAGTTGAGAATGAAATCTTCATTCAATAAATTAAATGAGGATGTTCATTTGTGCATTTTTTTAAAAAAAATTAATTTTTTTTACAAATGAACTTTCCATTCAATAAGTGTGAATGTATTGAATAGAAGAATTCATGTATAGTTTTTGAAAAGTTTTATGATTATGATTGTGATTTTTGAAAAAAAAAATGATTGTTTATTTTATTTTGAAAATAAAATCTTTATCAAAGTGAATTGAAAGAAGATATTCATTTGTGCTTTTAGAAAATGTTATTAGTTTTATTTTGAAAATCTACATGTAATAATTATATGAATTGTTAAATGAGGGTTAAAAAATTTTATGGAAAATATTTTATTAAGTGCATTTTTGAAAAAGGTTATTTTGAAAAAGCAAAGTTCTTTATGGAAGATTTATTATTTCTAGGATGAACCTTTCCTTATCATGAAAATGATAAGGAGGAAGTCTTTAAGGTGTTTCTTTTTTTATTTAGATCTTTTCATTTTTCCCATTGGAGAACCCATCGGGGTTTTAAGACCAACAAGGAATGCGTCCTAAAGATGTTGGCTAACTCAACTCAAGAATGAAATGAGCTAAGTGCCATGAAAAGAAGGATAGTCTTGGATTCATACCAAAGTACAAACCCACTATTGATACTCAAATACAATGATCATTTATCAAAGATAGAGAGAGGAACCATCCCCAACGAAGTCATTAGAAAAATTTGTGGTGAATAAATTCCTATTGGGGAGTTGCCATTCAAATCTGTGGAGAAAGGAAAGAAGAGATCTTATAGAAATTCATCTTAATAAGATGCCATGCAGATCCACAAATGTACTTATTAGCTAATCAGATACAGCATCAAGGAAATAGTGTATCATCTAGAAAGAGAGAAGTCACTACCCTTTAATGGAACCAATCACCTCAATAAGGACTCCTAAGGATGATGGGTCTACATATGTGCCGAGATTCTTCCCTACTTTACATGAAAAGTAAAGTGTTTATTTTAAACTGGTTCATTAAGTTCTCTGTGGGCAAGCCCCATAGTTAATTACATCTTAAGGGATAGGATCCCTTAGGAAAACTCTCGATTAAGGTAAATGATCATTGTCTCTGAAGATTTCAATAAGGAAGGACTATCAATAGATTGGTTTATGTTTTTAAAGATCAAATGGGATTGATCAAAAGAGGGAGTTATTATCGAAGCCAAAATGGAAGATAAATAGGAGATGTCCACGATGCTAGAAAACCTAGCGAGTATCTCAAACTAAAATTGGGTTTTACATTTTAGAAATTGATTTAGTTTGTTTGAGTTGCATTTTTTTATTAGAATTTTAGGACTTAAGATTCATTAACACAAGATTAAGAAAATTCCTAAGATGTGAGGAATTATTTTTATGGTCTGCAAAGGGGAGAAGCAACCAACCTAAATCATGGAGCCAAGGGTGGCACAATCTAAATCTAAGGTGAAATGGGTAATTGGTTTACCTCCACAAGAAAGGACAAACCATCCGACAGCTTAGACTTACAATCATCTGGGGGTGGCCGCCAACTAACTCCTATGATTTTAAATATATGTAGGTAAGTCTTTATGCTTATGCAAGATAGCTAGGTTATTTTTATTTAGAAAGAGACTAAGTCCTTAAACTCACTCCCTAAAGAGACTAGATCATGTAAAGGGACATGCTTCAAATGACCTATATCTAATTCAATTCAAATTTTATTTTATTTTTATTTTTGGACAATCATTTTGACTCAGGGGAATAGGATTTTTATGACTAATGCATGAGAAATCAGATTATTGGCCAAAATGTGAGAAGGGAGGAGGTGAGTTTCCACCATGCCCTCAAAGGTCAAGTTCTTTGAAAAGGTGGAAGCCCTCCAATCAATAGTGAAATAAGATGCATTTGTGCATGATATTA
The DNA here is from genome assembly GCA_021442155.1 of Cymbidium sinense. Lineage (NCBI taxonomy): Eukaryota > Viridiplantae > Streptophyta > Magnoliopsida > Asparagales > Orchidaceae > Cymbidium > Cymbidium sinense. The sequence goes on along the minus strand of JAKCPB010000303.1, from coordinate 48,461 downwards.
TAAAGAAATGCTCATCTGGGGTTGCTAATTCTTTTATCTTGATTTTAATCTAAGCTTTAGGTGAGGTTATGAGTTATTTAATTTTAATTTGAATTGTTAAGTTGGGTAAAATATTTATTTTTCCTAAAGAGCCTAATCCACATCCAGCATATAAAGCAAGGAAGAAACTAGAAAATCATGCCACTTAATGTTAAAGCTAAATAAATCATCAATCAATTTATAAAGCTAATTAAAAAGAATAAATGGTCGTTTGTGGTCGGGCACCACCGCACAAACCCAAAAATATCAAATGTGGGTAGCCAAGCTCTACCCTTATAGAACCCATATTATAAATGAATATTACAATTAAGCAAAGGAATTCATTATTATGTCGGTCTTCAAGCTCTATTCTTCTTTCTTCTTTCTTTTTTCTTTCTTCTTCTTCTTTTGGTTCCTCCTTTGGATTGTTGGATGGTAGATGCTCCAAGGTTTCACATGGTGTATAAGATAGGATCTTATGACCAATGCTTATCCTAATCCCCATAACAAATCATTCCAAAATCCTAAATATACAAATTTTTACATGAAAAGGAAAAGTAGAAATCTAACTAACACCTGCAAAATAAAGGTTAGTTAAATCATAAAACACACATCCCAAGCATGTATACTAGACTTATCACCCCACACATGGGTGGAGAAGTCCACCTGGCCTATGGATTATGCTTAGCAGAATAAATTACCTACAAGCAAAAACATTTATATTATTTATTTATGATAGCGTACCTTAAGCATAATCCCTCTAAAAAAGAATAGTTAGACAAATCCTTAGCATTCATTCTACAGCATATACACCCTAACATCCAGCCTAAAATAGTCATCACAAATAAAACAAAATATCAAACCATGCACCAACCTAACCTAGGCTAGAAGTGGTGACTTATTATGTGTGCTTTGAAGGTTTGTGTGTGGTATGCTTAGCTATGGCTTTAGGTTTAAATTTTTTAAATGTGAAGAACATGTTCAACTTAAAGGAGGGTTTCATTTAAGTTGTTTAAGTATTTTGCGTTGATTTTATTTCATATTTTAATTTGGTTTAAGTGAAACTAGCAATTAATTACTAAGTTATGAAGAGAGACAAAGAGAAGAGAACCTCCCTTTCCTTCCCTAACCTTAAGTAATTTTCTAAAGTAGGTTCATGTTTTAGTTTCATTTAGGTGAATATTTTGATCACATCTTTTAATCAATCCTAAGTTTAGATAAACCCTAAACAAACTATTCAAAAAGAAAGGTATTTTAAGATTAAATAAAATGAATCAAAATTCACATAACACACATTACTTCATTTATTTCCCAACATATATAACATGCATATGGATGGACCCTAAGCATATATATATGAAAATGAGAGTTAACACACTTTATGATGCATGCTAAGCAATCCATTTAAGAAAATTTAGAAGTTGAATATGCATGCTTTTTCTTAAATAGAAAAGGTTTTCCTTATCCAAAGTTTCAAAGTGAATAAAAAAAAATTTTGTTTAATTTGAAGTTTGATTTAATTTTAAGATGGTGAGATGTGTTTGCTATTCCTAACCTACTCCCACATGTGTTTTATATTTTTTTTTAATTATTAGATAATTAAATACATTTTTAAGCATTGATTAGGTTAAGGTATGAATTAAGTGGCTTAAATAACCCTTATCTACAATACCTTAGAAAAATTAACTAAATAATTATGAGCCAATGATATGGCATAAAACCCATAAGAAATTTAAATTTGCAATGCACCTAATAATGAATAAGCCTAATGTAATTTGGCTCACAATTAAAAGTTAATTAAGCTATGGGATTTAGCTTAAGTACTTTTAAAACACCCTTTCACACATGTGAATTAGGTTTTCATTTCTTTAATTAAACTTAGGCTATTAAACACCTAAGCATCCACCCAATGTAGATTAATTAAGTTATGAAACTTTTTAGATTTTTTTTAAATTTATTAAGAGGATAATTAATTAATTAACCCTTAATTAAGAGGAGATTAAGGAGAGAAAAAGGGTCAAGTTTTGACAAGTGATTCGGAATGGACTTGACCCATTGGTTTCAATCAATTTGGCTTAGATCAAGTTTTGACATATTTTTGGCCCTTTAGGTCAAAATGGGTCAACTTGGGTCAAGTGGGCCAATTGGCATAGGTTAGGCTCAAATTTTGGCTTGGTCAAGTTCAAACATAGGTTATCAGTGAACTTAGATAAATGGTTTCAATCAATTTGGCCTATGGTGGAATTTGGCTATGTAAGGTTTCATTTTAGGTTAAGTGTTGACTTGGTCAACCCTAATGTTTGACTTGGTTTGACCCAATTTGATAGATTGATCATCCCATGATGATTGTTGATCATGATGAGAGGGATATATGAGTTTGGTTCAATCCAATTTGGTTAGGATCAAAAGTTGGCTCATAAGGACACTTTAGGTCACTTTGGGTCAAGTGAGCCTAAATGGGTCAAATGGCTTGGTAAAAGCTTGATTTGAAGTTGATTGATCTTGTATATGGACTCATGATTGACATATAAATCCATTTACAAGTGGTTCCAAGTAAAATGGATTTAGATCCATTTGAAAATTTCATATTCAAAGAAAGAATATGAATGGGGTCTTGGGTTCAATTTTTGATTACAATTTTGATTGAATGATTGAGGTTTGGATTTATATATAAGCTCATTATTGTAGAATTGATTGAATCATGAGATAAAATCAAGGGTTTGGCTTGATTTCAAAGTGATTTGACTAAGTTCAAGATTTTGATTTGAAAGACTTAGGTTGGATTTTGAATGGATTTGAGTTTAATTTTTGGAGATGGTTTTAATTGTTTGAATTTATATTTCATTTATATATGTGAATATAAATGTGAATATAAATTGATCATAGACAATTTCAAGGATTTGAAGTGGTTTAATCATGATTTGGGCTAAGTCCATTAAAGGGGATTTAAAGTAATTTTAAATTTGAAATTCAATTTTTGAACTGGATTTTATTGATGTATATTTATATTTCATTTATATATAAGGACATAAATGAGAATACAAATAAGTTTTGAGAAATCCCATGAGTTTGAAATGGTTTGATCAGGATTTAGGTTAAATCCACTAATGGGAAATTAAGGGATCTATGGGAATTTCAAGGATTTTAAATTGGGGATTTAATTTTTGAGTTAGATTTGATTGATTTATATTTATATTTCATTTATATATGAGAATATAAATAAGATTTCAGAAAATCTCATGGATTTGAATAGGTTTGATCAAGATTAAGAGTTGATTTTGGCTAAGTCCTTTAATGGAAAATTAAAGGGACTTAAGAAAATTTTCATGAATTAATTTGGAATTTTGAATTTGATTTGATGGGATTGAATTTATATTTCATTTATAGATGAGAATATAAATGGCAATATAAATGGATCATGAAAAAATCTTAAAAGATTTGAATAGGTTTGAATCATGATTTTAGCTAAGTCCTTAGAAAGGTTAGGACTTAGGAAATTTGCAAGGAATTTTGATGGATTTTGATCATGGCTTTCAATCATAGAATTGAATCATGGATTTCAATCATGGAATTGATTTGAGTTAGGAGAAAATCAAATAGAATTGATTTGGGTTTTGACTTCAAAGAAGGAAAGTGAGGAATGGTTTAAGCTAAAGGGTAAGAAATTTTTCTAATACCCCTAAGGCATAACTTATTCTTATGACTAACTCTTCTAAGTCTTCTAGGACTAGGTTGAAGTGTCCTCCTAATCACTAGATGTGTCTTAAGACTAAAGAACTCTGAAATTCTAAGAGGGATCCTATGCCTAAGATGTAGGTGTTGAGAGCTCATTTTAAAAATGAGGTCAACACTCCACTGAGGGAGATTGATTGATCTGTTTCAGATTTTTAAATTTTAAATTTTTAGATGGGTCTTGTTGGTTTGCAATGGATTGCACTGAGTAGAAGCCATGTTGGCCTAAGCCTAGCTTAGATTTACTAATCCAAAGGGGTAGTCTACCAACCACATAGTATGATTATCCAACCAAAGGACTATCTTTTGGTGTGCAGCAGCTGTACTTAAGAGGAAAGTGTAGTAAACTTCACCGAGGATCAATTGCTGGGTGATCCATTGGTGAGCAATGGATGAAACCCAACCTTAGGAGGTGACTAGGTGAATATGTTGGGATATCATTGGGGACTTTTGAAAGTAGAGATTAATTTCATTTTTTAATTATTTTTGATGGATCCCATCGGTTTGCGATGGACTGCACTGAATGGGGGGCATGGTGGTCTTGCTCTAACACAGATTTACCAATCCAAAGGGAGTAGCTTTCCATTTGAAGGGAGAATTATCCAACCAAATGGGTTGCCTTTGGATTTGCAATGGTCAAGTTGAGAAGAAAGCACGAAGACTCATATCCTCCAAATTAAGGAACCATTGGGGATGGTTTCTTGTGCCTGAGATCAAACTGAGGCATTGGTGAATGTCATTGGGGGACTTAAATCAAAAGATAGTCAATATTAATTTTATTTTCAATTTTTTTATGGATCCCATGATTTGCGATGGGCCAGTGGCCTTGGTGGCCCATCTGATTTACAAATCCAAAGGAGGCTGGCAGGGGTAGAATATCAACCAATGAGGTGCCTTTCAATTCTGGCCGATTGGAAGAAAGCTAAGGGACTCACATCTTCCACTATAAAAGACCACTTGGGTGACATATTAGCAAGGTAATATGTTGACCAAACATAGGGTTGCCCGTCAATTTGCAACAATCATGCTAGAAAGAATGTGTAGTATACTTATATCTTCCAAAATAGAATATAGGACCTAACTTGTTTATGGCAAACAAGTTGAACCGGACTAAGGATATTAGAGAGGCGACTTTGCGAGGACTTATCTAGGAGTAGTTGAAGCGATTCACAGGGAGTTACCAGCACCTACATATGGGATACGCTTAGAAAAGGGGCTACTAGGGGCTTAAAATCCTAATCCACAAGCGAATAAATTTATTTGTTTGTTTTATTTATTTATCATGGACCCTGTTGATTTGTGACGGATTATACTAAGAATGATCTCATATCAGCCTAGACCTATCTTAGATTTACTAAACCAAAGGAGAATCTACATATCCACTGAATAGATTCTCTAACCACAGGGGTGGCTACTAGGAAAGGAGGACTATCCAATCCAAGAGTAACTCATGTAGTGTCTAAATGGGCTCACAAAGGGCGTGATCCAAATAGAGTGCCCGCAGGGGAAGGAGCCACTAAGTGCTTTATCTAAAACCCTGGAGAATATAATTTGCATAGGTATTCAATGGCCAACTAAAGGAGAAAGTGCAAGGACTCACATCTTCCAAGAGTCGTGTATCCACCGGGTGAGTCCACTGTCGACATAACATCAAACCAACCTATATACTGCATTGATTTGTGATGTCGGACTGGAAGAAAGCTTCCCATTGTATAATTGATTGCGGAATGGATTTGTCTTTGGCTTGGCGGGTGTCATCAACTTAGGCCGACGAGTGAATGCCACCCGGGATTTATATCAACTCAAAGTAATCAACAGAAGAAGCCTGGGGACTTATCTAAAACCTTGAAATATACCGACTGATGATTGGTGGTTAGTTCAAGAAGAAATCATGCAGGGACTCACATCTTCTTAAAAAAAATTAACATGAGAAATTTACTAGTTGGGCAGTGAAGCCTACCAAACTAACAAAGCACTCTTTAGTTTGCAATGGTCAAGTCAGGAAGAAAGCACGGAGACTCACATCCGTTGGATAAGTGACTTAGGGTGATGTCTTACAGAGGTGTGAGAATGAGGCGGTTAATGAGTGAGTGCCACAGGGGGCATGCTCTCACATCAAAATAGCCTGAGATAAAAGATATGTGTTTATTCTTGTGTTTGTGTTAAATGGAATAGGATGCCACTCGAGTTCTCTTACACCTATCCTAAACACGTTGGGGAATTTGATGAAATGGTGCCATGAATGGCAATTATGATCCCACCAAGAAAGGATCTTTGCTTGTGTTCTCGACACGACTTAGTGAAATGGGATGCCTCATGGGTTCTCTCACACCTATTCTAGTAGCATTGGGGAATCATGTTTAATTTGTGTTCGTGTTGTAAAAGAAGGATAGGATGCCTCTTGGGTTATCTCACACCTAGCCTAAACATGTCATGGCAAATTCACAAAATAAGCAAACAACACTTCGAATGAAGAGAAGATTTTGATGAATTGGAATAAAATTTTGTTCATTTGATGATAATTGTTTTCAAACATATTTTTATGGGTTATATTTCTTCAAATAGAGCCCATTAATTTGAAGCACCAGGTGTTCCCCTTTACAATCAATAAGCTAATAAGATCCTCCTTCATAGGCCTTCTTTATGAAAAAAGGGTCTTCCCAAGTGGGTTTAAACTTACCTCCCACCTTTTGACGGGCAACAATTGGTCTCCTTAGAACTAATTCAAGTTCTATTACTTGAAAGGTTATAGGGCAGACCATCTTGTTATGAGATTGAATCATTTTGGCTTTAAATAACTCAAGGTTCTGGCATGCCCATAGGCATCTCTCCTCCAAACCTTTGAGCTCTTCAAATTACAACTTAGCATTATGCTCTATAGTGATTTGACTACCCATTGCTATCCTTAGTGATGTGAGCTAAACTTTTAATGGTATAATGGCTTCAGATCCATACACTAAAGAGAACAAAGTATATCGAGTTGGAGTTCTGTATGTAGTGCAATATGACCACAAAGCTTCAACTAACTGCTCATGCCATTGTCATTTATTGTCATCAAGAATCTTCTTTAGTATCTGAATGAGAGTTTTATTGAATGCTTTTGCTAGGCCATTTGCTCTGAGGTATCTCCAATCTATACTATATCTTACGGAAAAGGCTGATCTGGATCTTTCTTGTGGGTACCATTATCGAGATTGATTCGAGGCATATACTATATACTATATGGTTCATATACTATGGAGACTAGAGCACATGTTGAGATGTGACCTCTAGGTGGGATTTCCTTAGCCCACTTGGAAAAGTAGTGGGTGGATGACAGATGAAGAAGGAGGATTGATAGGACCTACAATGTCAATACCCCGACACTCAAATGTCTATGAGGCCAATGTAGAATGTAGGGTGGTTGATGTAGGACCACACCAGGTACCTTACACTGATGGCATCTTCTAGATACATCCATGCAATCTGTAATCATGGAAGGCTAGTAGTATCCTAGTCTTTTAATCTTTACTTTCATCTTTGGACTGGATAGATGCACTTCGCATATACTTGAATGTACCTCAGTCATGATCCTATGGGCTTCGTGTTTGTCTAAACAATGTAGCAACATTTGATCGAAAGACCGTCAGTACAAGGTGTCATCCATGAGAGTATAGGAGAGAGCTATCTATTTCATCTCATGAGCTTATGATTTCTATTGAGGTAGTTTTCCTATGTTCAAGTAATCTATGAATGGTTTCCTCCATTCCAACTCCTTGTCTTTATTGGAAACGGCAACCTCCCCTTCAAGAAAAAATCTATCGATGAGTTTAGCGTCAATAAGAGATAGGACTTATCTATTTTGGACCCTTATTAGAATTGACTCATCTTCCAGACATGCCAATTCTTTGGCAAGTTTGGCCAAAGCATCTACCACTATGTTCTCTTCTCGAGGGGCCATATAGATGGTGACCTCAAGGATTTAGGCTAATAGCTTCATCATGGTAATAGCAGAAGCTTAGGCTTTAGGGACACCCAATGGAGTCCGTGGTAGATGATGATGTCTTGACACAAAGCTTGTAACTCTGGCGACAATCAAAGCCTCGCCTGCGGCTTCATTGTTGGTGCATGGTGTAGATAACATGAGAATCTCATCACATGGGTCTAAGATTAAAGAGAACTATTCCTACCTACCTTGGAAAGGCGGGTTATGGTTCTTCTCGCTTTTTGAAAACACACCATCAAAATACATTACCTAACGGTGGTTGCCAATCTCCCCTAAGTTCATGATTTGTTCATCAAGGAGATCATCACTAAGCGGAGAATCAGTAGGCAATGGGTGTGATGCTAAGAAATCCACTAGTGTCTATCCTTTCACCACACAGAGGGGTATGAATATGATATCAAATTGTGAGAGAATCATGGACCAACATGTCAAATTTCTAGATAGCGTCACCCGTGTCATGAGAAACTACAATGGATTTATTTTTAAAATCAAGTTCACGCATGAAAGCATATAGTTTAGGTAGCTTATCAAAAGATCAAAGGTAGCAATATTTCTCAATAGGTGGGTAGTTCACTTCAAGAGGAATCAAATGATGGCTAAGGTAGTAGAGAGCACTCTCCTTCCCTTTGTCATTGGCTTGAGCCAAGAAAGCACTAAGGGAATCATCAATCTCTAGAGGATAGTGGCCTTCAGGAGAAAAACTATAGCGGCTTCACAAATCTTTGATATCTTTGAAGGCATATTGGCACTTATCATCCCACTTGAACTTGGCATCATTTTTAATAAGTGTTGAAAGTGGTTTGCATCTTCTCGATAGATTGGATATAAAGCATCTTAGATAGCATGTCATGCTTGAAAAGATGCAGAGTGGAGGTTAAACTTTTAGGTAGGTGGCATTTTAAGATAGCGTTAATCTTTTACGGATTTATCTATATTTCGATGTGGGACAACAAAAAAAGGAACTACTGAAGGCTATTAATGCACACTTTAGAGGGATTCATTTTGAGATATATTATCTTAGTTGAAAACTACTCTGAAGAGAGATGGTCTTCATTTCTCTACTAGATCATCAATTCAACTTGATGATGAATGAGTTCATTAAAGATCTAAGTCATGGCCCATTGGTATGTAGCACCAGTATTTTTAAGGCTGAAAGGCATGACCTTATAATAATATATTTCGATTGGGGTTTGAAAATAGTATTTTTTTCATCCTCGGGTGCTATCTTGATTTGGTTGTAGTCAGATGACCCATCCATGAAGGAGAATATTGCATGAGATGAGGCAATGTCCACCATTAATTCTGGTATAGGAAGAGAAAACTCATTTTTAGGATATCCTTATTTAAGTCCCTAAAATTGATGCATATATGAATTTAACCACTTTTCTTCTTAAGCGATGAGCTAACGGTGGGGTATTTTATTCCATGATGAAACCATTGATCAATTTCTTGACTTGAAATGTTGTTCTATGCATGTGTCTAGGAGCTTGCATGATAGAGTTAGCATTATGGTCTATTGCTTTTTAGACTTCTATGTCAGGAGATAATCTAGGCATATCTTCATAACTTCATGCAAAGCAATCCTTAAACTCAATCAATAGCCTAACTAAGTCATTAGTTTCTTCTTCATTTAGCAATGAACTGATGTATCTCGGGCATGGATTTTCTTCTGTCCTGAGGTTAATTTCTTTAAGCTTGTCAATTATTGAAAGGATTTCTTCTTTTAATTTTGGCAATGCTTCTTTGATTTGGAGATCATCTAGATCATCTAAAGTTTATAAACACACTCCTCATAAGAGTTAGTGTGGTTTGAGAAGAACCTAATAGATTCCAGATGATTGGTAATAACTAAGCAGTAATCATCATCATCGACTGGATCCATTGTACCAAATCCTAGTCCTAATCTTGATTGTGCATCCCTCTGTTGTTCCATTTTTGAAGTATTATTTGGACCATGTATAAGGAATCAAACATTTCTTTGCAAGATTAAGAACACACAAGGCAACCAATCAAAGGCAATTCATTAATTCTTATATGAAGTATCCTCAAGTCATCACTTGGACTTGATGATCCCAATAGGAATCTCTTCAACTTCGCATCAATGAAAGACTTAGGGGCTTCCTTAACTACTAAACCTTCAACTTTTTTGAGAGGAAAGTGAGGTTAGAGCTAAGGTTCCTAACTGTTGCCTGATAGTTTCACATAAACCTAATTCAAATACATTTGTACTTTGCTTGGAGGCCCGGTCTTCATCACTGTTCAGCTCAAGTGTCACCTCAAATGAAACCTGCTGAGAGGGGTTGGCTGGTATTCTAATCACATGAGACTCATCTTCTGAGCTGGATTCTAAGTCTATGTGAATAGTAGGGGTACTCATGAACTGGAACATAACCCATTGGTGGTGTCCACAGGGACTTCCACCTCTTAAATTTCCTTTCTCCCTTGCCTGGTGGAAGTCGAGTCATCCTACCCATGTGTCCATGATGGAAATGAGCGTGGAATGTGACATGCCTACTTCTTCCTTGATGTCCTTTTCTCGTTCACTTGTATTTTCCTTTTTCTTTTCTCTTTCTTTTTCTTTCTCTTTTACATTTGAATTTTTATCAAGTTCAAGAGAAAAGATGTTTTAAAGAAGATAGTAGGTCACATCTTCATATATCTCATCTTCTCTGACTGAAAATGACTTTTCATCTCCTTTGACACAGTATTTAATTCCATCCTTCTGGAACTTAATGTACTGATGTTGGGAGGATGAAATCATCTTATTCTGGTGTATCCAAGGCCTATCGAGCAAAGTTGTGAATGAAGTATTCAAATTAATTATGTAAAATTTTGGCTTCAGTCTTCCATTTACCTATCTCCAAAGGTAACACTATGGAACCTAAAGCCCTCTCGCCTTATTTATCTAATTCTCTCAGCATCATCCGATCTTCTCGAAGTGTAGAGATGTCAATCCTCAAGTAGGCAAGGGTCTTTAGACTCATAATATTCATGCACTGGATCTAAGAACCGGAGAGTCAGAATCTACTCATGTCCACTATAATGTAGAGGGGACGGTTGTGCTCCATGTCCCCCAGAAGAAGGTCTTCATCTATGAAAGTAACTCCTTGGGCTTCTCTGGAATAATGTGCCTTCTCTCCAACAGCGGCTAGCTGAGCTAAGCATATTTCTAGATCAAGAAGAGCCTTGATTAATGATTTTATCATCTCTTTGGATAAGATAAAGGCATCATATATGCTTACCTTAGATGGCAACTTTCTTGGTTGAGAGAGAACATTGTAATCCACTTTGGGCTAATCCTCCACAAGCATATCCAAGGGTGGAGCATCCTATGGAGGGACTTCTCGATCATCTGAACCAATGACTTGTTTTTCCTTTTCTTGAGATGTTGTCCTAGGAAGTAGAACCTTGTCACTACGGAGGTTGACTTTGGTGATCACTTGTGCCATGTTAGTGGAAGATTCTACCTACTTGTCAGGCTTACCTATAGCTTCACTTTAGGACCTTCAGAATCAGATGATTTCAAGTCTATCTCAAGAGGTGAACCCGTATTATTCAGAGAAGGAAAGTCCAACTCTGAATTAGAAAATAGAATATCATAGTTGTTATAATTATTATTTAAATATGGAGATCTTTCTAAAATAGTAGAGTTAGACAACTCATCAGAAGTAACACAGAAATAATTTAAACTAGCTTTATTCTTTGATCTCTTGGATTTTGAAGGAGGTACATAGTAGAAATCTAGTAAAGTAAGTGGGGTGAGGGATTTGATGCTCTCATTTGTCGATACAAGATATTTATTAGAAGAAGAGCTAGTAAAAGTAGAGATGCTCGCTAAAGTAGTAACTATAATTGTGGACTGAAGGCTAGGCTCGGTTGGTGGTTACGCTACTTAGCTATCCTGGGATGGTGTGGGCTGCTGCTGCTGCTGAGCTCCCCCTTTTCCCAAGTTGTCTTAGCAACTTGCAAACTTTTCTTGATGTTGGAGATTCGAGCTGCCTTAGGCACCTATAAAAAAAGTTTCTTTATTTTTGATACAATCATTTTAGAGGTTCGGGATAAGGAGATATCCCAACCCTCTTTTATTTTGATAGGATCGTGGGTATCCCCAAGGATTACCCTAATGGAACTTGATGGTTATTCCACTAAGTATTCTTTCGGGATAACTATGGCATCTGTCTTATAGCTATGCTCAAGCTTGTCCTTGAATGTAAAGTAATCCTCCAAAACATGGCCTAGCATGTGCTGGTAGAGGCAAAAGTTAACATCGTTGCTCTTTCCACTTCCTCACCTTCCCAGGGTAATTTGAGTTTTTAAGAGATTCTTAAAGATTTTTCTAACTATATCCCTTTTAAATAAATATGGTTTCTTTAGTTTAGCCATAAGAGTAGGTGGGTGGTAACTACCTAGGGGTGGGTATGTGTACCACTATTGTGAATATGACTGAGGAGGAGGCGACAAAGGTCATGGAGGTTGTTCTGATGGATGATAGGATGGCCTCTGTGGTGGTAGAGGAGATGGAAGTGACGGCTGTGGAGCACGAGGTCTCTCAGACAGCTCTCTGGCAGGCTATTTTGCCTTGTCTACTACTGTCACTTCCACTAGTTTCTTCTCATAAGCTTTCTGTGGCTTCGACTTTGTTGATTGATCTGAAAAAGGTAATTGTTTGGCTTCTCCTTATAAGCTAGCCATCTTGTTGATTAGCTTCTCAAATATCTTGATGGTAAAACCTTTAAGCATGAAGGTGATCGAGCCATGAATATTCTTTAGTAGAATTTTAATGGCATGTTGTTCAGACAGCTACGATTTGCATTTCATACTCAGATTGCATCACCTAAGAATATAATCAATTAGGGACTCACCGGGGTGTTGTTGAGCCACAATGAGATCGCCTACAGTCACCCTTTGCTGAGCTCTAGTAAACCTCTTAATAAAAAGTTACTCTAACTCAGCAAAAATCTTCACTGAACTATTGAGGAGTTCAGTACCAATCAAAGGATATGCACGCTAAACTAATAAAAGATAAAATAGTAATGCATCTTGCCACCGCATTACAGTATCCACGAAATGTGTTATGTGCTTCCATGGGTTCCAGCATCAAAGCTCTTGAAAGAAGGCACAAAACCCTTAGGATACTAGATGGCATCAATTCCTGGTAGGGTCTACCTTTGGCGATTATCCTCCTCGAGCTTGCCCTGCTTCTCTCACTTTGCTCAACCAAATATGTCTTTTCTTGTATAAACTAACTTTTATACGCAATAGTAGATACCTTTTTGGTGAGTTACGAAGTGCCAAAATTACTTCTAGTAAATCTTCAAGCTTCTTCCCCATTCTATGGATTTGTTCATCCTTTTACTTTAGTTGTTGAAGGTGTTGTTGGCTGGTAGGATGTCATCATTCACCTTCCAAATTATCTGATCACTTAGGAGAACCCATCAACCATGTGCACTCACTGATCCTCCATCATCTTCATTAAGATCAAAACTGACCTTCTCTTCCTCTAAGTAGGACCAATCATATCCTAAGATCTCCTTCTTCTTCACTAGATACTGGGTTACAATATCATCGAGGGAATGGTCCAACCATGCACAAATGATGGTGGGGTGGTAGAATCCTTGTCATGAGATGTCCTCTAGCTTTAGAGAACCTATGGTATATGCTCCCAGAAAGATGCTCACAGGCATCGATATGGGTGGAGTATTGGAGGATCTATGGCCATGGGACTGGTGGTACTGTCTCCTCCTCCCTCGGCTACTACTATCTCCATAGCTTGCTATGGTGGTGGTGGTGATGGAACAACTACAATACTTCGAGATCACCATTCCCTCTTCACCACAACTAGGACAAGAGGTCAAGCAAGAGAGCTCAAACTCACCTCAATCAGTGATGTAGATAGAATGGGATCTCTTGGTTGTATATAGATCACTAGTGGGGCTCTCTTCTCCCCTGATGCAGCCTTCATGGCCTTTGCTGGAATGGTGGATGATGAAACCTGTACTAGAGATGGTGGACGTGGAGTAGAGCAGTGTGGTGGAGGCACCACTAACTCTCTATGTGCAGGAGATCCTCTCCTATGATGGGTAGTACCCGTCATAATGTTGTTGAATGATTGGCGTGGTAGCGTCCGTCGAAAGTCCATGAGGGCGATGACTGTATACCTTCTCTCTAGTAACATGCGATACTTGGGCCTCCCTAGCCCTCTCTTTCCTGATGTGCTCCCTCACTATGGGGGTTGGTGATATAAATCAAATTGGGCCCCTCGATCGTCCATAAGCCCTGCTTAACGATCTAAGGTCGACGCATACGACCTCCTCTATCAGATAAGTGCCTCAAATGAATTGGTGGGAGATCCTCTCTTCCTCTCCATTGGATCCAAAGAGGGGGTGAAACTTGTTCTCTATGATAAGGGGAGATACTATCCCGGGTGTCTCCTCAACTCTAGCTGGCTTGCCTCCATCCTTGGCTCGTGATGCCACTTAATCTTGCGACACTAGTTACAACCGTTGGGAGGCGGCATGAGAACTAGACTCAATCTGTGGGTTGGAGACTATCCAGATGGGGTAGCCTTCCCATGGAAGGAGCCCAGCAGTGGGTGCAGCGTCTTGGGGCGAAGGGGAACCATTGAGCGCATTGGCACCAAAATTGCTATTACAAGAATTTCCACAACCTTCCTCTTCAGTGAGGGAGACTCTAAGTCTGATGGCATCTCTACATGAAAGACTAGCTTTTGCCCAATCACTACACTCCTGCTGACGATTGTGAGGGTGGTCCCCTCACAAGTGATCCTAGCCCCCTCAAAACCTAAGCCAAAATGAATAAGGTGGGTCAAGTCAAACTATGGGAGGCTTGCATGATCTAAAGTAAAATCCATCTCAAAAGGAAAAGTAAACATTTACATGTCATTTAACTAAACTAAACTGAAAGCGGCTGGCGAGTTAAACTTCTAAAATTTGGAAAACAAACCTGAATCAGATTTTTGCTTTAATTTATTTCTAGAATTTGAATCCATGCTCAACAATTTGGATATGTTAAGTGGGGATCTTTGAATTGAAAGAGAGATTTTGAATTTAGAATTGGAGAGGAAATTTTGAATTTGAAATCTATTTTCAATAAATTTGTGTATATTAAAAATGGGTTTAAATATTTTGAAGAGATTGATGCTTCCATAGGTTTATATTTGAATTTGATTTTCTTGATTGTTTGGGGACCCTTCATTTAACAAATTTGAGTATGTTAAAATAAAAGGTCAATTGATTTTATTTTGATTTGTGATTTTGGAGTTTACTCACTTAGCAAATTTGGGTATGCTAGGTGTGGTGTTTGAAAACAATTTTCTTCTTTTATTTGCTATTACAATAATTTTATGTGTGAATTTGAAAATGGAATTTTTACTTAGCAAATTTGGGTATGCTAAATAAAGTCCAAGTGTTTTATTATTTTTGAAAAGAGGTTCTTTACTTAGCAAATTTGGGTATGCTAAATAAAAGAAATCCAAATGTGTTTTGCTCTTATGCTTTTGAAAAGAGGATTCTTAACAAATTTAGATATGCTTAAGAAATCCAAATGTGTATTATTTTGATTTTTGAAAGAGGATTCTTACTTAGCAAATTTAGGTATGCTAAATAAAGGAAATCCAAATGTGTTTCATGTTTTGATTTTTGAAAAGAGGATTCTTTACTTAGCAAATTTAGTTATACTAAATAAAAAATTCATGTGTGTTTTGATTTTGTGATTTTTATTTTGAAAAGTGGATTCTTTACTTATCCAATTTAGGTATGCTAAATAAAGTATCCATGTGTGTTTTAATTTTGTGATTTTTATTTTGAAAAGTGGATCTTCACTTAGCAAATTTGGTATGCTAAATGAAAGATCCAAATGTTTTATTTTGAAAATTGACTTTATTTTTTGAAAAGATTTATTGATTTTTTTGAAAAGATGATTGTTGATTTTTTTGAAAAGATGATTTATTTGATTTTGTTTTGAAAAGATAATTGTTGGTTTTCCTTTGAAATCTTCAAATGAATGAGGATGTTCATTTGTGTTTGAAAATATGATTGTTGATTTTAATTTTGAAAATGAAATGTCATTCAAATTGAATAAGGATATTCATTTGTTCTTTGAAAGTATGATTGTTGATTTTTTTGAAAGTGAAATCTTCATTAGAAATTGAATGAGGATGTTTATACTTTTAAAAAATATGATTTTGGATTTTATTTTTGAAAAGCTGATTATTGATTTTATTTTGAAAATATGATTATTGATTTTAATTTGAAAATAAAATCTTCATTCAATAAATTGAATGAGGATGTTTATTTATGCTTTCAAAATATGAATTTGATTTTTTGAAAATGAAATCTTCATTCAATAAATTGAATGAGGATATTCCTTTTCTTTTGAAAGTATGATTATTGATTTTTTGAAAATGAAATCTTCATTCAATAAATTGAATGAAGATGTTCATTTGTGCTTTTGAAAAACATGATTTTGGATTTTATTTTTGAAAATAGATTGTTGATTTTATTTTGAAAATATGATTGTTGATTTTATTTTGAAAATGAAATCTTCATTCAATGAATTGAATGAGGATGTTCATTTGTGCTTTATTTTTTGAAAAATATGATTGTTGATTTTGATTTTTGGAAATAAAATCTTCATTCAATAAATTGAATAAGGATGTTCATTTGTGCTTTTGAAAATATGATTGTTGATTTTGATTTTGAAAATGAAATCTTCATTCAATAAATTGAATGAGGATATTCATTTGTGCTTTGAAAATTTTATTGATTTTTCAAAGTGAAAATCTTCATTCAATTTTATTGAATGAGGATGTTCATTTATGCTTTTTGAAAATATGATTTTGGGTTTTATTTTTAAAAAGATGATTATTGATTTTATTTTAAAAATGAAATCTTCATTCAATGAATTGAATGAGGATGTTCATTTGTGCTTTTTTTCGGAAAATATGATTGTTGATTTTGATTTTTGGAAATGAAATCTTCATTCAATAAATTGAATGAGGATATTCATTTGTGGTTTTGAAAATATGATTGTTGATTTTGATTTTTGAAAGTGAAATCTTCATTCAATAAATTGAATGAGGATGTTCATTTATGCTTTTGAAAATATAATTTGGGATTTTGTTTTGAGAAGATCCTACATATGTGTTGAAGATTGATTTATGAAAACAAAAATTTGTGCAAACATTTTATTATGTTCATTTTGAAAAAGTGTTTTTTGGAAATTGATGTTTTGTAAAGAATTCATTTTTCTTTATTTTTGGAATGAACATTACCCTACCATAGAAATGGTAAGAAGGAAGTCTTTAATTATTTCTTTTTATTAAATTTTTATTTTCACCTATTGGGAAACCAATAAGGGTTTTAAGACCTACATGGGTGAGGTCCCTAATCTAAAGATGTTGGCTAGCTTAAGAATGAAATAAACTAAGTGCCAGCGAAAGAAAGATACTCAGTTCATATAAAATACAAACTTTAGAGACAGATCATTTACCAAAAGAAGAGAGAGGATCCTCAGTAGTAGGAAAAATCTGTGGTGATTATTTTCATTCTTCATTTATCTTTTGAGGAAAATAAATGAAGAATAAAATAACACTTCTTGTGTTGGGGCATACCATAGATCCATGGATATTCTTATTAGGGTGATGGGTATGACATTGAATGAACTATCTCGAGGCGAAGTCACCATCCTACAATGGACTAATCACCTAATAAGGACTCTAAGGATATGGGTCTTGATGTACCAGAGATTCTTTTTCTACTTTACATAGAAAAGTAAAGTAGGGCTTATTTTAAATTAGGTTCATTAAGTTCCCTATGAAGACAAGCCCCCATAGTTAATTATGTCCTAAGGAATGAGATTCCTTAAGAATACTCTCAATTAAAGTAAATGATTGTTGTCTCCACAAATTTCAAAGATAGGACTATCAATCAATTGGTTATTTTAGAAGATCAAATGGGATTGATCAAGAGGTGAGAGTTATTATCGAAACTAAAGGAAGATAAGTAGGGGATGTTTATGATACTAGGAAGCCTAATAAGCATCCCAAACCACCTTATGGTTGGGCTTTATATTTTGAATTTGAAGAGAATTATTTATTTGAGTTGAATTTTATTAAAAATTTAGGACTTACAATTCCATGATACAATATCATAAAAATGCATAAGAGGTGAGGATTTAAGCTTGTAGCCCACAAAAAGAAGTAGCAACCTCTGAACCAAAATTTAGGGAGCTTTGGCGAGGGCCAAGGCATGACCTAAATCTAAGGAGAAGATGGGCATATTATTTTCTTCCACAAGAGAGGATAAACCACCCAACTGTTGGACTTACAACCGTCTGGGGGTGCTGCCAACTAACTCCTCCTATGAATTTAAATTCATGTAGGCAAGTCTTATGCTTTTACAAAATAGTAAGGTTGTTGTTTATATATAAAGAGACTAAGTCCCTAAACAAACTCCCTAAGAGACTAGATCATGTAGGGCATGAGTAATGACTTAAATCTAATGCAAGTTTTTGTTAAATTTTATTTTCATTTTTGGACAATTTATTTGACACTGGCTATGGATTCATATGCCTAATGCATGAGAAATTAGTTATGGGCCAAAATCAACAAGAAGGAGGAGTGTTTCCACCATGGCTGTCAAAGGTCAAGCCAAGTTTCCTGGCAAAGGTGGAACCCTCCATAAGAAAGAGTGAAGCAAGATGCTTTTTATGCATGATGTGAAAATATACAACATCCAGCTAAGGAGTTGTTAAATCTTTTATCTTGATTTATAACCTAGGCTTTAGGTGAGATTATGAGTTATTAATTTTTAATATTGAGTTGATTAATTGGATAGAAATTTTATTTTTCCCTAGGAGCCTAATCGAATCTAGGTCATTCATCAAAGCAAGGAAGAAACTAGGAAAAATATGACATCTTAATGCACAAGCTAAACAAACATCAAATAATTTATAAAGCTAGTGCAAAAAATTAAAAGGCCTTTGTGGTCGGGTTCCACCGCACAAACCCAAAAAGAAATTGGGTAGTCGAGCTCTGCCCTTATACAACTCGGATTACAAATGAATTAATTACAATCAAAAAAGAATTCATGTTATGGGGGTCTTCATTCTTCATTCTTCTTTCTTCATTTCTTCATTTATTTCTTCTTTCTTCTTTCTTCTTTCTTCTTTCTTCTTTCTTCTTTTGGTTGGTTGGAATATGGTTGATCCAAAAGCTTGACATGGTGCATGAGATATAGTCTTAGCATGTATATAAATAAATTGGACTTAGCACCCCACACATGAGTAACCAAGTCCACCTAGCATATTTTGGATTATGCTTGGAGGTATAAGCAATCTACATAGCAAAAATATTTTATATTTTTATTACAGTCCCCCTTAAGCACAATCTCTTGTACAAGATAATGATTAGACTAAGATTATCTTATCATCCGGTCTATGCACATGTACCCTAACATCCAAACTAAAATATCACATCATAAAATAAAACCAAGCATCAAACCATGCATCGCCCTAACATAGGTCTAGAAATGGTGACTTAGCCTAATATGTGTGCTATTTAAGGCTTATGTGGTGTGTCTTACCTAGGTTTTAAGGTTAAGATTTTCTTAGTGTGAAAGGGTTTAACTTAGAGGGTGATTTCATTTAAGTGATTTAGTTGATTTGTTAATTTTATTTGATGATTTGATTTGGTTTGAATGAACTTATGCTTAATTACTAAGTATTGTAAAGAGAGAAAAAAATAAGAGAACTTCTCTTCCCTCCCTACCTTAAGTAATTTCTAAGATAGATTCATTAGTGATTTTTCTTCAGTGAATATTTTATTACGTATTTTAATTAATCCTAAGTTTAGATTTGCTCTAAATAAACCCATTCAAATAAGAAAGATATTTTAAGATTAATTAAAGTGAATTACTATCACAAAACACACAACTATTTATTTCTTTACAACATGTGTATCATGCATGTGAATGTATCCTAAGCATAGCTATACATGCAATATAAATATTTAGCACACCTTGATGATGAATGCTAAGAGATATTGTTTAGAAAAATTTGGATGTTTTATGATGCATGATTTTCTTAAGTAGAAAAGAGAGGGATTCTTTTATCCATTAATCGAATGCACATTTACTTATATGACAGGTATAAGTGAGTACGGTGCCATTATTTTCTACACTAGGGGTGTAAGGAATAATACTTACTTGGGTCTACTTAAAGCCTTGTAACCCCGTGATGTCCAGACAAATATACCACTTTTCTTAAATACATGTGCATGTATAAAAAGAAATGAATAGATATGAGTCATGCAAAAAGGTTTATGTTTGTTAATTTGATTTTGGTTGTTTAATTTACATATGCAATGTGAAGATCTTCTTAAGCCATAACATAGAAATGTATAGAAATGGATTTAAGCAAGTGTTGTGTTCTTTTCAAATAAACTATACACTTTGTAAATCCTATACAAACCTATGTTAAGAAAAGAGAAGAAAATAACACAACACATTTTATGTTATAATCACATGCAAGCTTATAAATATTTATAAGTGGCACACTTTCATTTATGATCTTTGATTTATAGATTTTGAAAATAATTTTTGATTTATTAGTGATAATAGTCATTCATATTTTTACTTTAGCCAATGCATGGAGTTTGACATAAAGGAAACATTTCATTTATTTTGATTTTTCAAAAGATATGAATGTATGATTTTCATATGGCACACAATCATTTAGCATGCTTAGAAAGAAATAAAGCGATGTAAGTTGTAACTTCATTCATCCTAATTAATTCTTAAAGGCAATCATATGAGATAAGATCATTTAAATAGAATCAATATTTCTTAAAGAGATTTTTGTATTTTTGTTTTGAGTTTAATTTAGGAAATATGAAAAGGGTGTTTGTTGGTCCTAACCCATCTCCCTCATGTGTGTATTGTTTTAGTTTAATTTTTAGAACCATCAAGTTGATTTTATATTTTATTTAGGTTAAGGTGTAAGTTAAATTCATTAATTACCCCTTACCTATACCATTTTAACATAATTAACTAATTAATTATGAGCCAACATATGATATGCAGCCACATTGAATTTAAATCAGCAATGTACCTTAACAATGAAAGAGGCCTAATACAATTGGCACACAATTCTTAATTAATTAAGAAAAAGGGTTTAATTAAGAAGTTTCATAGTCATCCCACACATGTGAGTTGAATTATGACTTTCTTAAGCTTACCTTAGGCTTTCGAACACCTAAGGATCTACCCAAGAATTAAGATTAATGAGTTCTGGAATGATTTAATTTTGAATTTTAATTAATTGAATTTTTAATGAAGTGATTAGGCCATTAATTACAACTTCATTAAATGTTTTCCAATTGAGTGAACTTAGGGAGAAAGATTGAAGGAATCTAATCTCATTCCCAAGTCCTTCAATATTTCATAATGATTAACAAGCGAATTTTACCACTTTGTTTAATAGATTAATTAATAATTTAATTAATTAAGGGAATTTTTAGGAATGAATTAAATAATTATCTTAATTAAACCATTAATAAATTCTAAGAAAATTAGGGGAGGCAGAAGTCATCCCACTAAACAAACCTGAGAAGTTTGGAATTAATTAATGAAATAATTAACAAGTAATTAACATAATTACATTCCTAATAAAACCCAAATTGAGTGAAATATACTGTTCAAAATCAATCAAAACTAATTTTATATTATTCCCCCTTTAATTATCTTTAAAATGAAGTTGATTTTTCTTTTCTTTTTTTGAATTTTTTACATTTAGTTATGAATATTTGAAGTTTTAGTGATTAATAGGTCATTAAGTACCCTAATTATATAACTAATTCCATGCGGGTGGACGTGATGCGGTGCTTTCCATTGGGCGATGATTGGTTATTTAAGTCATTCAATCTTGATGGTGGCATACGCTTTACCTTGGACCGTCTGATCCTTGGTCAAACTATTAGGATTAAACCCACAATTTCTAAAGGACTAATCTCTGGATCTAACATGTTTTGATCAAGATCGTCCATCCAACACATACGGGATGGACAGTCCATGATTCATCCCTGCCCTCTCCAACGAGAGATCAAGGCCATCCATCCTCCATGGCTTGATTTGACCTAAGGGTAAAATGATCATTTGGCTTTGATTTTGACTTAGGCAGATTTGGAATAATTGAAAAATGGGTTGTGCCAATTTTCAATGAATTTGGTGTTAATTTGATATCATTTGGCTCATGTTGACCCAATTAGGTCAAAATGGGTCAACTTGGGTCAAGTTGACCAATTGCTCAAATTTGGTCAATCCTTGGGTTAGTACAAGTTCATATAACCATTTGGAGTGGTTTGATATCATTGGGTTGATTCAATTGGAATTACATTCAATTTTGGTTCATTTGAGTTCACTTAGGTCAAATGGGTCAAGTTGACCAATTTAATCTATTTGACCCAATTAGGTTAGGTCATGGGTTGGTTTAGGTTTGGTTGGTCATTTGAAATATTCTATAAGCTTTGGTTTCAATCAATTTTGGTTTGATTTTATTTTAGCTTGATTTGACCTTTTAGGTTAAGTTGGGTTCATGGTCAATTGGGTTAGGTTGGGTCTAGCTAGCCAATTGGAGCTTTGGTCAAGTTCAATAAGTGATTTAGAATGAATTTGACCTATTGGTTGCAATCAATTTGGCTTAGATCAAGATTTTACACATTTTAATTTTTTAGGTCAACTTGAGTCAACTTGGGTCAAGTGACAAATTGTAGGTTTGGCTCAAATGATAACTTGGTCATGTTCAATTATTGATCATAAATTGATTTAGATCAATGGTTTCAATTAATTTGGCCTATGGTATATTTTGGCTAGTTTGGGTTTCATTTGGGTTAAGTGTTGACTTGGTCAAAGGCTAGGTTTACTTGGTTTGACCAATTTGAGTGATTTATCATCTTATGATGATTGTTGCTCATAATGTGAGGCTTAGATGGCTTAGTTCAATCCAATTTGGGCAGGATTAGAATTTGGCTCAAAAATGTACTTTATATCACTTTGGGTCAAGTGAGCCTAAGTGGGCCAATTGACTTGATCAAGGCTTGATTCAAGTTTGGTTGAACTCACACATGAACTTATGTTTGAAATATAAATTTATTTGTAAGTGATTTGGAGTCAAATGGGTTTTAATTTATTTGACAATTTCAAGTTCAAAGGTTGAGCATGGGTTTAACTTAGGTTTGAGTTTTAAATTTAGTTTTGGTTTGATGATTGGAGTTTGTGTTTATATTTGGATTCATGATTGAAGGATTGATTGAATCATGAAGAAAATCCAAGGGTTTGGATTGATTTTAGTTTGATTTGGCTAAGTTCAAGAATTTGACTTGAAAGGGTATAGGTTGATTTTAGGTTAGATTTGGGTTTGAGTTTTGAATTTAGTTTTGGTTATTTAAATTTATATTTCATTTATATTTGTGGATATAAATGAGAATATAAATGGTTTATGAAAAAAATTTTGTAGTGATTTGAATTTGATTTGAGCTAAGTCCATAAGATGAAATCAAAGGGGCTTATGAAAGATTTTGGGTTTGGAATTCAATCATGGGTTTCAATGATTTTAAAAAAATCCATTGGGTTAGAATTGGCTTAAGATTTGATGGAATTGATTTGAGCTAAGTCCATGAGATGAAATCAAAATGGCTTAGAAAGGTTTTTTTTGAAGATGATTTGAATTTGAAGTTTGACTTGAAAGAAGAAAGGGAGGATTTGGTTTAAGCTACATGGTAGGCTAGTTTTCCTAACACCCTAAAGTATAACCTATTTATATGGCTAACTCTTCTAAATCTCTAGGGTTAGGTTAAGTGTTCTAATCACTAGAAGTGTCTTAAGACTAAATAACTCTTAATGTCTAAAGTCCATGTCTAAGATGAAAAGTTGAAATCTCACTCCAAAAGTGAGGTCAACAATAACAAAGGACTAGCCTCTACATTAAGATTTTCTTCCACAAAAACTAGAGCATGGAATAAGATTTACTTAAGTCAGCCTTTAAAGAGTTAAAATTCACTAGAAGATCAAATAAATCCTTTTGGACGATCATTGTTTTATTTATACATAAGTGATTTAAACTCAAATCGTATTTATCTCCATGATCATACCTAATCAAGCTATCTAATATGCATGACATTAAAATAGGTTAATTATGTTTATGAATCATTACAATTTTAATCACATGGATTTTAAGGATATTGATTCACCGTATGCTTCACCAAAGTAATAAATTGTCCTTTTACGAAATAAATACTCTGTATCTATATGAATCATCTCATTTCAATAGATGATGGTAATTATGAGAATTAGTTCATGATTGTGACAGACAACAGCACTAAAAGTCAAATGTTAGGAGGTAAACACTAACATATGTGTTCATAGTCAGTAGAAGATCAGGTGATCAAAAGAGTCAGTGAAGAAGTTTGGATTAGTGAATCCCAAAGATGACCACTCAAGGTTCCAAACATTGATCGTCTAAGTTAGATAATTCTCTCCCCCAAGTCCTGTTTAAATGTGTGAGAAGATGGCAATTTTAAATAGTTTT
Source organism: Cymbidium sinense (assembly GCA_021442155.1). Lineage (NCBI taxonomy): Eukaryota > Viridiplantae > Streptophyta > Magnoliopsida > Asparagales > Orchidaceae > Cymbidium > Cymbidium sinense. Next base: position 24,124 of record JAKCPB010000303.1, on the reverse strand, counting down.
TAAATTTGCTTCTGAGCATTTAACCTTATTTAAACTTTGACAAAGTATTGTTTGTATGATTGCCTTATTGGCTATTGCCTGTATTATAATTTTCTTGAAAATGAGATTCAGATAATCCCAAAGTCAGTTTTTACAATAATTTTCTTGTCCAAATATATATATATATACTGTTTTCAATTCTGTAAGTTACATTATTGCTTCAAGACAAGAATTATCCATAAGCAGGCCGGTAAGATCTGAAAGATCTCCGTCGTCTTCTTGTAGCGTATGTATGTAAGATTCAATGTTACGCGGAAAAAATATATATATAACAGTATGGATATTTAAATGAAAGACTATTAAAATTAATTATATGCAGATACGGACAAGGTTAAATGAATAGTAAGGGAGCAGCAAATTGTATTAAATAAAGTAGTCTTCCTTAGCCGCTCAAATAATGTTATAAACAAAGATATAATTATTCATCTGTCCATACATTATAATAATTAAAAGATCAAGATGATCCAAAATAAATTTGGTGTGATTGTTGTTTTCTTTAAAAAAAAAAAATTTGTACTCTTCTTTTTCTTTGGCGTCATCCTCTTTCTCACATTTGTTTGGTTTACGACTGAAAGAACTTAATCATTGAAGCTTTCTTAGCATAGACTCTGTGATCTCCTCGATATCCTTCTGTGTGATTGGTTACCCTCAATATTAGAACATTGCTATTTTAAAATATTCTAAAATTTAAGAGAATATATGAATGTCTTACATATTAATATTTAATATGTATTATTGAGAATATAAATAATTAAATTAAAGATATTTATGCATAAGATTGAAGGTTGATGTAATCATCAGTCCTTTCCTTTTTCTGGGTCTTCTAAAAAAGCTCAATCATTATTATAGTGCTCTTAAGTTCATCAGTCCTTTCCTTTTCTGGGTCAAAGGCACAAAACAAATGTAAAAGAGGGACTTAACAGCTCCATATTGAATGGAGCAAGACGCCTAAGACTGACTGGACTTGAAATCTTGAGTAGCGGCACTTTACCCAGTAAAGAGATGAATGGATATATGAAAGAGAATATTAATTAACTCACTAGAGGATATGATGGCTCTAATCAAGATTCTATGTTTCCATCGTTCCAGGTCGTCAGTGCCCTTAGTCATGCGTTGACTTAAAGATCCTAGTTAGATACCTCATGTGAGGAGATCTCATTGCCCAAAGGTGTGGACTTTAGTTAACATTAAACTGGGTGGTTTTAAGCTTTGTTTCATTCTTCGAATAAGATCATAATTTTGGATATTAGGAAGAAGGAAACGCCGCATTAAAGATCGCCAACGGCACTGTCGGCCGGAGATTTTCAACTCCACCGCCGCTAATCATGCTTTGTATGTGGTGGTGGTGTGATTTCGGCCCTTATTTTTTAGCTTTCAGAGCTCATCTACCTTCTGGGGCATTTCGTCGAGTGCCTTGTGCGCCTATATATATATATATACATACGCTTAAACAATTTCTATTTTATTTATTTCTTAATATTGATATTATGAACATTTTATTTAGGCTTGATATATCACTTTAAAATTTAAAATTAAGCACGAATATCAAGTTAAAGTATGTACAATTAAATTAAGCGATTGAGTGAGATGAATTGATAATCTTAGAATCGGATCAAATCGAGCTCAAATGTGCTCAAATCAAGCCATTGGAAATTACTGACTGGATGATTAAATGACTTCCAAATTTGGTCTTATAATTCAGAAAATCGATGACGAATCCAACGACATAAGGTCACTCAAATCGATGGTTGGTTTGAATGGTCAAAACCAAAAAACTATCCTTGATCAAATGAATCGATATCATATGGAATATTTTGTGATTTTACTGATGATTAAAATGTCCCTCTCAGAATCTATAAATATGACATCATTCTTGTCATGAGAGGAGGAAGGAGCTAGAAGTGAACTTAGGAGAAAGGCTAGAGAGCTTGAAGTTTGAAATTGCCATCTTATTGTTGATCGTAACTTATTATCATCTCCATTCACATGTTCTGGTCAACTACTATTACATTGTTACATAATTAAATTTCAATTATTAGAACTTTCTCTGATCTTGTAATCCATTATTGGAAGACTTAAACTTTGTATTCTAAAGAGAATATATAGTGGATCATTTTTACTATGCTATGTCCCGTAGTTTTTTCCCCTCTTTCTGGGATTTTTTCACAAAAAAATTCTGGAGTTTCTTATTATATTTTCAACTATCTGTGTGCATATTAGATTTCCATATAAAGTTAAGATGTGAAATTTTATTCTACTATTACAAATTTTACTTACAAATATAGAAAACAAAAAAAAAACTATATAATAAAAATACTTTCCTTACAAAAAATAGTTGCAGCTAGATAGCCGACCAAGAAAATATTGTATAATTCTGACCCATTTATTATATTTTTTAAAAAAATATATATTTTTTAAAAATCTAGCCCATTTCATACGTAACCTTTTCTGCTTCGTGCCACATATATTCTACTGTTGTTAGCAACGATATCTTTCAAGACGCTTATCTGTAGAGATCGAACAAATTTCCAATTTTTGCAACGTTGCCTTTTGTCTCTTTGGAACGATGCGTGTCATCGTCAGAATAAACTGTTTGATGTTTCAATCTGGAGCTGATTCATCACTGCCTCAAAGTCATCATATATTCATTTTTTAAAAAAATATAGCCTAAACCTTTATTAATAATTCGTATAAAAAATATGATCCTATTTTAATTGGATATTGAATTAATGAAATAAAATTTTCAATCCAGCATACAAAATTTTATATTTACATTAATAAGTGGCAATTTGGAATCACTTTAATTTTCGTTTTTCTTAATTTTATATTTTGTTTTATTTATGTTTTTTTTTGGAAATAAAATATATTTAATAATGGCAGTTATTTTAAAATAATTAAATTTAAAAAAAACTATTTTAGGTGTTTTTTTAAAATAAAAAAGTGCATTAAACAATCATATTATATAAATAAAATAAAATACATTGGTTGAAATTTAGATTGCTCAAAGAATCACGAAATGCTTTCTTAATAATTTCTTCTGTTGCATAAAATAGTTTGGTTAAGGTTTGCATTATCAAAAACAAAACAAAAAAGTTGATTTAAATATACAAAATTGAATTTTTATGTTTTTATTTTTATTTTTATTTATATAGCATAATGGTATAAAATTATTAAAATATATGTATAGCAATATATATTTTCTTTTGAAATACTAATTATAGTGATTTTTTTGATGTTATATATTGTTTAAATAGATTTCATATTCATAGATAAAAAAATTTAATTTATTTGTTGAAAGAATTGAAATCATTCAAACTCAATTATTAAATGCTTGTGCTGAGAAGGGCAAATGTAAATGAGAAGAGCATAAACGATAAAGGATTAGATAAATTATTTAAAAATCCCTTTATTATTGCAATATAAAATTTAGTACAGATACAGACAAGGTTTATTTGATGCATTGCTACGTATTATTACGCACAAATCCCTCCACTATTACATTTAATTAAATATATGTACCGACAAGAGAGATAGAAATATGAATAGCTGACCTAAATTTAATAAAGATAAATTCATTATATATTAAAAAATAGTATATTATTATTATTATTTTGAAGATGAAAAATTGGAATATAAATATATTTGATCTCAAAAATTAATCTGTATTTTGAGACAAGAATTATTTTTTTTTAATTTTCATTTTCTTAGATCCCACTAAGACAAGATAATTTTAATATGATATTATTAAGAATAATTCTTACATTTTTTTAGCATAAAATAAATATTTCTATGTAACGATGGTGGATTTTTATGATGATAAATTAACCGATTATTTCAATATAATATGGCCCCTTTTATTTTTTATGTGAGGAAATAAATTAAATCAAGAAGGGCAACCACACTTTATGTATCTTCCCCTTTAGTTTTAGAAAATGTGCCGCGCACATACCCTCTTGAAAATAATTAGAACATAAAGAATAAAATAAATTTTAAAACAACTTTTAGAGTTTTTTTATGATTATATAAAAATAAGAATGTTGTGTGACATAAAATTCTTAATGGCCAAAAAAAAAAACTTGAGCTCAAAAATATTCAATACACACTGATATGACACTAAAAATTCTATTAGTTGAAGCATGAGTCTTAATATTGAAAGCAATTTGATTCTGAATTGAGGTTAGCCTAGATAAAGTGCTTAAAATATAATTGAAAATTTTGAGATATCAGTAAAATCCCTAAATAGCTCCTAAATATGGAGTATTTATAGTCAAATCGAGCATCTTGATAAGCCGGATCTAACAAGCCTAAGATCTCTTGATTCCAACTTCATTTCAGCATTTAAATACTTAAAATATATCAGTTGATCAAAGGAATCATTTTGAGTCGTCTGATTGAGTTGTTTGAATTTTGCATGAATTTACAGAAAGGTCACTCCTCTAATTTATAAATAGCCCCTCATTCTTCATATGAGGGGTCCCGAAGCAAGAGAGAAAAGAGAGCTCTGAGGCTTGAAGAACCTCCAAGCATAATCGGGCCACCAATCGACGGTCACCAACCGCCACCACCGGTCATCGCTGCCGACCACCGCTGACCATCGTCGTCAACCACCACCACTAGTCCCGCTGCGACCATCCGGTCACCCTGCCAACCATCGTCGTCGGTCATCACCGCCCGTGACCGCCATCGGCCACCGACGATCCACCGCTGCACCACCGTCGTTGGTCACGGATCGCCATTTGATGCGCGCCGCCGCGATGGCCGTAGAATGACCACCTATCGATTCGTCGTCGATCCGCCCTACCAGGTCGTCGGTCACCACCATAAATAACCACTGGTCATCTGTGCCACCACCGCCGGTCCTTCTCGACCGCGTCGACCACCTCCGGTCGATTGCCACCAACCCTCTGGTTCTTCAGTTGACCACGCGTTGCCGTCTTATCCGCCAGGCTGGATAGATCGGTCATGCTTGATCACTATCACCTACCACCCAACTATTATAACCAACTACCCTTTGCATAACTTTTGTTGATTGATTCCTTGTCGACTTTCTCACATACAACTATGTAATCCCGTTATCGGGAAAACTTAAACTTTGTACTCCAAAATAGATATATAGTGGAATATTTTTACTAGGTGGTCCCCTTGATTTTCCCCCACTTTTTGAGATTTTTTCACGTAAAAATCTTAGAGTTTCTTGTTCTCTTCAAATATTTATGTGTGTTGGATTTCAACAAAAGCGTAAGTTTTATTCTGGTAACTTATTTTCTAGCATAGCTTTGGTGTCGTATGTGAAAAATTTATCCCACAATCGCAATCTCTGTGAACACTTGCATTATGGCCAATAGGCACAATACTCGCAACAACGGAGCCTCCCGCTCCAACTCTTGTCACTCTCGAAATCGATCCTTAAACTAAGGATGCCAAGCTTCTGCCTCACGTCCCTCTGATAAGCATGACCCTATCGGTGAAGGTGCAACAGGAACCTCTCTAGAAGATTGTGGTCACCGAATGGAAGAGTCTCAAAATGAGATAATTCAACTTTTACTACAACAAATGCATCTCCCCCAAGATCGATTGTTAGTCAGGGGAGGTCAAAACGCTAATACGGGGACTTCTCCCCATCAGGCTGAAGTTCCTCTGCTTCCAAATCGTAATGCTTACCTCATTAACACTGCTAGTTCTACTCATCCAACACGTGTGGCTTAACCGATTGCTAACCCATCGATTATTCCCTGTTGCTTGGCACATTCTTGCACTATTGATTCTACTCGTCATGTTATACATGTGGAATTACAATGCTTAGTGCGAGAAGAATTCTACCTTAAAGATGGAAATCATCTTCCTCTTCGACTATCGAGTCTTCACCTTTGGGCGAAGCTATTCTTCAACATCCTATTCCGTATGTTTCAAGCTTGAGCATCGACTCCATGATGGGGCACCCATATGAACACATCGACCATTACAAAACTATCATGCATATCCAACGAGCTCCTAACACACTATTTTGTCAGGTCTTTCCAATCACCCTCAACGGTCAGGCTCGCACTTAGCTCTACTCCCTTCCAAGAGGATCCATCCATTCCCTTGATGAACTCGCCAAAATTTTTGTAGTACAGTTCATTACAAACCATAGGATCATTAAAGATTCCTCTCATCTCTCAGGCATTCATCAAAATGAAGGTAAATCACTTAAGGAGTACTTCCAGAGATTCTTCTTAGAGGCACGTCAAATACGTGGGGTAGATCCTGAATTACTAAAAGTGTTTTTCTTGGAGGGCTCCATCATAGGCCTTTCTATTCATCACTAATACAAGATACTGCTTCATATGCCGACTTGGTTCATCGTGTGGAAGCATAAATTTCTGCTGATGAGGCTATTAATGCCTATCAAAAATAATTTGAACAATCCACAAGAAAATGTAAGAGTGCCCTAGGGAACATAGATCAATAATCCCATCAAAAGAAGTAACAAGGCAATCGTGATCTCCCTCCGCGGCCCTCACATCAATGACGTGAACCACGACTAGAAAATAAATAGATGCCACTGAACACATCTTGTGTTAACGTCTTGATGATCATTTGAGATGAAGAGACCATTAAGTGGTCACATCCAACGAAGCCAAATTCAAGAAATCAGGAGCAATATTGTTATTTCCATCGAAGTCATGGACATACTACAGAGGAATGTAAACAACTCAAAGAAGAGATCGAGAGGCTCATTCAACAAGGATATTTATGTCAATTTATGCATAATCAATCAACTCAAGCAAACATAACTCCAACTGGGGGCAACCGGGACAATCATCATAGAAATAATAAAATAGTCGTCAAATAGTTAGAAAAATTAAAATAATTGCAGGAGGGCCGCTACTATCTAATCAAGTCTTCATCGCCACCTTTGAAGAGCCGGATTTAAAAAAATCTCGTATTAATCATCCCATCACTTTTAATGACTCAAATTTAGAAGGAGTCCAAGTTTCACATCAAGATCCACTTGTCATCAGTTCGGGGATCAGTGATACATGTTATAATGTTAAGAGAATTTTGATTGATAATGAGAGTTCTATTAATATTTTATTTTACTCCACCTTTCTTAGCATGGGCCTAGTTAAGGAAAAGCTCCAACCCGCTGCAGGACCATTATATGGGTTTGATAATTGTCGTGTGAGTGGAGGGGACAATCACCCTTCATGTTATTCTCGAGAATTTTCTCGACAAGTCACTCATTCAATTCAATTCATAATGATCAAGTCAAATTCATCATACCCCTCTAATCAATCTTTGATGTTGTCATTTCAGTACATCATTTTAAGATGAAATTTCTAACCCCTGTTGGGGTTGGAGTGGTCTATGGAAATCAACAAATAGCACAGTCATGTTACCTCAGACAAGCTCAACCACGCCCTTCGATGACCTTCAGCATCGAGAATTTTAATCTTCAAGATGAAGAAGTATCTCAGAGGTATTTGCCTGTAGAAGACTTTCTTCATGTTTCATTATCAGATGACTAGCCGTCAAGCTATGATCAAGGATCTAGAGAAAAAAATCATCCCTAGAACTTGGAACATAGAGGATCTTTGAAAGTGTTATCAGTAATTTTTGGTGCATAAATATTGCAGCTTTTATTCTACCTCATTTGTCTTTTCCTCTCCACCTCTTGCCTTTTGTTAACTCTCTCTAAAAATTTATCCCATTCCTCGTTAAGTTATCTTATGATAATATTATATCACCGACATTATCAAAATAATGAGTTTATGGCTTTTCTTTCAAGCTTGTTGCACATAAATGATCTTCTTCATTTTAATCCGCCCTTGAGAAATGCACAACTCATGTTGTGTCTTGATCGTGAATGATTAATCCCAGATTTGATTGGACCTCTTCTATAGTTAATGTGTCAAGTATGTTGACCTCATTTTAGAATGTGCTTTCAATACCTCCATCTTAGACATAAGACTTCTCTTAGATACTAAGAGATTTTTAGTCTTAAGACACATCTAGTGATTAGGTGGATACTTAACCTAGCCCTAGAGACTTAGAAGGGTTAGCCATAGGAATAGGTTATGCCTTAGGGGTCTTAGAAAAATTTATCTACCCTTTGCTTGAACCACTCTTCACCTTCCTTCCTTCAAGCCAAACTCCAAATCAATCTCATTTGATTTTCTCCAAATTCAAATCAACTCCATATGATTGAAATCCATGATTGAAATTTATGATTGAAACCCATGATCAAGATCCATCAAAATTCCTAAGTTCAAATTTTCTTAAGTCCTTAATCTTTCTCTTAAAGACTTAGCCAAAACCATGATCTAAACCAAATCAAACTCATGAGATTTTCTCATAATTCATTTATATTTTCATTTATATGCACATATATAAATGAAATATAAATTCAAACCAATTAAACTAAACTCAAAATTCAAAATCAATTCATGAAAATTTCCTAAGTTTTTAATTACCTTCTTAAGGACTTAACGTAAATCATCCTCAAATCAATTCAAATTCACGGGATTTTCTCATAACTCTTTTATATTCTCATTTATATTCACATATATAAATGAAATATAAATACAAATCAATCAAACCAAATTCAAAAATTCAAACTCCAAACTCAAAAAATTTCCTAAGTCCTTTAAAATCCCCTTTAATGGGCTTAGCCTAAATCATGATTAAACCACTTCAAACTCTTAAAATTTTCTCATGATCCATTTATATTCTCATTTATATTCACATATATAAATGAAATATAAATTCAAACAATCAAAACCAATTCCAAAAATCAAACTCAAATCCATTCAAAATCCAACATAAGTCTTTCAAGTCAAAACCTTGAACTTAGCCAAATCAACTTCAAATCAAGCCAAACTCTTGATTTTCCCTTCATGATTCAATCAACCCTACAATCATGAATCCAAATATAAATGCAAACTTCAATCACAATCAAAAATCAATTCAAAAATCAAAGTCTAAATCCTTTCATATTCTTCCTTTGAATATGAAATTATCAAATGAATCAAAACTCATTTGACTTCAAACCACTTACAAATGGATTTATATTTCAATCATAAGTCCATATGTGAGTTCAATCAAATTCAAATCAAGCTTTGACCAAACCCATTTGACTTACTTAGGCTCACTTGATCCAAAGTGACCTAAAGAACTCTTATGAGCCAAATTCTAATCCTAACCAAATTGGATTGAATCAAACTCACCCTCTCTCATCATGATCAACGATCATCATGGGATGATTCAATCAAATTGGGTCAAACCAAGTCAAACCTAAGGGTTGACCAAGTCAGCACTTATCCCAAAATGAAACCTAACATAGCCAAATTCCACCATAGGCTAAATTGTTTGAAACCATTGATCTAAGTTCATTCATGATCTATGTTTGAACTTGACCAAGCCAACATTTGAGCTTAACCTAGCCCAATTGGCCACTTGACCCAAGTTAACCCAACTTGATCTAAAAAGTCAAAAGGTATCAAAACTTGATCGAAGCCAACTTGATTAAAATCAATGAGTCAAGTTCATTCCAAATCACTTGTTGAACTTGACCAAAGCATCAATTGGCCAACTAGACCTAACTTAGCCCAATTGACCTTAGACCCAACTTAACCAAGGGGTCATGTTGAGCCAAATTTGAATATAACCAAAATTGATTGGAAAAAAAGATTTCAATTCTATCCATATGACTAACCAAACCTAAACATACCCATGACCTAGCCCAAATAGGTCAAATGGGTCAAATAGGTCAACTTGACTCATTTGACCTAAATGAAGTTATATGACTCAAATTCAAAACTATACCAAATTGAACCAAACTAAAGCCACCAAAATATTTTAAATGGTCATATAAACTTGACCCAACTCTTGGTTTGACACAATTTGACCAATTGGTCAACTTGACCCAAGTTGACTCATTTTGACCTAAATTGGTCAACGTGAGCCAAACCTTATCGAATGAATTTCAAATCTCATGAAACTTGGCCAAACCTAGTTTCTCCACATACCCAATATATCCAAAGTGAAAAATTAGCAAAATGACTATTCTACCCCTAGGCCATAGAATAATTTTTACCTTAATCCATAGGTAATTTGGTCATACCCTCTTCATATCCACTTGATGCCTTCCTAATAGCTCAAGAGGACCTGATGAAGAGTGGTGCACCCAACCCAATGGGTTTGGGTCAACCCAAATGGACCCAAGGCCAAACCCGACCCCATTGGTCAAATTGGCTCATTCTAAATCCCTCATCCACCCAATTTGATGCACTTGGGAGGTTGGCAATCCACTCAAGGCCTCAAATCGACCATGTGCAAGCATTTAACAGCCTAAACAACCTCTAATTTGAGCAATCGGATCAAAATGACAAGCCTATGCTCGGTTGTCCGATTGCCATAGGAGGAGATATACTCCCCCTAATTCAAGTCAAAATCATCATTCCTCAATTTGATCAAGCCCTAGAGAGTGTTAGAAAAGATCAGAGAGCCTTCCTAAGCATTCTAAGAGGGATTTGAATTTGAGATTTCTCGATTTTCTCCATTGGAAAGCAGGAGAGCTCACTTGAACTTCCAACTCTCTCTCCACACTAAAAACCACTCCAATTCCTCTTGCACACTTTCTCTAAGGATCAATCCGAGCACACTCAAGCTTTCATTTAAGTTCCTACAGTAATGAGAGAAGGAATTGAATCAAAGTCGCAAGTAAAATCAAGTGGTGTTGGTCCATAGAGCAATCCACTCAACCCCAAGTCCTAAGAATTTCAACCGGGCTTCATCTCCACTAGATTAAGCTACCTCACGATCTCGAGCATCGGTGATCTCCTCCGGTAAGGTATGAAATTTTCTAACCACCTAGCATAGGAGGTGTTGATCTTTTATGAAAGAAATTTTCAATTCATGCAAATTCCATCATTGGATGTGTTCCATATTGGCTTTAGATGGCATGGGTAAAGTTTTGTATCAATCCGAGCTCAATCGAGCTCTGATCTTCCTCTAGATCATGGACGATCTCTATTGAGCCTAAGGGAAGAACTGGAGTGATCTTGGCTATCCATCAACACATTTTGGATGGATGGCCGAGATTATTCTCACGTTTAGAAAATGAATTATCCCTCTTAAGACCGCGGGTTGATCTCTGGCCGTCAGATCTTTGGTCAGACGGCATAGACCAAAGCGTGTCCTGCCACTGAGACGCCTTTTAAATTTGATGTTTAAGTAAGCGGCTCACGGTGTGATGCATGTAAGCGCCGCCATGCATACACTATGGTGAGGGATTAGTTAAGATTCTTAATTAATTCTAATTAACCTTTTGATCTTAGAAAATCATATCTCTCTCAATAAAATTCAAACAAAATATAAAATAAATTTATATGGAAAGATAATTCAACCTAGAATATTTTAAAAATAATTTCAATGGATTTTGAATTATGCTTTTCTTTAATTTTGGGTTTTATTGGAAATCTCATTTTGCTAATTACCTTTTAATTAAATCTCTGATTAATCCCAAACTTCTTGGGTATATTTTAAGGGATGACCTCTACCTCCCTTAATTTTTTTGGTATTTATTGAAGTTTTAATTAGGAGAATTGCATATGGGTTTCCTAATTACTCCCTTAACCTAATTAAAGATAATTAAGGTCTGATTAGTGATTTTAATTCATGATTAGAGTTTATTAAGGATAGATCCAGTAGATAGGAGGTTTAGGGAATAATTTTGGGGCATTTCTCCAAAGCTATTCCCTAAACCCCCTTTTCTTTCCTTAACCTTCTCTTAATTAAGAGTTAATTCATTAATTATCCTCTTAATTAATTTCTAGAAATTTTAAAAACTTTTAGAACTTAATTAATCTACTTTGGGTAGATGCTTAGGTGTTTAATAGCCTAAGTTTAATTAAAAAAATCAAAACTCAATTCATATGTGTGAATTTTGAAATTACTTAAGTTAAACTCCTTAGCTTAATTAACTATTAATCATAAGTAAAATTGCATTAGGCCCTTTTCTTACTAGGTGTATTACAAGTTTAAATTCCTTGTGAGTTTTTATATCATCTCATTAGCTCATAATTATTTGGTTAACTATGCTAAGGTGGTGTAGGTAAGGGTTAATTAATTTACTTAATCCATATCTTAACCTAATTAATACATAAAAATGAATCTAATCATCTAAAAATTAAATAAAAATATCAAACACATGTGAGAATGAGTTAGGAACAGCAAACTCAACTCACCTTTTCAAAATTAAATCAAACTTAAAACTAAACTAACATCACATTGAATTAACTTTGATTTATTTTAAACTTTCTTATTCTATAAGAATGTCTTTAGGATTTAATTAAAGTGAATGTGTTTACACGCTTTCATTTCTTTGAGCATTTCCCCAACATATTAAATTTGTATGTCAGGTGGTTTCATGCATTCATATTTTTCAAATTCAAATTTAAAAATGAAATTGTTTACTTTATGTCAAATTTGCATATGTTGGCTAAAGTAGAAATATGAATAGCTATTATCACTACTAAATTCAAATTATTTTTCAAAATATATAAATCAATTATCAAATCTGAAAGTGTGATACTTATATTTTAATTATAAGCATGCATGTTAAAGAATATAAAGGTGTGCTTAGCATAGGTTCCCTTTCTCTTTTATGTTAGCATAATTTTGAATAGGAGTTGGTAAAATGTATGGTTCATTTGAAAAGAACCTAACACTTACTTAATTCTATATCATATTTATTCCTATGCTATCACTTAAGAAGGTTTACCTATACTTGCACACATAAATTTCATAAACAAAATGAATCAATTAACAACTTTACATTTCTTTCTTTCCAATTTATTTCTTTTGTACATATGTTTGTATTTAAGGAAAGTGGTATATTAGTCGGACAACCTCGAGATTGTGAGACTTTAAGTAGCCCCAAGTAGGTCTTATGCCTTACACCTTTGGTTAACAATGGCTTTATACTCACTTATGTCTTTCTTACTTTCATGTGTGCTTGTGAAAAATTGGATAAAGAAACCCTTTTCTACTTAAGAAAATCATGCATCTTAAACTTCTAAATTTTCTTAAATAGATTTCTTAGCATGCATCATAAAGAGTGTTAAATATTCTCATTTGTATGTATAGGTATGCTTAGGATTCATTCATATGCATGTTATACATGTTGGGAAAGAAATGAAGTAATGTGTGTTATGTGAATTTGATTCATTTTATTTAATCTTAAAATTCCTTTCTTTTTGAATAGGTTTGTTTAGAGTTCATCTAAATTTAAGATTAATTAAAAGATTTAATCAAAACATTCACTAAGAAAAACTAAAATATGAATCTACTTTAGAAATTACTTAGGTTAGGAAAGGAAAGAGAAGTTCCCTTCTATTTCTCTCTCTTTTAGTAATTAATTATAGGATTCACTTAAATCAAAATATAAAATAAAATCAATCCAAAATAATTAAACAACTTAAATTAAATCCTCCTCTAAGTTGAATATGTTTTCACACTTAGAAAATTTGAACCTAAAAAAAGCTAAACTAAGCACACCTTCAAAACACACATATTAGCCTAAGTTACTACTTCTAGCTTTAGGTTAGGGTGGTGCATGGTTTGATATTTTATTTTATTTTATGATATATATTTTAGACTGGGTGTTAAGGTGTATGCTCGTAGAATGAATGATAGGACGCTCTTAGTCTTATCATTATTTTCTGCATGAGATTGTGCTTAAAGGGCGCTATCATAAATAAAAATGCAAATGCTTTTGCCTGCAAGTGCTTTATACCCCTAAGCATAATCCAATAGGCCAGGTGGACTTAGTCACCCATGTGTGGGGTGATAAGTTCAATATATATGCTTGAGATTTATGTGATTTATTTTAGCTAATCTATATTTTGCGGTGTTAGCTAGATTTACTTTTCCTTTTCATGTAAATTTGGCAATTAGGATTTTGGAATGATTGTTATGGGGATTAGGATGAACATTAGTTATAATGCCTTACCTTATGTACCATAAAACCTTGGAGCATACATCTTCCAACAATCTAAAAGAAAGAAGCAAAGAAGAAAGAAGAAATAAGAAAAGAAGAATGAAGCTTGAAGACCCCCATAATAATAAATTTCTTGCTTAATTGTAATTTAATTCATTTGTAATCCTGGTTGTATAAGGGTAGAGCCAGGCTACCCAATTTTTTTTTGGGTTTGTGCGGTGGTGCCCGACCATAATGACATTTTATTCTTTTTGCGCTTAACTTTATAAATTGATTAATGATTTATTTAACTTGTACATTAAGTGGTATCCTTTTCCTAGTTTATTCTATGCTTTATGTATGGCTTCCTAGTTTATTCTTTATATATGGCTGGATGACGATTAGGCTCTTAGGGAAAAAATAAAGTATTTACCAAACTTAAAACTCAAAACTAAAAATAAAGAACTCATAATCTCACCTGCTTAGGTTTAAAATCGGGATAAAAGAATTAGTAACCCCTTAAGGATGAGTACTTTCTTTTAAAACATCATGCACAAATGCATCTTATTTCACTCTTGATTGGAGGGATTCCACCTTTGCCAAAGAAACTTGGCTTGACCTGTGAGAGCCATGGTGGAAACACACCTCCTGCCTTCTCTCTGATTTTGGCCAATAACTTTATTTCTCATACATTAGGCATATGAATCCTATTAGCCTGATTCAAAATGATTATCCAAAAATAAAAATAAAATGAAATTTAAATTACATTAGATCTAGTCATTTGAAGCATGCCCTTTACATGATATAGTCTCTTTAGGAAAAGGACTTAGTCTCTTTTTAAATAAAATAATAGCTTACTCATCTTGCATAAAGTATAAGGCTTGCCTATATGAATTTGAAATCGTAGGAGGAGTTCGTTAACAGCCACCCTCAAGCGATTGTAATCTTAAACAGTCGGGTGGTTTATCCTCTCTTGTGGAGGCAAACCAATTATCCATTTTTGCCTTAGATTTAGGTTACACTTTTGGCCCTCGCCAAAGCTCCCTAGATTTAGGTTATGATGTTACTTTTCTCTTTTGTGGGTTATAAGCTTAAATCCTCATCTCTTAGGCATTTTCTTAATCTTATGTTATGGAATTATAAGCCCTAGCCTTCTAATAAAAAATATAACTCAAATAAATTAAATCAATTTCAAAATTATAAAGTTCAATTATAGGATAATTTGAGATGCTCGCTAGGTTTCCTAACATCGTGAGCATCTTCTACTTATCTTCATTTGACTTTTATAATAAATCTCTCTTTGATCAATCTCATTTGATCTTCAAAATAAACCAATCGATTGATAGTCATTTCCTTTTGAAATCTTTGAAGACAACAATCATTTACCATAATCGAGAGTTTTCCTACAGAATCACCATTCCTTAGGATGTAATTAACTATGGGGGTTTGCCCCTGTAAGGAACTTAATGAACCCGGTTTAAAATGAATACTTCTTTACTTTTTCATATAAAATAGAGGAAGAATCTATGGTACATATCCAGGCCCATCGTCCTTATGAGTCCTTATTGAGATGATTAGGTCCATTAAAGGGTAGTGACTTCTGTCTCTTGAGATAGTACACTATTCCTTAATGGCGTACCCGATCACCTGAATAAGCACATCTGTAGATCTGTGTAGGGTCCTAAAAAGATGAATTTATGTATGCTTGCCTCTTTCTCTTCTCCCCAACAGATTTGAAAAGTGACTCCCATATAGAAAATTTTCTACCTCAAAGTAACGCTTTGACAAACAACCTCGGAGGGGTCAAAAATTATTCGCGGATTTAATTCAAACACATCCATGCAGGTTAATGTCATCAAAGAACACTTTAACAAACAACCTCAGACGGGTCAAAAATCCTTCGCGAATTCAATTCAACCACTTCCATGTAGGTTAATGTTATCAAATAACACTTTGACAAACAACCTCGGATAAGTTAAAAATCCTCAACGGATTCCATTTAACCTCTTCCATATAGGTTAATGTCATCAGGTAATACTTTGATAAAAAATCTCGGATGGGTCAAAAATTCTTCGTGGATTCAATTCGACCCCTTCCATGCAGGTTAATGTCATCAAGTAATATTTTAACAAACAATCTCGGATGGGTCAAAATCCTTCATTTCACCCCTTCCATGTAGGTTAATGTCCTCAAGTAACACTTTGACAAACAATCTCAGATGGGTCAAAAATTCTTGGGATTGATTCAATCTCTTTCATACAGTTAATGTCATCAAGTAATACTTTGACAAAACAACCTCGAGATGGGTCAAAATTCTTGGCGGATTCATTCAACCTCTTCCATACAGTTAATGTCAGTAACACTTTGAAAAATAACCTCAGATTGGTCAAAAATCTTTATCAGATTCGATTCGACCTCTTCCATATAGGTTGATGTCAACAAGTAATACTTTGAAATAACCTCAGATGTGTCAAAAATCCTCAGCGAATTCGATTCTACCCATTCCATATAAGTTAACGGCATCAAGTAACATCATGAAAAATGACACTCTGAAATTATCTGCCAGAATTTTTGAGTTTTTTGAGGAATTATTCATAATCAATGCTTTCTCACCACCTTGACAATTATCAACTGTTGTACCATCTATTAGAGTTTCAAGAAAATCAATTTTCTATAAACTACGGGCGTTGATCGCCTCCAAACCTGGTTGCTCCGACGAAAACAGTTGACGCCTCTTTCGAAGGAAACCCGGAGCCTCGTCATATGAACTATGGACCTTAATTGCCTTCAAACCCGGTCGGTCCAATGAAGACAGTTAACACCTCTTTCGAGGAAAAACCTTGAGCCTCGCCGTATGAACTACAGGTCTTGATCACCTCCAAACCCGGTCAGTCCAATGAGGACAGTTGATGCCTCTCCAGAGAGAAAATTGGACCCTCATCGTATAAACTACGGGTCTTGATCAACAAAGCAAATAACTTTTTTTTTAGAAGAAGGTCAGAGCTCTGCTAACAAAAGAAATTTTTTATTATCCTTAGCCCCTGAAATTCTGTTGGATAATTTTTCATCTAATGCAAATGAATATTAGAGCATATGGGACAAAACTGTATCTCTTTATTTGACCCCAAGGGGAGTTTTTATAGATTTATAATAGGGGCAAAAAAAGAATAAATTTTGAGAAAAAAATTTGAAAATATTTAAATAGATTTCGAAATTTCTACACTCAATTATATCTTTCCTTTTATAAAAGTGAAAAAAAAAAGTAAAAAAAAAAATCAAAAAAAGTTCAAAAAAAAAAATAAAAAAGCCAAAATTTTCACTCACAGGTAGCGTGTTGGCTTCGCGACCCCAGCATACGCCGTGCTCATGACCGTCAGCCTCAGGTAACTTACGCCTTGCACCCATGGCCACATGCACCGTCAGACCCGTGATCATAGTCTTATGCACTCATAAAATCTATCCTCTCAAACTATATATGGCCAAGAGTTAATGAACCCACAAATTTCATTAACATTGAAGAAGTTATTATTTTTAATTATTTGGCATGTATTTTTGGATGATAGAGATAATGTCATCCAAAAATAGGAGGCAACTGATATGACGCTGAAAATTCCACTAATTGAAGCACGAATCTTGATATCGAAAGCAATCTGATTCTGAGTCGAGACTAGCCCAGAACAAGTGCTTAAATATAATTGAAAACTTTGAGATATTAGACAAATCCCTAAATAGCTCCTAAATATGAAGTGTTTATAGTCGAATCGAGCGTCTTGACGAGCTGGATCTAACAAGCCTAATATCTCATAATTATGATTTTATTTGAGCATTTAAATACTTAAAATACATCAAATGATCAAAGGAATCATTTTGAGCCGTCCAATGGAGCGGTTTGAATTTTGCACGAATTTATAGAAATGTCACTCATCTAATCTATAAATATCCCCTCGTTCTTCATATGAGGGGGCCCGAAGCAAGAGAGAAAAGAGAACTCTAAGGCTAGAAAAATCTCCAAGCATAATCGGGCCACCAGTCGACGGTCACCGACCACCGCTGTCGACCACCACCGGCTATCGCCATCGGCCACCGCCGTCGGTCCTCACCGCCGCCAACCACCGCCGTCGGTCACCGCCACCGACCACCGTCGCCGACCGCCGCCGCCGTCGGCCACCACCATCGATCATCGTCACCGTCGACCACCGCGTGTCCGCGGTTATGCGACCACCGTCGATCACCGCTACGGCACTGCGCCGTATTGCCATCCTCACTGGTCGTCGACCGCACCGGTACCTGTTAGCTTTGCTCGCCGGTCACCACGCCGACCACGTCGCCGGTCTCTGCTGGCGCCATCGCGATCCGCATGCTGACCACCACCATCGATCATTGTGTGTCCCACCATCGTCGGTCACCATCGTAGGCCACGCCGGTTATCGCGTCGGGTACCGCTAGTCCGCTTATTACCACCTCACGCTTCGGTCGCATCACGCCCGCCACACCGCTTGTGATCCTTACCGTTGACCACCGTTGGCTTATTGATTGGTCGCGGTGGCCGATCGCGGTCACCGACACCACCCGGCTCGTTAGATCATCACTTGCGACCATCGTTCACTATCACCGACTGCCACCAACAACTATTATGGTCCATACCGCCACATAACTTTTATTAAGTGATTCTAGGATTCTCATTGTTAGCTTTCACATCATACAACTGTAATCCGTTATCGGGAAAACTTAAACTTTGAACTCCAAATCAAATATAGTGTTGGATTTCTCAACAAGACAAAGGTGTAAAATTTAGTCTACCACAACTGATTTTCTAGCACGCAGCACACACAGATAAAAATAAAAATCTTTTTTTAACATGAAAAATCTTATAAGAGAAAATTTTCACAAGAACTTGCCAAACAAAAACAATACACTATAAGATTTGAATTATAATTGTTACGTCTGAAAACCACCGAGAGTGAAAGTTTATAGCCTTGTATTCAATTAGTCCACACGTAATTAAAGAGAGAACATGAGACACCTCCAATTTTAACGTGGAAAACCTCGAAAGAGGGGAAAAATCACGGGGCTGGCAAGAAAAGCACTATGTATCGTTTGAGTACAAAGTCTTCCGATAACGGGATTACAAAATTGCATATGAGAGAGGAATAATTATGTAACAATGATCAGTTGTGTATTCGATGGTGGAGATGTGGGTAACTTCGGTGGGAATCAGTACAATTAGTGGCGGTGGGTGGCGGTGGTTGATGGCAGCCGGAAGTGTGATCTTCTTGAGTGCGATCTTGCTTGGAGGATCTTCAAGCTTCAGAGCTCTCTCTTCCTCCCTCACAGGCTTTTCCTCTTCTTCCTCGCTCGGACTATTCCTTTTCTTCCTTGCTTGGACTCTTCCTTTTCTCCCTTGCTTGGACTCTTCATCTTCTTCCTTGCTTGGACTCTTCCTCTTCTTCCTTGCTTGGACTCTTCCTTTTCTCCCTTGCTTGGACTCTTCCTCTTCTTCCTTGCTCGGACTCTTCCTCTTCTTCCTTTCGCGGATTGTGGCCGCAAAGATCGGCGGCTGTGGCCTGGGTGGTGGTTGACGACCGTCGAGCGATGGCTCCTCTTGTTCTTCCTTGCTTCAGCTCCTCTTCTTCTTCCCCCCTTTCATGTGAGGAATGAAGGCCTATTTATAGATGGGAGGAGGGACATTCTTGTAAATTCATGTAAAGCCCGTACCACTCCCCTCGATCGGACGGCTCAGGATGATTCCTTCGATCATTTGATGTATTTTGAGCATTTGGATGCCCAAATGAAGTCGGAATTATGAGATCTTAGGATCGTTAGATCCGCTCAGACGCTTCGATTACTACTCCATATTTGAGAGCTATTTTGGGATTTAATTGATGTCCCAAAGATTCCAATGATATTTTAAGTCTTGATCTTGATGGTTTGACTCAAAATCATATCGACATCAAATTTGTCTTTTGGTGTATTTTGAGAACCATATCAATAATGTTCCATCCTTCCCCTTAATTAGAGAATATGTGATTACAAGTTGAAGAATTAAAGAAACAAAAAACTTGGAAAAAAAAAAGATTATAATAATCTTTGATGATCGATGATGATTCTTGTTAAGTGTAACGCTTTCACACTTTTAAATTTAGCTTGCAGCTCATTATCTTTTTCTTTCAAAGTAAGAATAAATGCCTATTTATACTATGTTAGGAAGATATATTTTGAAAAAATTAGTTAAAATCTTAAAACACTTCATTAGACGATCCAATCTATTCCTTTAATCATAAATTTTTTTAGCATTTAAATATCTTAGTATTCTTAAATTTGAGTGATCATAAACTCATTGAATCTTAGAAATATATAAACTTAAAGGCAAGACCTCGAATTTCATTAGAAACAACCCACATTATTTAAATCAACAAATATATATATATATATATATATATATATATATATATATATATATATATATATATATATATATATAAACAAATTTTGAGCTACTATTAATTAAAATTTTAAAATCGAACATAGCCCACCATAATGGAATCGAAACAGCGGCGTCGTAAGTAGAAACCATCACATGAACTAATTCTTCAAGATCGGTTCATCATTAGCCACACACGTATCAAACTTCATTAAACCCTGTATCCTTCCCTGTGCCCAAGCGCGTCATCTTCTTGCTATATAAACCCCCGGGAACCCCGACCGTAATCTACCTTCACCGGAATCATCTAGTCCGTCTTCACCTCCATTTTACCGGCGAGAGATGCTGTCCATTGGAGCGAGCTACGGCCATGTTCGCAGCAGGAGAACCTGAAGAATAGGATTCGAAAGCAAGGAAACGCTGTGGAGAAGATCGACAAGGGATCGACGGCCAAGATCCACCCCGCCGGATCCTCTCCGGCGAAGGCACTCTTCACCGGAAATCGCTGACGTCATCACCACTATTCATGTTTTGTAAATAGTCGTGGGAAATAGTTGCGGAATTTTACCCCTGTTTGTACTATCCTTCTGCTGTGAATGCTCTTGTGTGGACATTTCTTCGAATAGCTTTCGTGTGTGCTGTTCCCATTGGGGATCTCTGGCTCTTCGTTTACTTGCAACAATGCTGAATGGAAATATCAGTTGACAGCTTCTCTGTTCCCGATTATTTATCCTTCTTTTTTAAGAAATGAATATTATTTTTCGTTGTTCAATAGCTTTGTGAACTATTTATAAATAAGATAAAATAATTAAGATATTTTCTTATATATATATATATATAATGACAAAATAGCAAAATTAACCTTTTTAACAAAAAAATATGAACTTCAAATGTTTATGTAATATATTTATCATACTCATATTTGTCTCAATTATGTTTCGGCTTCTCGATTATAAAGCGAGAATTATTGATATTTCAATCTGAGCTTATAAGTGTTAGGTTCGAAGATGATTTGATTTGAACTATTATTAGGTAAAATTTTATAGAGAGTTGGCTTTATTGGATCTACATGATTCACAATATTATTAAAGCTTCACTCAAATAAGAAATTGGCTTAATTTTTAATTTTGTTTATCTCCTATGATAGATTATACATTAAAAAAATAGTTTGTGCTTTTAATTTTTTTTAAAATCTACCAATTTAAAATTCATAATTATCCACAAAAGATATTTCTTAATAAATAAGTTTATCCTTCTAAATTAATGCTATATATATATATTCTTTGTTGAAGTAATTTCATTAAGTTAGTTAAGATTACAATCTACATCTTCTTTTGAAGAAGGCATGGTTATAATATTTGCATTGTTGTTGTTACTATTTTTGGTTGAATATATTATTGGGTGATGATGCTAACAAGCAATCTGTAGTTGATGGCAACAGTTAGCAATCTTGGCCAATAATGATGGGCATTAATGTCAAAGCATGGCTAATAATGAATGTGATGATTAAGTGATTATAGATATTTGAATGTCTATCACAACATTTATTGGTGACAGGA
Organism: Cymbidium sinense; assembly: GCA_021442155.1. Taxonomy (NCBI): domain Eukaryota; kingdom Viridiplantae; phylum Streptophyta; class Magnoliopsida; order Asparagales; family Orchidaceae; genus Cymbidium; species Cymbidium sinense. The sequence continues at coordinate 2,142 of JAKCPB010000303.1, read as the reverse complement.
TAATGATGATAATCAATATTAGTCAGTAACGATGTATTATTCATAATCTTTAATTGGACATTAACAAAAATATTCGAGAGGTTTAAATGCATGAAACATAATTCTTATATATTTATATATCTAATATTTTAATTTTAATTATATGTAGAATATTAAAATTTTAATATCATAATAAAAATATACTAATATATATAATTGATCTTAAATTTAAAAATTATGATTAAAATTAAAATATTAAAGTAGGCATAAGCATTAATTAAGCTTTTAAATCTTGGATTTCTCCTTCTTTATTTTAACCATTTCATATCCTACCCAATTTTACAAACCCTCATTTGCTTGTTGACCAAATAGCATAGAATATAGAAATAAATGGCTAAATTTTTATATTAGACTTGATTAAAAATTTAATTAGGTAAAAATATACCTAGTCGTCGGTTGAATAGGCGATTTGTGCTGACGTGAAATTCACGTCAGCGCCAGTAACCCATGCAATAGACGACTTGGCCTGAGCTAATTTTAAAAAAAAAATTTGTCATAATCACAGTATTTTGCCCATATCGTACTCATCAGGTGTTGAAATTGAGCGAGCTTGGTATCCTTGGAAACGTAACAAAATTTCTCACGACTTTCATGTTAACAAAAATCTACGATTCTAACCTAGTAAGCCTCAATTTTTGCAAACACTCGAAAAAATCACGGTGCATGATTGAAAGTTTTGGCGCTGCGGATTTTGCCCGTATCGGACTCATCCGGTGTCAGAATCGAGAGAACTTGATATCGTTGAAAACGTATCCCAGTACGCCATAATTTTTGCAAACGCTCACAAAAAGTGCGGTGTAGAGTTGAAAATTTTGACGCAATCATAGAATTTTGACCGTATCAGACTCATCCGATGTTAGAATTGATCAAGCTTAGTATCATTAAAAATATAATAAAATTCTCCATGACTTTCTTGTTGACAAAAATCTGCGATTCTAGCCCGGTACAATGCAGCTTTTGCAAATGCTCGCAAAAACTAAGGTGCATAATTGAAAGTTTTGGAATAACTGCAGAATTTTTGCCTTATCAGAGTCATTTGGTCTCAGAATCAAGCAAGCTTAGTATCGTTGGAAACTCTCATGCAAAAGTTAACTGTTAATAAATAAGTTTTTATCTAAAGGCACAAAATTACATGAGGACAAAAAGAGTATTAGTCAACTCATAAGTCAATACTGTCCACCACCACATAAAAAGAGTTAAAACAGACACAAGAAATCAAATAATTGACAGCCTCTTTGAGACTCATATGTAACTGCATACATGTATAGGCATAAATGTAGCGTAAGACAAACTCTTTGATCCGAAAAATCAATGCAAGGCGACACAATTGAGTAATGCAGACATACTATCACCTCCTTGAAAAGAAGTTACACAAAACATAGTTATCACCACTTGTTGAAATCCATCAAGGCATAACGAAAATAAGCTTCTCCTCAATCTCTCTTTGAACAGAAAAAGTAACACGACGTAGTTATCAACAAACTCTCAATACCCAAACTTCAAGATCAAATGCAGTGGCATTAATTACTAGAGGAGCTTTGACCCACCCTTGATGACTCATAATTGTGAGACTGGAAAAATCAGTCAAGTTCATACTCCAACCTTCAATATGATCATAAGGTGTACTAGTCATAAGCTAGATGAATTATGAATCGTCTTTTTAGACTTGAATGGATCAATAAATCATACCATATAATGATGAAACCATAGAAGAGATGGGTGTAGTTGTAACACTTCATCTATATATAATCATGCATAGTATGAAAATTGTATGACTAAATTCTCTTGCAACTATGTATTATATAAGCTCTTACGTTGATATTTGGAGTAAGCTATTTTACAATGTCACTCTTGAAATGTTAATATCATCATTGACTTGTTGTCTTGATAAATAAAGAGCTTTTAACTTTCGATATGTGTATTAATTATGTTTGATAAAGCGGCTATTTACTTTTAAGTTTTGAAAAGAGAAATTTTAAAGACATTGTCGAAGTAATTTCATTAGGTTAGTTAAGATTACAATCTACATCTTCTTTTTAAAGTAGGCATGGTTATAATATTTGCATTGTTGTGACTATTTTCGATGATGGTTGAATATATTAA